>JAJOZX010000311.1:737500-1110000 GCA_023014485.1 Bathynomus jamesi | reverse complement strand
TACTACTAGGTCAAACGGGAGAAACTTTAGATATCACGGTAAAACAGCATAAATATGCGTGTGGAACAGCAAATAAATCTAATGCATTGTTTAACCATAGTGTATGTACAATTGTACATATGTAATCATAGTATCAAGTGGGATAATTCGTTAAAACAATAGACATAATTGGAAGGAATATTCCAGAATGTGCATTCATCCATTTTAAAAATAATTTCAATAACAGTGTTGGAATGTATAAAATTGACAATATCTTGTTAAAATGTTTTTTGCTTTTAATCAACGCTTGTACTAATCTCTTATTTCTTTGTTCCATTCTACATATGTATATATTTTCGTCATCTCGCCTTCTCCCTTCATTCCCTGATGAGGTGTACTGATGAATACACGAAAGACTTTGGATTATTTTTCTTTTTCCTTGTAGGTTTGCATCATCCCATATATATATATATATATATATATATTATATATATATATATATATATATGTATATATATATATATATATATATATATATATATATATATATATATTATGTTAACCCCCTCCGTCTATGGCTTGGATTGGTTCGAAGTCGACGGGGGTTCTAGTTAGTGGCAGCAACGGATGTATTACTTGTAGTAGTTTCTTCTATATTATTCTCCGAGTTCTTCTATAGCGTCTCGGAGGATTCTGGGAGGCTTACTAAATTCTCTGAAGATTCCCGGATTCTTCTTATAACGTATCGGGAAATTTTAATGATTAAATTCTCTGAAGAGAGCAAGGCACGAAGGAGAAGATAAAGACTATTTCTTACTGGATTTTACTGCAAAAAGGTACAGGTAGTGCTCAGCCTTTGAATCTATTTCTTAATAACATATGGAAGATTTTACTTGGGTTTATATACCCCAAAACTGCTAACATCATTATTATTAAATGTTGAAAAGGCTGCATTATTTTTGCACAATATTTGAAAATAAAGTAAATCTTTTAGCTGTGGTAAAGTTTAAACGAATAAACAAGATATTTGAAGATGAAGCCATATTTTTATCTTAAACCGTGCATTTTCAGATCTGATGCTATCATGATCTGCCAAGTTAACTAAAAGTGGAAATTGAACTATGCATCTTTACACTAAAATATGCATATGAGTAAAAATTAAAGGTTTAAGATTTACAATTAAATGCTTAGGCAATACGTGACTTCATCTTTTATACGAAGAGAGAATGTATACAAAATATGAACATTGCAAAGCTAAAGTAGGATTCATTATTAAGCGAAATCTAAAAAAAAATGATTAAGAGATTTTAAAAAGATAAGTCACCAATTATTTGGCAAAGTAGAAAGCAAATCAAAAATTTTATCCAAACTCGCTTTAGGCGATTTTTGTCCTTATGTAAAAATGAATACATACACGTACATACATATTAATATAGGTATCATATAAAGTTAAATATATATGAATATAAAGGATTATATAAATACATGAACCATATAAATATATGAATTTTAAAAATGGATACAATAACTATATAAATGAATATAAGAATTTCATGAAAGAATAAGATAGTATAAGAATATAAGAATTATTCATGGTTCATTTTTACAGGGATCTTCCCTCTAGAATGATGTTAAGACAATAATAGAACATCCTAACTAATACTAAGTAGATGATAACTATCGGTTTTATAATACAAATTTATATACACAACATAAGTCGGGTGGTTAAGTCTAGTTCACGTGGTCTGGGTACGCACTCTTGGTCGTGCATAAATAGTTTCACGTTGTTCGGTGTCTCTTGCTTTCCTTTGTTCCTAGAACGATCTTTTCACTATAAATATACCGAGGACAATAGCACGTACAATAATAATACTAACGGCAGATGTTGAAAAAATTGTTACAGGTTGTAGTATTTGTAAGAGGTTATTCTGGTTATCATCTGAAATTTTAAAACGACTCAGTTGATCATTCCATTCAGGGGCATGTAGCTCGGGTAGGATGGTTACAGGTTTCATGGAGAGATTTAAGATCTCCTTGACGAGTGTAAATTTAATTTGCGACGGGAAGGGGTGAGTTATTAATGGTAACCTTGTACGGGTTGTATATTTGGAAGGTTTTTGAACGCAAGGAGCAACTAATTGGTAGCCGAATAACCATAGGGATTGTGATAAGGGAATAATTTGACGGACACTCGAGAGTAGCGGCAGTCCTGTTCGCGAAAGAAACCCAGATGTCCGGTCCAATTCGTAGTTGGACGGTTTTAGAGGAATAAAATTTTGCAAATGAACATACCGGAGCATGCCGGTCACGAATTACAGTAAGTCGATAAAGCAAGACCTAGTAGTTGGAAGAATGACTGGTTTGAGTGGAGGGCAAACGAGTTGTTTATTTGTTTGCAGGAATCGGCAAAGCCGGACGTCGCTATCTGACATCATAGTATAGGCTGACAGATCTTTGGTGAGGAAAAGGTAAGATGGTACGGTGGGTAAATACAATCAATAGACATTAGAGTTGTTTTGGTAGGGTGTTCGGAAAGGGTGAAATTTATATACGTCATAAGTGAGTACATCAAAAAATGGTACAATTATGAGGTATGTGTAGGGGCGTGGTCCATGTACAGTCCAGGTGTATTCTAGAAATTGGGGGTAATTAGTATGGTTGAGTAGGAATATGGGTGATAATTTTAATTGTGTCTGGGCGGTGTGAACCAAGGACTGAAGTGTTTCCCATGGCATTAGTGTGGGAAGAGTGATTTTTCTATGGGCTAGCTGGGTTGCACGCAAAACCTTGGAATGAATCGTAATTATTTGCTGTAAATATTTATCGATTAGAGTTACTTGTAGGTTAATTATTTCTATCAATTCTAGATATCTTTTGTGTTCTTTGTATTGAGTTAACATGGCTTCAAGTATGTGAATCTGTCTGAAAGGGCGTGGAGGAAGCGATTGTTTTCGTGTAGTGACCTAATAATTTGTTCTAACATGTGTCCATTATATTGCCGATTTCGCGCGAAGAGATTCTATTTGAGTTCAATTCTTTTAATATCTTCTTCGGTTGCTAATTCGAACAAACCCTTGAATATTTTTCCTCCTATATCTATGAGTCCCCTTTTATTTCTTTGAGTAATTTTTTCCGAGTTTTGAGTTCCAGTTTGTATCCATGGTAATGCTAATATTTCTGATAGGGTGCGTGCTGTGGTTCGAATATTTTCGAAGGTATTTTCTAACAGAACGCGACTAATCTGGTCTGTTCCCTGGACATTCATAACAGAACCCTGAACTTTACTTTCAAACGCTTTTAATTGGGTTTGTATCTGAAGGCGATTGATCTCGATTCTAACAGGGGGTTGTAAATTGATAAAAAGGTCCGCGTGTCCTTCCAAAAATTTACCTTCCGCAAGCTTTTCTATAACAACTCCGGTAGAAATTTTAATGCTAGGGCTACAAGAGTAAATAATTTGGAAAATTATAAGGGGGGGCAATTTTATTCATTTCTACGCCTTAGATTATACGGAGCTAGGGGTGGCCGTGTGGATACTTGTGTTTGTGGACGAAGGGGTCGGCCTCGTTTTGGTGGCAATGGGGGTCGACCGTTAAGCTCGGATTCTGAGCGGGTTCGTTTCTTATGTGAAGGTTCTATTTCACGTGGTTGATGCATTTGCGGGCGGTATGTAGGGTCCGTGCGCCGATCATCAATTGGTGAAGGTGGTGGAGTTGGAGGAGATGGTGAGGTTCCACTGAGTGATCCTCTCGAAGGAGTTTCTCCAGGGTCTGGGTCAATGGGACTCTTGGTTCTGGGGCCTCCTCTTGTTCAGAGATTGGCTCGAGTACTGGTGGTATTACGAAGTACCAATCTTCGTCATGGGTCGTGGTTCCCGCGGTGATCACTTCAGTTTTTTATCCCTGCTTGATTTGTTAATACCTTGACCTTTCGAAGGATAGGCAGCTCGAACGCCTGCGAGCTATCTTCAAATTGTCAGCGTGAATGATCTTTAGTTTGGAATGATCCCGGAGGTCGAGGATTTCATAACGATTTTTTTCGAGGTTTTTCATAATCCTATATGGGCCATCCCATTTTAGGTATAATTTGCGATGAGCACTTGGCGGTTTCACGCTCTTCAGATAACATCGCATACTGACGATTATAGTCCGTTGACGGGGTTGACGCCTATGTTGCTCTTGCTCCATCTGTTTGTTTCGTTGGTCTAAGGCATAGCGGGTTATGTCAAAAATTTTGAAAGATCGTTCAGCTAGTTGCTGATTTGCTTCTGCTATCTCGGAAGATGTTAGAACTGCCGGGTCGATTTGGTCGGGTAAATCAAAAGGTAGACGCTTGTCGTAGTGATGTAGGACGAAATGAGGGGTGTCCCCGATAGACACGTTATAGCCATTGTTCATGGCTGTTTGTACCATGGGAAGGGAATCATCTTATGTGCTTCTATAGCGTCTCGGAGGATTCTGGGAAGCTTACTAAATTCTCTGAAGATTCCCTGATTCTTCTTATAACGTATCGGAAAATTTTAATGATTAAATTCCCTGAAGAGAGCAAGGCTCGAAGGAGAAGAAAAAGACTATTTCTTACTGGATTTTACTGCAAAAAAGTACAGGTAGTGCTCAGCCTTTGAATCTATTTCTTAATAACATATGGAAGATTTTACTTGGGTTTATATACCCCAAAACTGCTAACATCATTATTATTAAATGTCGAAAAGGCTGCATTATTTTTGCACAATATTTGAAAATAAAGTAAATCTTTTAGCTGTTGTAAGGTTTAAACGAATAAACAAGATATTTGAAGATGAAGCCATATTTTTATCTTAAACCGCGCATTTTCAGATGTGATGCTATCATGATCTGCCAAGTTAACTAAATCTTTACACTAAAATATGCATATGAGTAAAAATTAAAGGTTTAAGATTTACAATTAAATGCTTAGGCAAGACGTGACTTCATGTTTTATACGAAGAGAGAATGTATACAAAATATGAACATTGCAAAGCTTAAGCAGGATTCATTATTAAGCGAAATCTAAAAAAAATTATTAAGAGATTTTAAAAAGATGTCACCAATTATTTGGCAAAGTAGAAAGCAAATCAAAAATTTTATCCAAAAAAAAACACATGAATTTTAACAGTGGACACAAGAACTATACAAATGAATATAAGAATTTCATGAAAGAATAAGATAGTATAGGATATAAGAATTATTCATGGTTCATTTTTACACACACACACACACACACACATATATATATATATATATATATATATATATATATATATATATATATATATGTGTGTGTGTGTGTGTAAAAATGAACCATGAATAATTCTTATATATGTGTGTGTGTGTGTGTGTGTGCACGAGTATATATTGTTTTGTATGTGCATTTACAATATACATCGTTATAAAGAGTTTGGTAATTATTCACTGTTTATTCATAATAAATTATATTAGTTGTTTTCTTGGTCGAACGCCTTTTTACCATATATCTTTCTGTGTGTGTGTCTCTTTTTATCACTTCTTTTGCAGACATTTCTGAGATGCTTCTTTACCCCTCCCAGCCGTAAATTCTCCGCATGAGATTTATTGGTATTGAAAATCAACAGAAGGAAGTTTTAATGTGAAGCAGACAGGGATAGTAACCAATATAATTTATTTATATATATATATATATATATCAGGGCTGGCAGGTCGGAACCCGACCCAGGTTTAACCCGGAAGTGAGATAAGACCCGGACCCGGACCCAGACCTGAAAGTGAATTTTAAAATTGACCCAGACCCAAACCCGACCCGATAGTGAAGGACCCGTACTGCCGGGTTTTTAGTTTACTAAATTTATGCGTGCGCCTTTAGCTTTGGCAACAATGTATTGAATATATCACTCCACCCTCCAAATGACTCACTGGAAGTGGAGAGTTAGCAGTGACGGAAGAATAGCCTAATCCTAATATATTTTATTGTTTGTTTGTGAGTTGTGTACTGTGTACATTGGTTGGTCTCCAGTGCTTCGTTTGCTATTTATTTGAATTTGCAATGCTTTACAAGGTCTTTTTTCGGTGTGGAGTGGTAGCAAAAAACTAGCCTTACAAATGAATATTTTAAATATAATAATATTGATAAAACATCTACATGCCAAATTGAAAAGTGTGGAAAAGTGTATAGTGGCAATCATGTGACAAACCTAAAGCGACACCTAAAATCGTGTCACCCAGAAATATATCGTAAAGTTGAGGATCATGATAAAAGTCTACCTAACACTAGCAGTACTTCAAAAACTCAAATACAAACCAAGGGAATGAATGTCGGCCAAACTAGTGTTAAAAACTTTTTTAAACAAATTAAAGTTGGAGTTCACCCGCAACTTCATAAGAAAACTTTAGAAAATGGCCTTATTTCGTGGGTGACAATAGACGGGCGGCCTTTTAGCATTGTAGAAGATATTGGATTTAAAATTTTGGTTGAACCATTTCTATCTGCAATGAATATAAACATGAACAGAAAAAATCTTGCTACTTTGACTCTCGATAGAGCAATAGCTGAAAAAAATAAGTTAAAAATACTTCTTAAAAAACATGTTTCATTTAAAAGTAGATTGTTGCAGCCACTTAGATAGAGGATTTTTGGGTATTCAAGCCCAATATGACTTTGAAAACAAAATTGAAGTGAAAACATTGGCTGTCAAGGAACTTCACTGCTCGCATACAGGTAAAAATTATTTACATTTCACACAAAAATTATTTTACATTTCACACAAATATATATATCGGGTGGTCCGAAAAAAATGACGCATTTTTTAAAAATTAATATCTCAGTAACCCCCTTCCTTATCATGACAATTTTTATATGCAAGATACTTTCAAACTTCTTTTTTTGAATGCAAGAAACGGAATTCTGATATCTTTTATAGTTTTCTCGCAATTAACAAAAGTAACAACATGGGTCAAAAAAACGAATATCATGAGAAAGGAAAAATTTAATCAGAAATTTAACTAATTAATTTACAGTAAATGATCGATTGGACCACCACTCTGTTGACACACTAATCTAAGTCTTTTCTTCCACACAAAAATAATACTTCTTACTTCATTAATGCCAATTTCTTGCCAAGATTCAAGTATTTTACTTTTTAATTCTGATTCGGTGAATTTTTCTCGTCGACCTCGGTAAACCTTCTCTTTTAGTAACTCCCAAATTGAGTAGTCCATAGGATTACAATCTGGGCTTTGTGGTGGCCACTCATTTTTCGTTATTAATTTTGGTGTATTGCTAATCAGAAACGACTGTGTGGCGTAGCTTGTATGCGACGGTGCTCCATCTTGTTGAAATATGAAATCATTTTCTTGATACAGGCGACGACAATCCGGCAACAATTTTGTTCTTAAAAGTTCAATGTAATTTGCAGAATTCACCTTTGTCTTTTCAGTTTCAATAAAATGAACATCTGTCTTGCCATTCCAAGAGACCCCTGCAGATATCATAACCTTTTTGGAGAATCTTGACGTTTCATGATACAATCTGTTTATTGAAATGTCACACTTTTTACCACGCCCGTAGACAACATCATTTTGACGGTTTCGCGGAATTTCTAGAGTGAAATCTTTTTCATCCGTGAAGACTATCTTTTTAATATCAACGACAGAGAAATTATCAAGTAACTTTCTGCACCTTGTTTTTCTTTTATCCTTAACAGTATCACTTTTTCTAGAAGATACTATTCTTTTGAAGGCTTTTAGTTTTTGTGCTTTAATTATTCGGTGTACAGAAGTCTTTCCAATATTTAAATGTTTAGCAATTGTTCTTTGTGACAAATGACTTCCTGGTTTATCTTCTTGAGAGCAGATTTTATCGTTGATGTAATCCACATTTTCTGGAACCGAAGCTGTTTTAGGTCTACCGCTTCCTGGTTTTCTGGCAGTACTTCCCGATTCGCGAATCTTCTTTAAGAGTCTTTCCACTGCACGCCTTTTCCACTTTTTGCCGGGAAACTCTTGCAATAACCTTCCAGTCTTCCATCCTTTTTCACAGTAACAATTTTTAATGAGAATACGATCTTCCTCTGACAACATCATTAAGGGTACTGACGAATTGTTAAAAAATAAAAATATCCACAATTTGACTTGTTCATTCCTGTAGAGTTTTGTAATAACTTGCAAAAATATCGCATGATATCGTATAAAAATGATATCGTATAAAATACGGATATTATATTGCGATTTTTGTTTTTTTGACCCATGTTGTTACTTTTGTTAATTGCGAGAGAAAACTATAAAAGATATCAGAATTCCGTTTCTTGCATTCAAAAAAAGAAGTTTGAAAGTATCTTGCATATAAAAATTGTCATGATAAGGAAGGGGGTTACTGAGATATTAATTTTTAAAAAATGCGTCATTTTTTTCGGACCACCCGATATAATATATATATATCGTACAATATTACAGTATATGTAAAAGAATGTTACTTTAAATCTAAATCAATAATAAATAATTAATTTCATAGGAGATGTTTTGAAACAAACCATTCAGTCTGTGTTAACCGAGTACGACTTGGGATCTGCACAAGTTGTATCCATTGTAACAGACAACGGGTCCGATATGATCAACTGCTGTCGCCTTTCCATTTGAGTTCACTCAAAAAATATAGAATTTGTTTTCACAAAATTAATTAAAATTTAGAATAAGGGGGCTGAAGAGAGCAATCATACATCGTACTTTGCCCCTTAGCAATGCATATATAACTATACCTAGTTACTATTAAATATTAATACAATTAATACACCTACTTTCAAACATGTCCAAAATCGGATTAATTAATATATATGGTTAGGCTATGATCGTATAGCCATATAATGTTTTACTATGTTTCAGAAAACATGTTAATGTAGCTACGGTAGCAGTCTTATTACCTATCCTATACCAGATTATAATTATTACATTTTTAATAATGGACCCGACCCAGAAAGACCCCACCTGACTGAAAGACCAGACAGGACCTGAAAGTGAACTTTCGGGTCCGACCCGAAAGTAAATTAAAAAAATGACCCGAACCCGGACCTGGACTCGAAAGTAAATTAGAAAAATGACCCAGACCCGGACCCGACCCGAAAGTGATAGACCCGCACAGCCCTGTAATATATATATATATAATGATGAATAAAACCACGAAGTGAAAAAGAAACAAAGTGGTGCTCAAGCGCTTTCGTCTAATGACATCCTCAGGAACACCTGAGGATGTCATTAGACGAAAGCGCTTGAGCACCACTTTGTGTTTCTTTTTCCCTTCGTGGTTTTATTCATCATAAATATTTTTCACGTGTCACTTTCGTGAAATAATTTTCATATATATATATGCTTGTACCTTGTGGTGAATGGACGTGCTGTGTCTCTCTCTCTATAAGCATTCAAATAAGAAGAGAATAAACTACTCGGCAGTTTATTCTGTTTACACCCGAAAGTGTATAAAGTATCAATGAATCCGTGCATATAATTTATAAAGTGAAATTCATTAAAATTAAGAAAGTGCAATACAGTTTATATAAATTATCACCAGTTTTAACGTATATATTTAAAACGTAATACGGTTGGCATCCGAGAAATTTTGAAACAAGGCAGGAAAAAGGTCATAAAACCCGAAGGTCAGAAAACCCTCGACCATCAAAAGGAAAGAAAATAGAAAGAAAGGAAAAATAAATTAATAAATAATTTGTGTGGGTATTTCTTTTTACGCTAATTAATAAATAGCATGGCCATGGGTCCAAATCCTCACTTAATCTGCAATTTGTGTAATCTGGAACAGTGGCATGGTAGCCATATGGTCCAAACGGTTTGGCCCGACCAGCGACGATTAGCCAAAGGGCACCATAACAGAGGTTCAGAGGGCGCCGCACCAGGGTCCAGATTTTAGAATTTTTAAAATTTTAAAATTATAAAACCAACAATAATAGTAATATGACTGCTATATATTACTAAAATTAGTAATACAAATTTTTAATCATAATCTTTGGCTATGATTTAAAATTTGGGGGATCTATAACCATTCATAAAGTAAAATAATTTTTAATCCATTTTTCAAAAAACACAACTTTCTATTTTAGAAAATTCATAAAAAAAATTGGAGACTGAATTTCTTCAAAATTGCACAGAACACAAAGGAAGACTTACTCTACAAAATAGAAACCCCAAATTATTAAAAAAATTTGAAGCGGGTGGGGGGGTGGGGGGGGGGAGAGTTATGCCCAAATTTATAAAATTTATAAAATTTATAAAATAAATATTGCCTATATTTATTTTATTAATAAATGTATTTTATAAGAAAATATAACTACAGTCTATTTTACAGATAAAATTTCAGCATCAAATATTTTTCTTCTTGTTTTTGGTATTATAAACTGTCAAAAACCAAAATAAACTAATTGTTTGAAACATAGAATCACTGAAGAGACTGAACACAGTACGCTGGACGGCTCGTGAATTTTCTCAAGATGTATTCATATCTAGATACACATCGACACGTGAAACCTTGAATGAGATCACCACATTTCAAGAGTTTAGTCAGAAACAGCGTTCGGAAGCAGCTGGTCTACTTCACATTGTTCAGAGTCGAGCATATCTGGCAACAGTTTGCCTGTTTCATAAAATATTCATGATAATAGGCCCACTCAGTCGCTATCTACAGACAGTCAATGTGGATGTTGTCAGAGCACCTGATCTGGTCTCAGCATCGATGCAGCAGCTGCAGAAGATTCGCGATGACCCAGCTACTGTTATTGCTGCTGTCGAAGAAATCGACGATAAAGCACAGTGGCCAGTCATACGTGCACGTAAAAAGAAGAAACAGATCAATGAGAATGATACTGAAATCACTGAAAATATTCAGGCAAAATGGACACGTGAATCATTTTATACTGTTCTAGACAAAATTAACTCGGCAATGAACGATCGATTTTCTACAAATCGAAGTGTACTAAAATCAACACAAAAATTTTGTCCAACAAATTTCTCTAATATTGGTGCTCAAATTTCTACATTGGAGAATGAGATCGATGAATTTTGCAGTAATTACAGCATCACTAGTCACGAATGTGCCTTCGAGCTCTATAGCTTCAGTTCCGTATTCCCTTTATTATCGAACACAAAAACGATTTACAGCGCCTACACTGTACTCAATCATGATACGGGTCTTACTGAAGCCTATCCAACTCTTTCAAAAGCATATGGCATATTAGTGGCAATTCCCGCTACATCAGCAACGGCTGAGAGATCCTTTTCAGCATTGAAGCGTATCAAAACGTGCATAAGGAATTCCATGTCGCAGAAAATGCTGCTGGGTACAATGCTGATGTCAGTCGAACGAAATATAGCAAAGAAACTAGACACAGACGGGCTAATTGTTCGATTTAGTCCATCATCTAAATTTCTCTCGAAAGCCCTAATTATGTAGTAGAGACGTTAAGTATTTATTTCCACATACATACATGACACACTAGCCCTGTTCAAAAATCAACTTTTTCTTATTTTCATAGGTTTCTGTACTTTTTCCCATGCTTTTTGACCTGAAAAGGCCGAAAATCACAACCATTTTGACCTAGGTTATTGGGAAGCATTGCCGCATGGAGCTTTAAGTTTTCTGCCTTGAAATCGGCCAAAAGCACCAGTTCCGGGGTCCCTTGAATCATGTTTTGCACTATAACTTTTTATCTAAACAAGATAGAGCAACAAAATAGGCACCAAATTAAAGTGTTTTTAATCCTCTTTCTAACTTATACAATTATGATAGTCTTGGAACAAGAAATGGCACATTGGTACATACAAAGATTTCAGAAATATCACAAAATTCGTTTTCTCACACTCAAGGCAGACAAGGCGCCTTATTCATGACACAAATTTGAGATTAACATTTTGTCACAAGTCTAATCGATCAAGAAGTGAAAGCATTACATGATGATTAATTTCATAATGACATTTACACAGTCAGTTGTTGAGAGTTTGTTTCTTGAAGCTGTCAAAGCGGCGTCTGTTGAACTCCACAGCTTGAAGGAGATAGTCCTTTGCTTGGCATCTGTTGTTATGACATTTGCAAAGTCGCTCATCATCTTGACACCACGTTCAGCAATGTCATTCACCGCTTTCAGATTCTTAACATAGTCCAACGCTTTTCTGTAGTCCTCATTCTGTGGCCAAGACGTGACAGGTTCCAGAAGCCACTCGGATCCAATGTTCAGTGTGTCCAGCAGGAAATGTGATTCTGGGCCAATGAGATCAACCAGGGTGGTCTTAGCTGTGACTCTCTGGAATAGAGGCTTTCCTGTTCTGAAGCTGTCTGGCTTCTCAGTGGCATGTAACTGGGCAGCAATGTCGTGCTTCAATGTGTCACTCAATCTACTGCTGAACAGGGCAAATGGCACGACTTCCTGCGTCAGGTAACATTTGTGGTTTTCCATCTTATTAAGTACTGCATCAGCAAGATCTGGGTCAGTTTTTTTGTACTTCAACATGTCCTGGATTAGACTTAGATCATTCACGGGAGCATCTGCAGCAGACATTGACATCATCCATACAGGAGTGTAGAACAGCGCAAGGAAGGTGTTGAGTCTTTCCAGCTTTGATACAGTGTCTTCGTCGTACTCAAGTTGATCTGCAAACATCAGCATTTTCATGGAGTACAGGTTTCTGGCCATCCATCTGGCCCGATGAATGGCGCCTGGTCGACTCCAGTGAATACCTCGAGGAGGCGTTCCTCCAAGAACAATGACTGTCAGTTCAGCCATTTCCCTGTAGTCGGCTCTTGGAAGCCTTTCTGCTGTTAGAATGTCTTGGAGTATTTCTTCACTGTTCTTCTTCTTTTCCTTCAGCCATTTGCTGTTGATAGCCAGCATCTTTGGGTTTTCCTTGGACAAGTCCGTCCAAACATCCTTCAGATGCTCAAACCAGGGATTATCTGGCCCCTTCACCTTCCCAAACAGCTTCTCCCAAACTGCTCCTACTAGGATTTCCAGGATGTGATGTCGACAGGCCAGATAAAACACCTTTTTGTTCATTTTCTCTAGCAGTTTGGCAGCTCCTCTGTGAACTCCACTGTTACTGGATGTAGTGTCAAAAACAAGGGCAGTAACATTATCCGTAAGTTCCCATGTCTCCAGTAAATCCATTGAAACCTCAGCCTGAGCTGTGCCAGAAGAATTGTCGATGACAGGTACTCCCAATAACTTTCCTTCAGTGTATGAAGGTGGACCAGACACTAGCACAGCTAAAGTCTCTGAGGTACTTCCAGGTTCACTGCCCAAGACATCTTTGAGCAACTTTCCATCCCAGTGTAAGGCAGCGTACTGTGGGGGGTTTTCACAAAACTTGGACATGTGACTCTGGCTGATATTATACCTGGACAGCATTCTGTTGCGACGTGTTGTTGAGGTTGAGATGACGAAGTTATCCAGATCAGCCCCTCCAGCTTTCAAGGTGGCAGAAACCATGGCAGTAACTTGATTGTCTGATAAACCAAGACGATCAGCTGTATTGCAGATGACATCACATTCCACGACCTTCCTTGGAAACATCAAAGTCACACTAGTCACATTGTCTTGATGGTGAGAACATCCAGGACGAGGCTGATGGTAATCCATGTCCTCTGTGTTAGCGTCGTTGTCAGTTGAGTCACCCCAGGTAATGTCATCCACATGAACAACTGCCTCTTGTTCTGCTGCAGCTGTAAAATAGTACAACATGTTAAGACAGTAATTGTTAAGTACATGCTAATTATCGCAATGGAGTAAAACTTAAAACTTTTTGTAACGTTCAAAGTAATTAGTTTTACCTTGTTCTTGTCTATGCTGCAGTCTTTCATTCCTCGCTGCTTGCTGCAGGGATCTTGTCTCAAAAATCTTGTCATGACCAGACATATGACCTTTCCTCTCAGTCTTTTGGTCTTCGTAGAACCTGATATCCTCATCTTTCTTCTCTCTGGATAACAGTCTGTTGTTCTGTATTTCCTGGATTGCATCTGGAGCTCCTATATCGAACAGGCTGTCTAATTCCAGCACAAATGCTCCTCTTTTTCTTCCAGGGTTACTTGCTCTTCCTTTGCTTTTCACCAGAGCACGATGTTTCTCATGTAGTTTCATGAAGAGCTTCATTGCGTTGTACTTGGTCATTGTCTTGATCTTAGCCATCTGCCAGAATGGGATGATAGATTCAACTGTTTCATATGCAAGGTCTTGAACCATGGGCCTCCCTGCATTTTCCGGTAAATTCTGAAGATTAAGGAAATACTGGAACGCCTGTCTGTTGGTGGGAAGCTGGGAACCACTGATAAAAGCTGAAGGGTATCCAACCAGGAAAGTTTCAGTGAGAGATCTGGTAGATGGCCCAGTTGACACCTGCCTGTGGACAGTACGTGGAGGTTCTGAGATATCAACTGTGCGCCCACGGAGCTCCCTCAGCTCCTTGCTTAATGCCATTGTGAAGTTGTAACTTGTAGATGGTTTTCTAGATTCTGATTGAGTTTCTGTTGTTTCCTGAAAAATGATAGATAATTATTATTATTATTAATTATTATTTATTTATATATTATTATTATTATTATTATTATTATTATTTATTAATTTTATGCTCTTTCATTTGATACCTAATTTGTTGCTCTATCTTGTTTAGATCAAAAGTTAAAGTGCAAAACATAATTCAAGGGACCCCGGAATTGGCGCTTTGGCCGATTTCAAGGCAGAAAATTTAAAGCTCCATGCGGCAATGCTTCCCAACATCCTAGGTCAAAATAGTTGTGATTTCCGGCTTTTTCAGGTCAAAAAGCATGGGAAAATGTACAGAAACCTATGATAATAAGAAAAAGTTGATTTTGAACAGGCCTAACACCACATATTCTACCTTTCCTATTGTCCAGCGTTGTTTGGATGGTAATTGGATTTAGTTTGAGGTTTGTTACCAGTTTTTCGATCATTTTCCATATTTAGATTATGGTATACTTCTCTCTAGTTTACGTAGTCTTTCCCAGTAGTTGAGTTCTTTGCTGCCATCAATCTTGGCTGTGAAATGTGTCTGCGTTTCTTCTAGTTTATTAATTTCTTCCTTTTTATATGGGGACGTCAAAACTGAGCAGTATTCATGTTTTGGTATGATCAGCGTTCTCAGCAGGGAAATCATTACTGTCTTGTCCCTCCTTTTGAACGTTATAGGTACCTGTCCCGCGACTATTTTTCCTTTGTTAATTGCTATCTAATTTTGTGTCCCGAATTTGGCATCATCGGTCATTATTACCCACAAGTCGACCGCTTTCGTGCTTCTCTGAATTTCCTGTCAATCTGGAGCATAATATGTAGTCTTTTCAATTTCCTCATTTCTACCATATCTCAAGAGCTGAAATTTCTCGGTGTTAAATGTCATATTGTTGTCTTTTTGACCATTTGTATATTTTGTTTGTGTCCCTCTGCAAGGCCTCCACTTCATTTGCCTCGCTAATTTTTCTGCTGATCTTTGTATCGTCCGCAAATAATGTTACTATACTGTTGCTATTAACTCCATTGTCTATGTCTGTTAGCATGATAATGAACAGGAGTGGGGCCAGCACTGTACCTTGTGGCACTGAGCTGCGTACTTCTGATTCTGATGATGATACACCTTGAATTTTGACGACCTGTAGTCGTTCTCTGAGGAAATTATAGATCCATTTTCCCACTTTGCCTGTTATTCCCATATGTTTCATTTTATGTGTTATTATACCATCATCGCACTTGTCGAACGCTTTAGCAAAATCCGTGTATATGACATCATAATTTTCATTGCCTTCAAGTGCATCTAGGATATTGTTATAATGCTCTATAAGTTGTGATAAGCATGATTTTCCTGATTAGAATCCGTGCTGATTTTCGTTGAATCTTTCCAGTGTCTCCAAGAAGTCATAGATTTTCTCTCTGACTATTCTTTCAAATATTTTGGTGAGGTGGGACGTCAATGACACTGGTCTATAGTTCTTTGCTTGAGATCTATCTCCGCCTTTATATATTGGGACAATGTTTGCTTTTTTCAAGATGCTCGGTATTTCCCCAGTGTCTAGGGACCGTCTGCATATCCAGTATAAGGGTGTAGCTACAGTATTTCATTTTTAGAGTTTTTAATTAATAGTGCGTTCCATTTGTCCGGACCTCCAGCTGAATGTGATTTCATTTGTCCTATAGCTCTCGTTACATCTTCTGGGGTAAAATCAAAGTCTATTATACATTCTCCTTGCAATTTCTCTTCGAAGAATGCATCTATGTCAGGTATCGCTTTGTCACTTTTTGGGGTACTGAAGACCGATTCATACTGGGTTCTCAATGTTTCAGATATTTCTTTTAGATCGTCTTTTAGTTCATTATTCCCTTTCCTTAAGGGCCCGATAGTAGCGCGCGTTTTTGTTTTCCTTTTCGCATAGTTGTAGAAGTATTTTGGATTTTCCTTTATTGTTTCTATCGCTTTGTCACTTTTTGGGGTACTGAAGACCGATTCATACTGGGTTCTCAATGTTTCAGATATTTTTTTTAGATCGTCTGTTAGTTCATTATTCCCTTTCCTTAAGGGCCCGATAGTAGCGCGCGTTTTTGTTTTCCTTTTCGCATAGCTGTAGAAGTATTTTGGATTTTCCTTTATTGTTTCTACCGCCTTTTCCTCTTCCCTGTCTGAATGGCCCTTTATCAGAGTTTGTATTTCCCTATCGATACTCTCCAGTTTTTCTTGTATTACTTTCCTGGCATTGTTTTCTCCGAAATTTACTAACTTCGTCACTATTCTCTTTCTTTTGCGGAATAGTCTTCTCTTTTGCCTCTCTAGCCAGTTCCTCTTTCCTTTTGGCTGTGCTTCGGAGCATACTTTTCCAAACTTCTCAACGTCTTTTCTTCCAAGGTTGTTAGCATTTCCTCAGTTGTCTTATTCTCTAAAGCTGTTCTCCACTCTATTTGGGCCATGTGTGATCTGATTTCTTCCCAATTTATGGTCTTGGAGTTTAGGTTAAAAGCCTCAAATTTGCTTCTTACTTCCGTATATGTATTGTCTTTTAAAGTTATCGCCATATTTGTTGATAACTCGATTATATTGTGGTCTGCGATAATAGTTGGGATTATTTTTATATTGGCAATTAAGTTCGTGTTATTTGTGAATACCAGATCCAGGCAGTTATTTTTCATGGTATTTTCTGTTATCTCCTGTGTCAGCATAAATTCGTTTGTGAGAGCCATCAGCATTTTTGCTTACTCCTGGTCCTCTCTTGTGACCCCTTATCTTGTTGTATAAATATATTTCTACCCACCTTTTTGTATTTTATAAATGGAAAATTAAAATCGCCACAGAGTATTATATTAGGGGATGGAGAGTTTAGAAACTTTATTTGGGTTCTGATATCATTAATGGCCTCCGAAAATTTTTCATTTGGAGAGTTTGGAGGTCTATAGATCACTGTCAGTACCATGTTTAGTTTCTCTATTTTCACTGCAAAGGTTTCCACGAAGCTGTTGGATTTACTTATTACTGTCTCTGTCATATGCCTCTCATGTATATAAATAGCACAGCCACCTTTACGTTTTGTTGTTCTATCCGCTCTTAGTAAGTTGAATCCATCGATATGCAATTCTTTCTTATCGATACAGTGTTCGCAGTTATTGCAGTTTCCTTGGCAATCTCTAAGATATGTTTCTGTGAGGTATGCGATGTCCGGCCTTATTTCGTCCACAAAATATTTCAGGTACGAAACTTTGTTTAGAGAATTGTTCGGTTTTATTCTTTGAATATTTGCCAGGACAATGTTTATGTTCTTTGTTTTGCATTGCCCCTTGTGCATTTTAAGTTCGTTGTCCTTTGGTTTCGCGTGTTTTGTATCCTTGTGGTCCGCCGAGGTGGATCCGTTCCCACAGACCTGTTCTGGTAGCTTCTTGCCATGAAGCGTTCCGGTTCGAGGGTTCCCAGCTGTGTCAGCTGCATGTGCTGTATGAGACTTAGCAGCCGTATTGTGTCCGAGATGTTGAAAAAATTTTGTGTGCTATTTGTGTTTTGTTTGCTATTTGGGTACATATTTTTTTTCTCACATTCTTTCTGTTGTCATTTGGAACTTGTCCTTTGTCCTCTGAACTTCTCGGGAGATGATGGTAGTAGTATTTTCTCCCGTTCTGGCAGATTCCATATGTTGCGTAGGTCTTGCAAATGACCGGATGGTAGAATTTGCATTTTCCACCAAATTTGCAGTGACCATTATTGTAATAGTAGTTGCACAAGGAGGGTGTTCGTAAATACATTCTCGTCCCTTATATCTGCAAATTCCTTTCACATAGTATTTACATATAGTTTCTTCCCCATTTTTACTTGGTGCCTTTGTTTTTGGTGGTTTCAGTATTGTTTCATTATTGTCTACTTGTTTTTCATATTGCTGCTAATGCCCTATGTTTGAAATCTTTGGATTTTATTTTGTGCCTCTGTTTCCTCTGTTGGTGCTTCTTTTATTTCTATTATTTCTGCTTTTTCTGTTTATTTTCAGTTCGTTTTTCGCAGTTTCTTCTCGTATTTTCTCCGTTCCTTCTATTTTTTCTCTCTGTTCGTTATTCATGAACTTCTCTTTGCCTTTTCCTCATAGTCTTGTTCTGAATACACGAAAGGCCTTGGAATCATTTTCCTTTTTCCTTGTGGACGAATCCGAGTCCGGATTAGAGGGGTTTCTGCTGGATTCTGATTCAGATTTGGACATAATTTTCTTTCTGATTCTGATTCGAAGTGTTTTACTGGATTCAGGTTCAGAATTATGTTGGATTCGAGGTTTAAAATCGACGTTTAAAATTTTTTAAACGTAAAATTAATCTACAAATGAAAAACAACGTACTCCAATACTTCATTCTTTTTTTTTCAAATTTCATTGACATAAACGTTGCGTATATGAAGTCGCCATTGTTCTCCCATTTCTAAACTTTTTAATGCTATCCGTTTAAAGCAACTTTAATGATAGTGAGCAAGTGGTTTTCTTTTTACTTCCTATAAGCTAAAACCCATTTAGGCCTTTACTGCAATGTGTAGTGATTTATATTTTGAAAATAATAGAGAATGTAGCTGTTTATTTAAAAAAGACTTGGTTATAATTTATAATATTTAAAATTATGAAGGTGGCAAGGCGACGGTATCTGGTCGCCTTATATTATACCCGATTTACATTGCGCATTTGTTACCCATGGCAAGTGTTTATGAGCAACATAACTGAACATTTTTCAGTGTAGTGTGAACGCTTTTTGAACAATGTTACTCATGACGTTTTGGTTAAAGTTTTGTCCGTGTTTATGTTTCGAGAAGAATGTTACTAAACTTTAATTTTTTAACTGGTCACTGAACAAAAGTGAAGAGTTGGCTGCTGAATGAGACTGATCCGAGTGCACGTTTATTTAAGACATTTTTTTTCGTACAAATGAATGTATTTCTGCAAAATATTTGTAACATGAAAAACAATTTCGCCAATTTGAATTTATGATTTTTAGAAAGTTTTTAAAGTTTTGCATTAATTTAGTAGATATGACCATACCTGTGCTTAGGTTAAGGACTTCATCCTGGTCTTGGCTTCTATTGTAGCCTGTGAAGCTGTAATTTCTTTGTAATTATGACCACTAGAGGCATATTAGATTGGTATTCTGTGATTTAGTCTAGCCAAGGCTAGATTTTTTTCTAAAGGAAATTTGATCATGATTACAATCTTTGTTTTTGCAAAAGCATTTGTGTTTAATATATCTTCAAGTGACTTAGAGAATTATTTAAAAAAGTGTAAAAAAAAATCTTGCACGGATTAGAAATTTTCTTCGGTATAAAAATATATGAAAAATTATATAAATATAGTTAATGCTTTATTGTTACCTTGAATTCTGTACAAACTTAATCCACAATTGTAAGCCAAATCGCTTTTGAAGGTATTTCAAAATAATTTCAAATAGAAAAAATTAAATTATTTTATTTATAAATAGTTTTTTTAAAATTCATCCTCTAATTTATTTCAAAGAAAACTAAGCAAGATTGCTCAGACTTCGAGTAAATTGCGGTGTGAACGCTTTTTGAACAAGAACAAGAATAATTATTCCACCTTTGGAGAATCACCAATTTGCTCATGAACATTTGTTAGGGGAGACAAAAGTGCAGTATGAATAGGACATTAGGCCTTGGGGCCTATTTAAAAGGCAAAAAAGGGGGAAGAATACTTAAAATTACAAAGTTTGGGCAACTAAGCATTCTGACATTCGTGTCTCTTCCGTCTAGGTCTCTAAGAAAACGAAAATCAGCAACGTTTCAACAGAATAGCTTAGATTACTGAAGGGAAAATCAAAAGGAGTATCCCAAGTTAGCAGCTATGCTCGCAAGAAAATACATTTCTATTCTTACTTCTACAGCAAATGTGAAAAGGCTTTTTTCCTCACTGGAACTTTGGGAAGGGCCAAGAAGGCTTCACATACCTTCACATGATTGAGAACCTTTAGTGATTTATATACCTACGAATAATAGTAAAATCATATTAATTAATATACAGTATTTGTTTATTTTCAAAGAAGAATGCAAGTTAATTTAATGTTTTTAAAGAATCTGTCAGTTTTAATATCACGGTACTTTTTTAGGATGTAAGATTGAACATTTGATATGTTAATTTACATTAGGTGTATCACATTGGGATAGCACACAATTAATTTTGACAAAAAATTAGGATATTTATGCCTTAAATTAATTTAGCTAATAAAAAATTTATAATTTCTCAAATAAATAATTTCTTAGATAAATAAAATTAAAAGTTTTAATTTTTATTTCAGCGAAATAACTTTTTATGTAATTCGAAAATTAATCATATTTGTCGAAACCATTAATTTTATGAAAATGCAAAACGCATTCGGTACTCGACAAATTTATTAAGTATAGATTACTAAATGATGTCTTCGTTAAAACTAACGAAAATATCACGACTTAACCTAATCAATCAAGGGCGTACAGTTGACTTAACCGGGCATTCAATTTAATTTATTATTATATTTGGTGCTGTAAAGCAAAAAACAAGAATACAAGGGGGCCCTGATTTTCAGGTGATCCGTTAAATTAGATGTACCTAGTTTATAATAGTAGATATGAGACACTATTACTAATAGTATTACAGTGCATATTCTGGATGCATAATGCAATAATAAATAATTTAATAATCTATATACAGGGTGATTACAAATGATCTTCCCGATTTTAAACATTTATTATAAAAAAACTAACAAAGCTACAGCGAAAAGCAAGATATAAGGGGCTCCAATAAACCTTAGCCCCCACGCCCATGGCCTAAACCAATAGAGGTGCAGTAAAACTAAACATACCTTACAAAAGAGAATTTAATCCTGCATTTAATGAGAAACAATTAAAACTTGGTGTTCCCGCCATTGGCTTCCAAGACAGCCTGAATTCGCTTTGGGTAGCTTGCCAAAAGTGACGTGAATAGATCTTGATAGTCACGCAAATTTGCTAAAACAGTTTCAATGTGTTGCGTCATTGTATCCTTCGAAAATCGATTTGCTGCAGGTTCTTGAAACAAGAGACATTCAACCTTGTCCTTTATAACTGATCCAATGTGTTCACAGACGTTCAGGTCAAGAGAATTTCCTGGCCATTCTTCATTTCCAAAGAAATCGATCTCATGGTTCCGCAACAACTGTTGAGTGGCTAATGCCTTAAAGCAGGGGGCCTTATCGTGCAGAAGTGTGACCTGATCGACATCCATAACAATGTTTGGGTTTCTTAGAAAAGGAATTACATGCTGGGATATAATAATATCACGAAAATACTGTCCATCTCAACTCTGACCATTTGGCTTCAGCACCCACATGAGCTTCTTTGCAGTGAACAAAACAAACACACCAACACAGTCTGGACTTTTTAATAATTCGCGATAATGTTCATTGTCATCGATTTCATCTGGTGTTGTGGCCCACACTCGATCATTTTGGTAGTTAGGCCGACGTGTTACGTAACCAAAAAATTCATCGGAGACATCTAAATGCATGAAATCATCCACATCCCAATCTTCAAGATAATGGGCAAACCACATTCTGTCATCGATGTTAAGTTGAGTTTTTCTTGGCTTTGGAAGTTCATGCCAAGGCTTTAAACCTTGCCTATGACGGTACAGTCGAATGATCTCACCACTAACGATCTTTCCTCTCAACACTTCGATCTCTCTAGAAAGTTTAGCACAGCTGTTTTTCCGCTTACGCGTACCGCTTTCAATGATGTCCTTTGTTTCCTGAGAGAGTGGCAAATTTGGGCGCCCAGATTTGGTTGTATCCATTTCACATTCATCCAAAGTTTTATTCCAATTTCTTTTGACGAAGTCCTCACTTCTTCGCAACTTTTTGGCAACCCATGAACGTGTTATGAAGGTGGCTCCAGCATCACGAGCTTCCCGAAATGTTATTGCTCGTATGCGATCTATCACACGTTGCTTCTCTGAATCACCAATTAATTGAGAAGCCATTATATTATCACTTTATCAGCTACAGTAATTTTAATACCTACAATAAATAAAGAATTTTATATATTTTTATAATCACTAAAAACTATTTCGATATAAGTAAACATGTAAGCTGCAAATGGGGGGGGGGCTAAGGTTTTTTGGAACCCCTTACAAATAAAGAACTCAAAAAGTTTTATTTACAAGCTATTGAAGTACAATATCAGCTCCTTTTGTTGCTCCTTTTGAGGTTACAACATTCCTGAATGAGCAATTGCCTGATCGTTGGATCGGGCGTGGGGGGCCTATTCCTTGGCCGGCTCGTTCGCCCGATCTAACCCCCCTTGACTTCTTCCTCTGGGGCTATGTCAAAAATGAAGTTTTTGTTCCACCAATGGCAACAACTTTGGAACCTTCGAAGGAAAGGATAGGTGAGGCTGTTAGAAAAGTTCAGTAGGATATGCTACAAAATGTATGGAAGGAAACAGAATACCGCTTTGATGTCTGCAGAACCAACAAAGTAGCTCATATTGAACTTCAATAGCTCGTAAATAAAACTTTTTGAGTTCTTCTTTATTTGTGTATCTTGCTTTTCGCTGTAGCTTTGTTAGTTTTTTCATAATAAATGTTTAAAATCGGGAAGATCATTTGTAATCACCCGGTGTGTGTATATATATATATATATATATATATATATATTCGTATTTCTTTTCTCCTTTTTCCCTGTGGTTGTTTGCTTATTGTTTATATATATATATATATATATATATATATATATATGAGAGAGAGAGAGAGAGAGAGAGAGACAAGTGATTTTTGCGATCGAAACCAATGTCAAATAAGGAAGAAAAAGTGCTAAAATGAGAGATATATAAAATTAAAAACCAAATATGAAATTAAAACAATTTTAAATATGAACACAAATACCACTAACTAAAAATTAAAATTAAAACAGTTATGTAATTATAAATTACTCCTCGGTAGTGTGGTGGTAGCGTCGCTGACTACGAATCCATCGGCCCCGGGTTCGAGACCCAACGGCAGCCGGCGCGCAGCAAAACCCCGCTGTTCATCTTTCCACACAATAAAGAAAGTGGTTGGTAGATAAATGGGTACCCAAGGTGGCCTAGTGGTTAAGACGCTGGGCTACTGATGGGGCGTGGTTCGGATTCCACGTTAAACTGTAGGTCTAAGGTGGAGTGAAAAGCTTGACCTTCGTTAGAATGAACAATTCGGGCGGAAGCTAACCAAAGGTATAAAGTTAAATAATACAATTCAAATATAAAATAATATAAAAGAAACCAATTTTACAATCATATGACACTTTAAAAGGTCTCTGTTTTTTTTATTAACTGAAATAAAAACATGAAATTTTTACTGCATTTTTCCTGCACATGAGGAATTAGTCATCCCTTAGCGCAAAACATCCGCCAACAGGCAGAAGTTGTCATCCCTCTTCAATAGAATGATCCTCTGTGGCAGGCAGAACATTCCTCTCGGAGCTCACAAAGACACTGTTACAGTAGGGTGTGTCAATTTTGGGGGTGAAATGACTAAATTGAAAATCATGTGGTTTGGTAGCAATTTAATGTAATCATTTGGCATACAAAATAATATCCTTGCTTCAAAAACAATAAAAAATAACTCCTACCTACATCAATTTTAATTCAAAAATTCCATTTTTCTGTAAATTCGTAACAAAATAACAAATGTGCGCAAACATCCTATCAACATTTAAAGTGGCAATAAGATATCATTCAGAGTCTTTATTTGAAAGTAACCAATGCAGTCATGTTCTTTTTGCTGCGGTTCCTTGACATCAGCATTCGGCTTGCTACTTGCGCTTTGATGTAGCCTTCTCGCCTCTCGTGACTGTAAACTTGACTAGCTGCTTCTGTGACCATTTTCACACATCTCTCCACACTCTGAGTGTGAGAAGGTCACTTTGGCACTTGCATTGGGGCCTCTTTAAGTTGTGTTAAATCTTTGTTTGTTATACATGTCAGTGGTGGCTCCAAAACTTCCGAACTCAAGTTAACTAATTCTGACAATTTCGTGGCATTGACGTTTATCGGAGGTACCTTCCTTGTCTGAACAGAGCAGTCTCCCAGCTGGTCATCATCTAGTGATGTTCCTCTAAGCTTTAGAATGATTTCCACAGCCTCATTTCGCTCTTTGGTACATTGGCTGTAGAGTATTGCTTGCAAAACTGCCTCTGGCCTAGCATACCAAGCGGACCTTCTCACCACAGGTAACACGATGTCCACCACTACTTTCCTTTGGGTTCTCAGTAGCTGTAATTGAAACAAGATGTGGTTGGGCCCTTCCATCCACATTGGATTAAGTTTTACATTGAACCAGTGAGGAAGATAAAACCCAATAATAAATTCAACAATCAACATCAAATTCTGTAGCATTTTGCCCTTCAGTGCATGTTTGGAAACCCAAATCCTGCAGAAACGAATCGCTGTAGTTAACCAACGACTGTGACTTACGGGTCCAATCTCCAAGAGAGCCAGATTTTGAGGCAACTCTCCTGATCTGATTGCTTGAACAATACGATAAGCGTAAGATTGATCCGTGGGGAGGGCCTACTTCGACCTTTAGAAATTTTGTATTTATTTCTAATTCCGTTGCTTCATCTAGCATGTTGCCAAGGGGGCCTGACCACTTGTTGTTGCTCTTTGTAGGACCATCAAGTTCCAGGATGAGACGACGAAGAGGTAGTTCCCCTGTGTGCAAACCACATACAATCCAAACAAGCCTTCTTCCAAGTTTTTTCTCTAAATGCGTCATAACACCGCCCTGCCATCCAGTGTTCACCGCAGTTGAGTCTCCACCAACGGCCTGCAGTGAACTGTCAAGTCTTCTTTCTTGAAGCCAACATATTATTTGATCAGCAATTGCCTCTGCATGTTTCTTGCCTTCTACTTCTGCTTCAGGAGCAAAGTGAAACAAATAGCGGCCACCAGGTTCGGAACACACAGAGTAGTGTTCTTCTTTGATGAGACCGGGAAACTTTCTGTCCATTCCCTCTACCTCTAGGAGAACTTTTGTGTCATCTCTTCTTCCATCAAACAAAAGGCAAGAGAGACCTTCCTCCTTCAAATCTTTTTCATGCTGATCAGATATTTCCTTCATTATTTTTTCTTGTGCTCTTCTTATCTTATTATGATCTATCACTAAGGATGTATCCTCTCGGCTGATGAGGCCTGCATCTATCCAAGCGGCAGTGGCAATCTCTGCAGTCTCTCGTAGCCCCGTATGATGGCAAATACTGGCAAGGGCAATGTTTGAGATGTCTTTAGTGTAGTATTTCATTCTCTTCGGCGAAGGTTCAGATGGCATTTTGGAGCTATCATCTGATGTTGCTTCTTTCTGTTCAGCTGAAGAGCTTTCAAAGAAGTGAGAAACCTCTTGATAGAGCTCTTCATCTCTTTGGGTGGCTTCTTCACTCTTCTTTTTCTTCCTTTCTTCCCTCTCTCGGATTTTCTCTTTTTTCTTAGCAATAACAATCTGTTTTTGGGTTTCTGAATAATCTGCCGAACCAATCTGCATACTTCCTTGGCCTCCTGCCTTTGTTCTCTGCGCCTTTATGAAAGCCAGCTCCAAAACAGGGATCTTCTCACGAGGACAGCGACAATCAATGTGAGGGTGAGGTTCTCTTCTGCATGAGGGGGAACAATTGGCTTCAGAACACAACTCTATGGGACACTGGCAGTTAAAAATGTCAAGAAGAGTATCAAGTGTGTGCAGAAATTTATTTTTCTTTGCTAGTTTTCCTTTACCAAGTGATGTCTCAACTGCTTTGTGCCACAGCTTTGTTAATTTCAGCTCAATAGTTCTATACTGATTGAGTACAGGTGGTTTGAATAACACATTAGCTTTTTTCCACTGATGCAGAAGAAGGGGAATCATGTCCCTTATGAGCTCTTTCTCTGTGTAGTTCCTTCTATCCTTTGTATTTTGTTCACGAAGGAGTAACCCTAGTCTCAGCATGTCTCGCACTGTTGGTAGTTCTGATACGGGAAGCTCCTTGCCTGTACCGACTAACAGGCTCAAGTGGCATGACGACTGACCTCTTGTCTTCAATTTTGGCATCTTAGGAATATCTGAAAAGAAAGAAAAACATTTAAGTATTTTATATCAATTACGATGTTTCAAAGTTGTCATTCGATGTTCTAAAATTCAATAAAAAAATATTTCATGGGATTACAACATAATTAGACAGAAGAATATGATAATAATAAATAATTGTAATAATCAATAATCCATACTTACAGTTAAACTGTAGTATTCGTCTAGTAGAATAACTATGAAGTAGGTACAAGAGCAATAACAGCAAACCACCGTCTATGACATCTAAGAGGCAACTGAGGACTGAGAGTGAGGGACAGTTCTCTTCATGTTGTGACTTGTACGTACATTGTACAACAACTATATGACCTTGAAAACACTCCTAATGCGATCAGTGGGATAATTCTGTGACAGATGAAGAGTTAATCAATTTATGTCCTATTATTTAGTAAAAGAGTCAATTTCTGAAAGTTTAAGGTAAAATTGATGTAGGTAAGGGTTATTTTATTTCATTTTGGTTGGCCAATTTCAAGTTTTGACATGAAAAGACTATATTTTCACTACCAAAATTGATTTGAAAAAAGTTGACAAAATTGACACACCCAACTGTCGCAGACGTGAAGAACCCAGACTCGAACCATGGCGACTTCTTGGCGTTGTTCACAGTGGGGTATTAAAGGGGAGCCAGGGGGTGGCCAGGCCCCAGGGCCCAGCTGGTTTAGCGGGGCCGATGTTTATAATGATATCAATGATAAATTTGGAAAGCTTCAGAGATTGCATCAAAAGCAACAAAAAATCTGGCTAGTCCATTACCCAAATGATTTTGAGGACAGCTTTCCATTTGAGTTTCAGCATTTTGTACTGTTTGTCAAACAAAACACTTTAGCTGACATTCGCCCACTAGAAATACTACAGGAAATTCACAAATTGAGGGCTATTTTCCCAAATGCTTTCATTGCTTATCGCATTTATTTATGTTTGATGATGTCAAATGCAACTGCGGAGCGTTCTTTTTCTCATTTGAGCATGATTAAAAATGTTAAACGTCAAATGCTAACCTAAAAGAAATTGCAAAGTCTGTCATTGTTTTGTATAGAAAAGAATATTTTGCTGAATTTAAATACTGAGTTGTGATTGGAAAATTTAGAGATATGAAGCAGCTCAAACATCTTTCGTATACTGGTGGTGGATGATTTTGTAACCAACTTTGGTAGATTAGTAGAGGACTTGTAGTTGTGTAATTGGTTTGGTGTAATTGTAGCAGCTTGGTATTTGTGTAAAACTTGCATTATTTGATTTAGAAATAAATGGTTTTATTAATTTACATGACTCAAAGATTTGTGTTGTTGAGGGACCCCAAGAATATTTTGGCCCCAGGGCCCAAAAATCCTTTATACGGCACTGGTTGTTCAGTTTCAGGACGGATGCTGGAGACAAGGTCCATGCAGATCACATGAAGAATACACCAAAGAATTCCACCTAGACAGAAGATAGGGAGTGTGGAACATCTGCGCTGTTTACCTTTCTCCTAATTCTACTGACTATCCAAAATTCTATTTCTCACTTCCAATTCTATTCCTCACTTCCAAAGTGGAATACATTCTATCTCGCTCTCCCTTTGCTGAAATCTCCATTTTAGGAGATTTCAGTGTTCACCACCTTTGTCTTCCCATTTCACTAACATCCCTGGTGAACTAGCTTACAACTTTTCTATCCTGAATGACCTACAGCAGATCGCCTTGGAGATAGGCTCAACATACTGGATTCATTTCTTACCTTTCGTCCTTCTTACTCTGTCAAACTTTTTTCTCCGTTGGGCTCCTCTAACCACAATCTTATATCTGTTTCCTGTCCCATCGCTCCAGTCTGGCCTTTGGTTCCTCCCAAGAGGAGGCGCCTTTGGCACATTGGCGCCACTGATTGGGAGGTCCTTAGGCAATACTTCTCCGATTTCCCATGGAATGATTAAGAAAACAGGAAACTGATTGATGTGTGAGAAACTTTTCTTCACTGTAAAAATTAGAGGTTCTTATTTTTAAAGATAAAGGAAATTTACACATCATTCAACTGCCTTTTCCCTTAAAAGTAAAATTTAATTTACTCCATCAGAAGTGTAATATTTTCCTATGATGTCAAAGAAATAACTGCATCGTAATTTGGCAGGGGCAAAACCTCTAGCTTTTACAGTGAAGGAAACAGTTTCTCACAGAAGTGTTGCAAAACTATGACTCACTCTCGGAGTTATTCAGTCAGCAGAGCTAAATAAATTAAACTGCAAATGCAATATAGAATTCCTAAACAACTATATATATTATATATATATATATATATATATATATATATATATATATATATATATATATATGCGTGTGTGTGTGTGTAAATATTATATATATACACAAGAGGGTGGAGCGAAATACACTTTTTAAAAAAATCGAACTTGGGTAGTCGGGAAAAGGTGCCCCCGAGACGGTAAAGTATGCTAAAATATGTAATTTATTATACAGGGTGTACATAAAGTCAGGATCTATTTTTGTGAAATTATTATTTTTTTTTATTTTTCTTTTCAGAAGCCCTTAGAATGAATACAGAAGAGCGTGTGGCAATAGTAATTTGGCGAATCGAGGGAAAGAAATACAATGACATCAGAGAGAAGTTTAGAAGGAGATTTCATAAGCCGGGGCCAATAGACAAGACAATACGAAAATTGGTGAACAAATTTAAACGAACGGGATCTGTAAATGATGAAGCAAGATCAGGACGACCGTGTACAGTATGTCAGATCTTACCGTGAATGCAGTACGCGGAATTATCACTGAGGAGCCACGTACGTCCGTTCGTGCTGCATCACACAGACTCGGCCTCCCGACGTCATCTGTGCACAAAATTCTGAAAGTTAATTTGCAGAAGAAAAGCTATCATTTGCAGGTTTTACATGATTTACATGAGGAAGATTTCCCTCGACGAAGTGCTGTGTGTGCTGATCTCGTAGAACAAATCTGGAGTGATAATTTAATGGACAACATTCTCTTTAGTGATGAAGCCACTTTCCATACGTGTGGAAAAGTAAATCGCCATAACTGTCGAATTTGGGCAGATGAAAGACCGAATGATTTCGTCCAAAATTGGGAAAGAGACTCACCTAAAGTTAATGTCTGGATGGGTTTAACAAAATCTAAAGTTTATGGTCCTTTTTTCTTTGCTGAAGCTACAGTTACGGGGCTTATTTATCTGGACATGTTGCAGCAATTCCTTGAACCTCAGCTGATTGGGGATAGGATTGTTAGTACCGTCGTCTATCAACATGATGGTGCTCCTTGTCACTATGCCAAAATTATTCAGGATTATCTAAATCAGTGATGCACAAACCCTGGCCCTCGGGCCAAATGTGTCCCCCACGGGTCTTTTCAGTGGCCTCACGGGTCTTTTCAATTCAATGAAAAAGTTAGAATATAAAAGTGACCCAATTTATGACTTAGATGGAAAGTAAGTAGGCTAATAAATTTAGTTATTTTCTTCGCTTGGCCCTCACATCAAAAATGTTTGTGCACCACTGATCTAAATGGGGCTTTATCAAATCGCACGTCTATCAGACGAAGATTACGAGTCTTGAAAACTTACGTACACGTATACGAACTGCTGCAGATAACATAACCCCGCAAATGCTCCAGAATGTGTTTAGAAATGCTGCGGAACGATTTGAGCTGTGCAGGGATACTCATGGGCGTCACGTCGAATCCTACTCTTAATTATTTAATAAATGTTACCACTTTATCATTTTATGATTGAATTCCATATAATTTCCAAGTGCTTCACAAAAATAGATCCTGACTTTATGTACACCCTGTATATATTCAAGAATTTGTACAAGCCAATATATTTCAGTAGTTACGTAGCGGCAGTGATAGATACATCAGATATAGAGATGCATCAAAATCACCACTCTCTCTCTCACGGACTTACTCTCTCACTGACTCACAGCCTGACAGGTTCGTTGTTCTTTCAAGAAGCAGGACTCAAGTAGACCATCTACCTCGCGTACGAGGCAAGCAAACTTGTGCCCCATTTTCGGCAGTGGTATCGACTTAAATGAGAGTCAACTTCCAACTTATGAAGACGTGATGAAGTGTTTTCTCTGGGAAAGGTATCGACTAAAGCAAACGTCAAATGATCCTTCTGTAGACGTCATTGCGAAGAATCTTACAAAGAAAATAATCGATATTTACTCCAAAGCATTTATGCCAGTGCTATCAGAGAAACGTATTTTGGATATATTAAAAGTACACCACAAGAAGTATCGAACGATATTAAAAGGATTCAAGGGGCGGCTGGAAAATGAAAGATATATAAAGAGAAAATAAATAAATTCAAAAATAAAGCTAAGAAATTATTTGACATTGCTGCATGCAAGTGCAAGTGTTCTTAAAGATGCTCTTGTACGAAGGTTTCCAAAGTCCCTGTTTTAGAACGGGATTTCTTGATGTGATGGATCAACGAACAGAGCGAAAAATGTTCATCGGAGTAGCAGATATTGAAACAACACGAAGGCTAGAAAAAACAGCAATTAGAAAATCACGCAGCCTGAGAAGCCTAGCAGAAGGTACATCAAAGGCAGTTGATTTATCAGAAGAAACGTCGGTCTCAAGTACTGAGACGTCCTTTGATGAATGTGATGATAATTATATTCCTCCCCAAAAAAGGCAGAAAAAGGAGCAGAAACTTACGGAACAGAAATCGGTTTTCCCTGCCTTAGCTCTGGCGTGCGATAGAACAGGAGTGTCTGACCGCGCAGCTGCCTTGATATCAACCTCCGTCTTGCAAGATATTGGCATCATTTTTGAAGAAAATTCATCCAAAGTCATAGATCGCAGCAAAATACGACGGGAGAGGAAACACAAAAGAGAAATAGTACAAAAAGAGGCAGCAACAAAAAGTGAAACCGCCATCGAAAGTATCTATTTCGATGGTCGCAAAGATACAACAATTATATCGGAAAAGAAAGGTTGCAAATTCTACCGCAAAAATGTCCTTGAAGAACATATTGCTGTTATTGCCGAACCTGAATCAAAATTTCTTGGCCATTTCTCACCAACAACAGCACAAAACATAGCTACAGGTATTTTGATGTTCTTCGACGAGAAAAAAATATCGACTGAAAATATTACCGTAGTTGGATGCGATGGAACAGCCGTCAACACAGGCACCAAGGGCGGTGTTTGCACATTACTTGAAGGAAAACTTGGAAAACCTTTATAATGGTTTGTTTGCCAACTACATGCAAATTAGCTCCCATTGCGTCATTTAATTCAACAACTGGATGACATTCATAAAGCTGTTTCGACAGGAAATGTTCCTGAAGATTTGCCTCCCCGTAATCCAGGAAAGATGTCCCACTCTCGATGGTTAACAACAGCAAATCGAATACTCCGTTTATATATATATCAATAGAAGATCCAACAGAGAATCTAATTGCCATTGTTGAATTCATAATGAAAGTGTACGCACCGATGTGGTTTCAGATAAAATCAAATTCATCTGTCGTCTATGGCGCTAGGAATGTTTGCAAAACCAGACAACTATCAAAAACTCTGAAAAAAGAAACTGTGAATATAATTCGTCCAATTATTCAAAGAAACGCATATTTCGCTCATCCTGAAAACATCCTTTTATCAATGCTGCAAGATGAAAGGAAATATGTACGAGAGCTTGGATGGCGGAGAATCAAGAAAGCCAGGGAGGAAAAGAAAAGCGAAATTCGTCACTTTAAAATTCCCGAACTGAATTTGGACTACAGCGATTACACCGAGATGATCAGTTGGCAAAGAACTGAAGTAACTGAACCTCTTTTGACAATGAGCCAAACAGACAGTGAAATAGAAAAACAATTAACTGAACAAGGCAAGCTTGAAATCAAGAAGTGTCTCTGCCACACACAAGCAGTGGAAAGAGTAATTAAATTGGTAACTGAAGCATCATCTTCTGTTTGTGGAGTGAAATCTAGAGATGGATTCATAGGGGCCAGACTTGCCTCAAGGAAACTAATACCTAAATTTGACACCAAGTCTCAGTACTCGTTATAAGATATAATAGCAGAACTCGTTGACATCTTATTAGCAATGTTGATGACTGATTAGAGCGCCTGGGGGGCACCTCAAGATAATTAAAATTGTTCATTCTGTAAATTTTATTTGATGATTGGACTTATAATGAACCTAATGCAAGCTACCGCAAAGAAGGGATGGGTTTCTTAAAAAATAAAAAAATATTGAAATTACCTAATTTAAAAAAAAAAACATAAATTCTATACCCTGGGGGCACCTAAAAGATTTGTCCAAATGGTTTCAAACTTTGCATGCCTTCATTCAAGACCATTTGGCACATTTTCCACACTACCCATTTGGTTTTTAAGAAAAAGTTGTAAAAAACGGCCATTTTCGCTCCGCCCTAATACACAATGCTATCCACCCAGTAGCATGACCGCAAAAGGTCAATGTTGATCAATGTTGCAAAGGGGGGAGGGGGAATGTTGCACAAGGTTATGCAACAAAGGGGAGGGGGTATGCAACAAAGGGGAGGGGGTATGCAACAATGGGGAGGGGTTATTCCCTCCCCAAAAGGGGTATACCTAACCTAAGAGAGGGAGAGAAAGGAGGAGAGTCTTTGGGGGGGGTGAGTCTTTGGGGGAGAAGTTGGGACGGCCTCACCCCCCAAAGGGGTATACCTAACCTAAGAGAGAGAGGAGGAGGAGAGAGAGGAAGAGACCATCCAGCTTCCACGAGAGGCAGAAGCTCAATGACTGATCATGGTAGCAACACTTGACTTAGAATAGGGGGGGTTGTTAATCCTAAATTTTGCTCGGGACAAGCGTGAAATTTGGAGACACCATTTCTAAGCACGATTTTATATTTAAATTTTTTCCGAAACGTCTTACCCCCCTCTACACCCCTCCTGAAGGCATATATACGTGTATTTTCTGTTTTTCTGTTATATAATCGATATTTATTGCCAGATGTGCTTTGTAACATGTCGTTTATAGGGTTTTCAGGGTCGCAGAATACGAATACGCATTCGTAATGAAACTTTGAAAAATCATTATGGCGGAAATCCAAGGTGGCGGTCAAAATCACAAATTTTTGGGTATTTGAAAGTGAAATGTGGATGGAAATACTACAAACATCCATTATACTATATTTAATTGGGGGTTTGCGACAACACTGAACAGAATTATACAGTTGACAAAGGTATTTGTGAGAACTAATACAGTTAAATCATGAACTTTCAACCCATCTGAGACCACCAAGGACGATAAGGAGAGTGCTAAGTGCACAAAGACCAATTTCAAGATGATTTTCACACATTCTATATTTGTATAAAGATCATAGTATATTACCATACACGCATATTGTTCATTTCAGTAATGTATCTACTGCATGGTTAAACTCACTGATTGTGACCTGAGCTTCACAGCTGACATTGCTGAGATAAAGCTTCAAATTAGTGGCATACGTTGAGAGGGGCAATTTTCTGTAGTCCTTCATTAGACGAAATATATCACTAGTCTTTGGCACAGAAAGAGCGGTATCTCGTGCATATCTGATTTCGAGATAAAGACGGTTCAGCTTCAGCGAATCGTCCACATTTGATTCTTCGAGATAATTATCCACTTGCTCACTAGTCGTGAATGGCCCTCCTAGTCTTTTTAATTTTTCCAGGTCTCTATTTCTCCTGCGGTCTACAGCGACATTCGCAATCTCTTTAGTCTGTAATCGTTATTCTGTAATTGTTCTTGTCGTACGCTCCACTCTCTCATTATTTCCGGAATTTTTGCAGTTCCAATTTTCCTATAGTCTTTGAAAGACCCTGTTCGTTGTTTTTGAATCAACGCAAGAAATTTAGCTTTGACCTGCGCTGCCGACGACGCGCACGCGAGTTGCTTGGTGCCTTTTCTGCCGAGTTCATAGTTGATGAACCCTACACTGCGCTCAAAGTCCAAGTTGTGAATTGGCGCCTTGTCCAGTTTTTCACAGTCCATTTTTGAGAGAGCATGTTCCGCTGATTCGTCAAATTCTCCGAATCCAAATATATCTCCCTTTCGTTTCTGAAATCTTTCAGCAAGCTTTGGCAATATCATACCCAAAACCTTTGTGACTTCAGTACTCATTTGGAGAGCTGTAGCTTTGATAGCATTGCAAATATCATCGTCATATCGTGTTTGTTGGAATCTTTCAACAGACAAACTCAAATGCCGGCGTATCCACTTCCAACAGTTTAGCCGGATCAGTAGAAACGAGGTCTTCGTATAACTGTTGGAATGCTGGAATTAGCCTTGAATAATTTGTACTGGTCGATATCGTCAGTGAAAGGAACGGCTTCACTAAATGAAGTCCAATGAGAGCTCCAGCCGTGTACACAACTCTCAAGAAGTCCAGATCCAGGAAGCATCGTACGATGCAGGCCAATTGGTTCGTCACATGCTCAAATTTTCCGAGAAATGTTCCCACATCGTCAATATGATATAAGGTTATGACACATATCAACGTCAATCTGTTGAAACGTTCATCTTTTAGACTGACAGATTTGTTTCGCTTTGGGGCGATATGAGCGTCGAAATCGTTGGTTTTGTTCCACGTTTTGTGGTCAAAGTCATGATTTATCAATCTAGTTATACAGTCCAGCGTTTGTTCGGTCACATTCGAGGATGGAGTTGTGGCATTGACGAGAAAGCTGGAATATATTTTATCTCGCCTAATGGCATTTTTTATTTCGGTCCATTGTTTAGTGATCACTCGATTGAACATGAGAGTTGGGTGGACATTGCAAAACAAATGATCCGGGGCATGTTCTGATTCTAGCTTCTCGGCCACCATTTGTTCGACAGAGAGATTATGGGATGTCTGATCAGTGATCACAAAGTCTATCTTTTCAAACAGTTCCTTCGAGCTAACTCCGCTCGCTGCTTCCAGTATGTTCAACATGGCAACTTTCAAATCCGCCAATTTCTCTCTACTTTCCGTAGCAATCGGAAATGTCGGGAGAGGTCTGTATTTTCCATTTACCATCATTCCCTGCACCGAGAAAGAACCAGCTCTCCCTGTTTTCTGAAACCATCAACAGAATAGGTAACTACCGACTTTTGATCTGATTGCATGATCTCGGTCTCTTTCGCAATTTCATGCAATGCTAGCGCTTCAATGCTCTTTCCGGCTTGTCGAATATTGCTAGACTGTGGTAGAGTGTCTAGGTGTACTACGTCTGGCGATTCGTCATGAAATTTCCATTTCCGACCAAATAGTTTATTGCCAACAATCACTATGGCTCCCGCAGCTTGACTATCTGACATGTGATGAGAACTTTTGAGCTGGTCCATTGCTTCGTAAACCTCGGGCCTTACTTTTCTGACACTTTCCCTTATGTGCTGGTACTTTGGCGGCAACTCATCCTTTTCAATTTTTTTTGTCTAGGGGACAGTTTACGACGCTTCCGACCCGTAGACGTGGAAGGCTCATCTGATTCTGATGTGCTAATTTGAAAGTCACTATGATTCGGATCATCCTCAGATAGTTCACTGAAGCCTTCAACTGAAGCCATTTAATTATTCCTCGCTCTTTCAATCTCTGCTTCCTCTCTCATTCGCTCCAAATTCTGCAGATCTCTCTTCCTGCGTTCCATGGTCTTATTCCATTTTCTGTCGACAAAACTCTCGCAAAACATTTTTCTATCATGTCTTTGGTCTTCCAGAAAGTCCCATTCTTCTCGAGTCATTTTCACACCATAAAAATTTTCTAAGCGTTTCCTTACTTCATCGTCCGCGCAGAAGATATCAAAAAGTTATTTCACTTTTTCGTTGAAATCTTCGACTTTTTTATAATAGTTGTCGTTTCGGCGTTTTTTTCCGGTTTGAACTAATTTGATGAATCTTTCATACAATTCCAAATTTTTCAGTTTGATGCGTTTAGTGTCACTGTATATATATTACAAAAAATCCAGTGTTCTTGAAGGACGTCCGCAAGAATTCCGGCTGCAACTTCCTTTGACCTCTTAGTTTTACCGGCTCTATCCGGTCGAAGTAAGTACATGTTTTCCAAAAGGTCCTTTATCGTTGGAAGCAAGCCATTTGAAAAGTCAGCAATTTTTATGTAGGTTGTTGAACCCAAGGTCTTCTGAGCGGATGAACGTGTATTTGGCGTCCGAGCGTCCGAGCGTAGCTCATTGTTCACTCAGTTGTGAAGTCTGAAAATAGAAAAAAAAGCAAGTTGCATCAGAGACTGGAAAACCTTGCGGCATGAAATGGGAGCCTTAGGGAATAAATAAAGGCACATACAACAATGTAATGAAAGCACAATGAAGCATAATAATATTTTCGGTCCCTGAAACCAGCATTAGATGTGGTGTTTGGATGTTGGTCCATTAGGTGTCACTTATGTGCTGATGCTGATCAGGCTGACAACTGGACAGTGTGGTATGAAAGATGATCGTCTATGTTGTATGTGTGCAGTGGCGGTCCTAGCTTACATGACGCCCTGGGCGAACCTCACCTTCAGCGCCCCCCCCCCCTTGTTCGCCAACACACACACATTCGAATCCCCCCAAAATAAAGGACAGACATAACTCTTTCACAAAATAACTTTTTATTGGACTAATTGTTGGAACTTCAGAACCAAAACAAAGACTCAAATTTCTGAATTTTACAAATCCTTCATCACGTAGATAGAATAACTCACTTAAGAGAATGTAATTATGATACTATGAACAGGAAAAATACAAATTAAATTGCACAACTGCCATAAATAAACTAGAGAATCAAATTTCTAAATTGTACAAATGCTCTATCACATAAATAGAATAAGACACTTAAGAGAGGGTAATTATTATGCTACACTTTGAACAAGAAACAAAATAAATTGCACCACAGCACAACTGCCATCTAAAGCCTGACTCTTCTTACCTTCCTTGATGCAAAGTCATGAATTAAATCATCATATGAAATCTGCTCAGCAATTGTATGATTTATACTGATGATGGCCAGACCGGTAAGGCGTTCCTGTGACATAGTTGACCTCAGGTAGGATTTGATGAGCTTCAGCTTTGAAAAGCTCCTCTCTGCTTCAGCAACAGTGACTGGAAGAGTAAGACCAATTCTGAGAGCAGTCCACAAATTTGGATATATTTCAGAGAGCTCCCTTTCATGGATAAATGTCAGCAGTTCAAGCAAGGATATGGTCTTTGATGGCAAGTCAGGCAAGTTCTTCAGCTCCTGTGCAAGCTCTCTGCCATCCAAGTCAGATTGTCCCTTAAAGTGTAGTGTAGTACTAAGGTTCACACATTGTTCTGTCAGCTCCTCAAATGTGAGATTTTGGAAATGTGTCAGCACTCCAAACTTCTCTCCCACAATTTCCAACGTGGAAAATCTTTCCTGAATGGCTGATGTTGCAGCATCAACCACTGCATTGAAAAATGTCACCTCCAGCTTCTTCAAAGCATCAATCAAGGGCTCATCAGATGCTTCATAGGAGAAGTGCCGCTTTGTGGACCTCAGCCGTTTTTGTTTTAACACAGCCTCCACATTCATTTGTTCACAGATATCTGTGGCTGCCATTTGTGCAGCCACAAAACCTGTTGCCCTGTAATTGCGGAGACCTCTCTCTGTTTTTTTTATGAGATTTACTGCAACATCAACGTGCATGCTAGGAGACTGCATCTGCTTGCTCACATGCTGAATTTGGCACAACAGGTCATGCCACACCACTGAACAAATGGCGAAGCGGTATGACCCAACCTCCTCTGACAGAGATTGAGCCTCGACCTTTATTACAGAGTCTTTGGTGTGGTCCCTCACCTCGATCAGTGCATCTCTCACTGCAGCTGCCTGATATCTCAGGGGCTCCACACTCTTGATCTTGCTTTCCCACCTTGTATCAGACCACATCTTCAATGTGATGTTCACATGTTTTTTCAAAATGGCCCATCGTTGTGTGGAGGCTGAAAACAAGTTGTAAAGCTTCTGCAAGATGCCAAAGTAACTTGTGGCATCAATAGATCCCTTAGCAGCATCGGCCACAAGCAAATTCAGAGAATGAGCCCCACATGGAACAAACAGAGCTCTGGGATTAATTTCTAGGAGCCTGGATTGAACACCCTTGTTTTTTCCCCTCATGTTGGCCCCGTTGTCGTATGATTGTCCTCTACAGTCCATGAAAGGAACTTTTAGCTCCTCCAGTCTCTTCAGAATCAGAGATGCCAAATGTTGACCAGTGGACTCCTCTGCCTCCAAAAACCCCATGAAATGTTCCTTTATATGGGGCTTCCCCTCCAGTGACACAACCCGAATCACAACTGACAACTGTTCAGTGTGGCTGATATCTGGAGTGCAATCTAGAATTATTGAAAAAAACTTTGATTGTTTGATGTCGCTCACCATTGCTGAAATGGTCTTGCTGCTCGACAAATCAATGAGTTCGTTTTGTATGTGGTGGCCGAGGTAGCTGGTGTGACTGGAGGTCCCTTTTTGGACACGGTTAATGTGCTCTTGCATTATAGGATCAAATTGTGCCATCAGTTCAACTTCTTTCAGAAAATTGCCATTTGATGGTGAGAACAATTTTTCTGTATGTCCCCTTAGTGCCAAATTCCTAACTGCCAGAGAATGCACAATAGCAGTGAGACGTGTCAGCACCGCTCTCCATCTCAACTTCTCAGCCTCCAGAAGTGCCATCTCCTGCTTGTCAATGGTCTCCCCCTTTCTCATCCTCACTGCCAGTTCTTTCCAGATTTTCATAGAATTTAGGTGTTCTGAACTGTTGTCATGTGATGTGAGCAATGAGCTTGCATGCTTCCAGTCCGAGAGTCCCAAACTTGTTAAATTTATTTTCCTCTTGGAAAATAATGTACAACAGAAACAGAAAAGGGTTGTTTTTTAAGGAATAGACCAACCAACTTCTGTTATATTTTCCCCACTAACCAATGACTTCCTGAAGTATTGATGGTGGAAACTTCTTCCGTCACTGTCGTTTCTAGGGAATACAAAGTCAGATGGTACTTGACTTGGTCCCCTGGAAACCAGTTGTGTCCGAATTCTCTCAGTCAGAACTGAAGGCCAGTTAGCAGGGTCGGTGGACAGAGACTCATCCTCAGGAGGCGATTCTGCTCCAGGCATTTCTAATAGAAAGAACAAGAGCATTACTCATTAGTATACACACCTAAGTTAGATAACACATTATTCACAGCACTTTGTTATGGTGGTGGTGTTATGGAATTATGGTGGTGAAACACCACACATACCCAGTAACCCAGACCCAGTGATAATAACATTATAATTTATAACTGTTTGCAAAATGCTTTGCAGGGATGCACACACATACACATACACACACACGCACACACTCACAGACATATGTGCACACAAACTCACCTGAAGAGTCCTGCCGGGGAGAAGTAGAAGCAAATGGGTCTTCATCCTCAGGATCAGACTGCATTTGGGGAGACATATGTGAGGCTGAGGAGGTAGATGGCTCCTCAGCCTCAATAATGGCAGAAGTAGACGGCTTCACATCCTGGCTAGTGGCAGAGGGTGTTCCAAAATATTTCAAAAGTGCCCCTGCAAATAGTAAAATAGAACATAACAGACCAATGCATGAATAGGCTAGTACAATTAATTTAACATGTTATTAAGCACAATTTATTAAACTTTTAGAATAGGAAACAAATGAATAATACAACCTCCTTGGTTAATGGCTAATTATATACATAATAGTACACTTCAAATGACTCAGAAAGCTATATCACAAAATAGCAGTGCAATATAGCAGTGAAGAGTAGATGACATAGCTCTATACCTTTATCTTTTGCTCGTTTCTCCTCTTCTTCTTTCCTCTTTTTTCTAAACTGAGCACCTGATAGCTTTGACCTCTTCTTATCCATTTGCGGTTATTTGACAGACCTTAGTGGCTTAGTGTGAAGATTCGTTCTGTAATAAATAATATACATTTCACTATTTAACCAAACCCAGAAAAATAACATTACATATGTTAAAGTATGGGCCTTTATTCCCAATAATATTAATCTGGAAGCATTTTGCATTGTTTAGGTCTTTTATGGGAAGGTTTATGGAAAATGCAATAGATGGTTTTTTATTAATAAAAATATATTTATTGATCTTTTATTATTTATTTTATTTTATTTTTTATTTTTATTTATTTCTTTATTTATTTATTCTTATTTTTATTTTTATTTTTTTTGCAGGCGCTCATGCCGCCCCTCCACAAATGCCGCCCTGTGCGGCTGCCCATATTGCCCATATGAGGAACCGCCACTGTATGTGTGCGTTAATACATTCTTTACTATATATCATAATATTAGGGATGCTGTCATCCATGACAATTTGATGAAAAATGGAGATTTTTGGCAGCCATATTAGATTTTCAAAATTCTGAGAACAGATTCGTGTTCTCCGACCCCGTAAACCCTATAAAGGACATATTACAAAGCAAATCTGGAAATAACTATGGATTATATAAGTAGCAGCAAAATACAATAATACACATATGTATTCGTTCAAGTGGTATGTACTTGGGGGTCAGAGGGGTCAAAAATAAAAAATCGTTTTTGATGTGAGTTTCACTATTGGTGGTCCATATTTTGAGGGGGGTCCTCACTTAGGAATTCCAAAAAATCCAAAATAACAAACCCCCCTACTAGGGTGGAGTGAAAATGGCCCAAAAATTTTTTTTTGTGAATTTTAACTTACTTGAGGTTTTAAAAGTTGCCAATGGACTAATAGAACAATATGCAAAAAAGTTTATTAAAATCAGACAATCTTTTGATCGACGACCAGACGTTATAAGTTTACAATAATATACGATTTTACACAAAAATACCTAAAATACGAGTAAACATCAGACTATATATTTTTAGTTATTTTGGCACACTATTATGCTAACGATAGAGTCTGAGTTATGCATGCATGGTTAATTCAGAATTGATAGTCACGTTTAGACTCAAGTTTCGGCATAAGCTGCCGAGAAGCGACGCGAGCCCGAATAAATCCATGGCGGGACGTCTCGCCACACACAGCGGCTGAAGCTTCGGTAACTAGGTTCACGCATCTTTCCACCGCCTGTGTGTGACAAGGGAATCGAGGGAAGAGGACACTTGGTGAAATTTGAGCAGAGATCATGTCGTTCAATTCGTTGTCCGTCATATCCATCGTAACAGGAGGCTCCGTCACGGTCAAAGTCTGCCAATCGACCATGTCCTGGTATTCGGTCGCGTCGAGGTTGAGCGGTGGCACTCGAAACCTGCGGATTTTGTTTGCAGACACATGTGATCTTGCCTTCATGATTCTTCTGAGTCCGAGTTCCCTTATATGTGGTCGCTCATCTGTGATCATGGCTAATAGCACGTTCTCGGGGTGTCCGCAGAAGCCGTTTCGCCGAATCACCGGGTCGACGACTTTCTTTAGAGAGGAGCTGAGGTACCGTGTTCTCACCATCATCCCGTGCAGATGTTTGGCTCCATCTTTGCATGATGGCTGCGTCTTGATGGCGAACCATGTTGGGGCGTAGACCCGGATGATGAATGTGACAAGAGTTTTGATGTTGTTGGATGGTGCATCGAGGCCAACATAGAGGCGGAGGATTCTGTTGGCAGTTGTCAACCATCGCGAGTGGTTCAATGGTCCCGGTTTTCGCAATGCTAGATCACAGGGACAGTGTCCTTCACTGACAGCTTGACACATCTGCCACAGGTACTGCTGGTCAGTGCTCAGGTCCTTCACGTCAACATGCGGCAGTGGCTGTAATGGAGATATAGGTTCATACGATGTTATATGGAGTTCCGTGCATGCTGTGAGAGATTTCCCTATCGGTCCTGAGAAGCACTTAGGTCCTGTAGTTGCTCCATCTAAATGCTGAAACAGGTGTCGCAGGGGAGCTCGTTAGCATGTAATAAGCACACGAGCCATTGCAGCGGTTTTTGTAGTAATTCTTCAAGCTGCCGAATAACTCCGCCATTATGTCCAGTGTTGACAGCGGTTCCGTCGCATCCGACGACTTTCACACTGTCGAGATCCACACTTCGCGCAGCCAAGCATTCAAAGATTACTTTGGAAATCGCCTTGCTTGATCCACTTGACGGCATCACGTGGCCAAAGTACGATGAACCTGGTTCACAAATAATGCTGACGTGCTCTTCTGTATCTCTGTCCCGGTGGCCATGTCCTGCGGCGTCTCGTACATTTTTCATCGTTCTATCCTTTCGACCGTCGAAGTACAATCCAGGCAAGTCTGTCATACTGCTGTCTAGTTTTGTCAGTTCTTGACGAGTTCTACTTCTTTCTCGGCGAATTTTACTACGATCAATGACTTTGGAGGTGTCATTTGTAGACACAATTCCAATGTCTTGTAGCACGGATGAGGCAATAACGGCTGCTGCTCGATCTGAGACGCCCGTTCTATCGCACGCTTTAGCCAAACATGGTAATCGTACAGTCATCGTCATTCTTTGACGTTTACTCTCCAGTGTCAATAGATCAGGTTTACAGTGTGACTTAGATAGGGTGTATTCTTCGTCGCTGTTGTCGGTGTCGTCGTCCTTGTCTTCCTCGTTGTAGCTTCCAGAATTGCATTGCTGCTTCGATTGTTCTTGGTGAATGCTGTGTCTTCTCGATTCACAGACTTTCCTGGATATTTTCTTCTGTAGCTTTGTTGTTTCCACCAAATCGATGCCTCCTATAATCATCTTTCTGGCTCCTCTCTGGTCCTCTAGAAACTTTCTTTCTTTGAGTGGTACTTTGTCCGCTCTTTCGCACTTACAGCTCATGACGAAATCTACACATTTGCATTTGCTAATGTCGAAGAGTTTATCTGCGTCTTCTCTGAACTGTTCAAGTTGTTGCTTGTAGTTGTCGTTGTCCTTCCGAGCCTTGTATGGTTTCAAGATTTTCTTGTATTTCTCGTTGTACGGTCTGAGCGTTTCAATCACTCGTCCGTGCGACACGGTCGGAAGAGACGCTTTCTCCCAAACAAGTTCAACATCAACGCAAACTTTTTTTGATACTTCGGCGAACGGTGGATATTTGTTATTCTTCGTTGTCAGCTGTTGTCTTGTATGGATGTAAGCCTTCATAACATCAGCGTAGGTGGGAAGAACATTTGTGGGTATCTCGCGTGGCGCGCCAAAAATCACACATGCCGCCTTCTCCCTCGTAATAATTTCCATTCTGAAAAAAACAAACAATTATTATAAATTGTAAGCAATGTAAGACTATTAAAGAATTTCTGCAAGAAAAAGAAATATCAAATTAATACTGTCACACTCACTTGTCAAACACCTATAAACAGATATCAATATGTAATTAACTTACTTTTAATATCAAGTTTCACGAAAAAATGATGATAACAGCACAAATAACCTTCAATTCTCACTGCCACATGTGCACTGAGCTTGGCGGAGCAGCCGCGCTTTGCATATTACTCACTCTCCCCCCACTCCCAATCTCCCATCCCCTCTGACTCACGGACTGCATATGTTATCGCACCAAATCACTACCATCACTGAAACTAGCATTAAATCAATGTATGGTTAACTAAACTCTTTCTTATCTCACTTACTCACATCAGCTCTAATAATTTGGCCACCCTCTGTAATTGCCATTAATTTACATTCCACACATGTTGTAATCTTAAATGTCAACCTCAAGTATGCAATAACACAGTCTACAGCAAACTAAGCTGTTAATTATTTGCATAAACATGGATGAAAGACCAGCATCTTGGATGACTCCTGATGGGCAAAGCGATCGTTAAAACATGAAATATGCCATATATTAAAATCGCTGGTGGTCAATCAAGCAATGCTTCAATTGTATTATAATTTCACATGCTTGTTTCTAAAGCCCATTGGCAACTTTTCCACACTCAAGTAAATTAAAAATCCAAAAATGATATTTTCACTCCACCTTACCCCCTACTTAGAACTCGAAATCCGCAAGTTGGCGTAGAAGCCAGTGCCTCCAGGCATTATCAGCCAGTTGGCACAGTGTATACATCGCCTGAACCCCTAAGGAGCGCACACAGACGTACATAGATCCCCTATTATTACACACACACACAGAGCTATATATACTAATTATTTATTTATAGATGAGTTTCCAGAGAGAGAGAGAGAGAGAGAGAGAGAGAGACATGGAGAGAGAGAGAGGCGTCTATTTACTTTTGTCAATCATCTCTTATGCAAAATTTCTTAAAAAATAGCATTCCTTTTTATTTCAAGAAAGGCAAAAAAATACCCGAATTGTTCATTCTGATGAAAGTCAAACTTTTCACCCACCCTAGACCTACAGTTTAACGGGGAATCCAGCACCCCTGCTTCTTAACCACTAGGTCACCCAGGGTACCCATTTTATCTACCAACCAATTGTGCGGAAGGCTAATCGTTTACCGCGCGCCGGGTGCATTCGCCACTAGGTGGGACCTTGAATGAAAAAAAATTGGCTGAAAATACAAGCACTATATTATACCACACTTTATATATATATTCTTAAGTAACTACAGGAAAAATCATTTATATATATATATATATATATATTATCACAGGTGATAAAACAGAAGTTTAATATACGGCCGTTTTCTCCATCGATCATCTACAATTAATTTTTAAAAATTATTTTCAGTTTTAGGGGGTTGTAAAATCCTTCATATATATATATATATATATATATATATATATATATGAAGGATATATTAGCACCGATATAAAATGGATATTTATCATACGCCAATCTCTCGACACCATAAACTTTAAACCGATGCGATCTGCCACGATTTCCAAATTTATTTTCCACTGTCGCTAAATCCCTCATATATATGTTAACCCCTCCTTCTATGGCCTGGGTTCGTTCGAAGTCGACGGGGGTTCTAGTTAGGTGGCAGCAACGGATGTGTGACTTGTAGTAATTTTCTTCTATATTATTCTCCGAGTTCTTCTATAGTGGCTCGGAGGACTCTGGAAGACTTACTAAAAATGCTGATGATTCCGGACTCTTCTTATAGCGTATTCGGAAAGTTTAATGACTAAGTTCTTCTGAAGAGAGCAAGGCTCGAAGGAGAAGATAAAGACTATCTTTTCTGTAATTTACTGCTAAAATGTACAGGTAGTGCTGAGCCTCTGAATTAGCTTCTGAATGACAATGGAAGATTTTTACTGGGGTTTATATACCCCAAAACTGCTAACATCATTATTATTAAATGCTAAAAAGACTGCATTATTTTTGCACAATATTCGAAAATAAAGTAAATTTTTTAGCTGTGGTAAGGCTTGAACGAGTAAACAAAATATTTGAAGATGAAACCATATTTTTATCTTAAACTGCGACTTTTCAGATCTGATGTTATCATGATCTGCCAAGTTAACTAAAAGTGCAAATCGGACTATGCATCTTTACACTAAAATATGCATATGAGTAAAATTTTAAGGTTTAAGATGTACAATTTAAATGCTTAGGCAAGACATGATCTCATCTTTTATAACGAAAGAGAATGTATACAGAATATGAACATTGCAAAGCTTAAGCAGGATTCCTTATTAAGCGAAATCTAGAAAAATGATTATGAGATTTTAAAAAACAACAGGTCACCAATTATTTGGCAAAGTAGAAAGCAAATCAAAAATTTTATCCAAACTCGCGTTGGGCGATTTTGGTCCTTATGTAAAAATGAATACACACACGTACATACATATGAGTATAGGCATTATATAAAGTTAAATATATAAGAATATACAGGATTATATAAATACATGAACCATATAGCACATGAATTTTTAAAATGGATACTTTTTTCTAAAATGGATACAAGAACTATATAAATGAATACAAGAATTACATGAAGAATAAGATAGTATAGGAATATGGGAATTATTTATGGTTCATTTTTTCATATATATAGATATATATTGTCACAGTTGAGATTGTAAATTCCTTCATATATATCGGCACAGGTAATGGATGGTTAATATACGGTCAAATTTCACTTCGCCCACTCATCTCAACAGCGCCTCAGAAAAACAAGTTTTATTTTCCAAACAAAGACTCTCTATCTATCTCTCTCTACGAATCATTTTTGGAAGAAATCTATGGAATGGGTAAATTAATATTTGACACGCCCCAGAATTCACGGCTAAGCCAATTACACCCCAGAGGGCGGAGCCTGAGAACGACCCAGGACCTCTGGTTGGTGGGTAGTCGCGCTTACACGTTATGCCCCACCCAAAATTTCACCGTCGGCCAATAGGAAACTCGTGATTCGGGTATTGTGGGTGTTTACAATTAGGTTCGCGTATATAAAAGGGGTCATTTTCATCTGGATTGCACAACAGCTGCATTTATCAAAGAATAACCAGAGAGATATACGGCCATGAGCCAATCACAACAGCTTTACATCTCCCCGCAGTTGTTTGAAGACGGACACATCTATACAGGGGCTACACTCAACCTTTTCGGTGCGACTAACCGGAATAATCTTCTCTCCACACAAAGCATTGCAGAAATTTGCGACGGAGTGAAAGAATCAGCCGTAGAAGACGACATTGAAGTGTAAGTAATTAATTTAATTTGTGATTCGGGCTATATACATCGTTTCATTCAGTGCCAGTGTTAATTTATAAAAAGCCATAATAAATGTGTTTTGAAAAAATAGATTGTGATTTAAGCGGAAGGCCGGGCTATGTATATATATATATCGTTCATTCAGTGCAAGTGTTATAATTTATAATAAGCCGTAATAAAACGAAGTGAAAGGATATTTACCCAGGGGTCGAGACCCAGTGCCGGCAGACGATGCGTAGCACACCCAGCTAATCTGCCTTCCTGAAAACGTCATTTAGACTGCATTTTATTATACGATGAATGTATCATTTGAAAGTGAAATTTTATTACGCGCTTGTTTCTGATAACTTAAAAATTTATGGAAAGTTCTAAGGTAGGATTTTAGAATTACTAAAACTTTAAACAATTGCCTGTGGCCCCGGGTTCGATACCCGGTGCTGACAGACGGTACGTAGCACATCCAGCTATTCTTACTTTTGAGCCCTGTTAGGATATCTGTTTTGTGATTATTATTTGCCCCGGGCGCCCTATTCGGCATTTTCTCGTATTGTAACTCTCTCTTCCCATATATATATATATATATATATATATGGATAATGTGTTAACAACCGGAATCGTTACCCGGTGCTGGCAGATGATGCATAGCACATCCAGCTAATCTTACTTTTGAGCCCTGTTAGGATATCTGCTTTGTGATTATAACTTGCTCCGGATGCCATAATCGGCATTTTCTCTTCTTGTAACTCTCTCTTCCTATAATATAATATATATATATATATATATATATATATGGATGTATGTGTTAACACCCGGTCCCATCCTCGTTACCTGGTTCTGGATGATGATGCGTAGTCCACCCAGCTAATCTTCCTTTTGAGCTGTAAATTATTGTACTTGGAACGCCTTGCACCTCTCTTTCTCTCTCTTCACATATATATATATATATATATATATATATATATATACACCTCTGTGTGTATTTTGGTGAAAAACAATAGATTCTTAATTATTGTTCATTCTGTGTCGCCTTCGTGGTTATTTCGGCATATATATATATACAGTACTGGCCAAATTATTAGGAATTTTTTAAAAATTTCATTTTTTGGTATAAAATGTTAAATTAAACCAATTTTAAACGTTGAAAAGTTATTTATTTCTACACAAGAATACATGGTCATTATTTAGCAATAGTTTAGTACTTAGTTTGACCCCCCTTAGCTGCCTTAAGGGCTGCGACACGCTTCGGCATGCCATGAATCAATTTTTTGCATAATTCCTTAATACGTGTAGAGTGAAACCAGACTTGAATAAGTCGCTCTATGAGTTGGTGTTTTGTTGTTATCGGCGTTTCATGGATTACGTCCTTTAAAATACACCATAAACTTTCGATTGGGTTCATGTCTGGAGAATTTCCAGCCCATGGGAGCAACCGAACACTATTTTCATGACACCATTTTTTAACCGACTTTGCCGTGTGGCATGGAGCTGAGTCTTGTTGAAAAATCCAACGTCTATTACCATACCATTCCCTTATTTGAGGCAGTAGACGTCTTCTTAGTACTTCTATATACTTGACTTGGTTCATATTCCCCTCAACAATGCTCAAACGACTAGTTCCATGCACAGAAATTGCTCCCCAAACCATGATCTTTTGTGGAAATTTCACCGTTTTCATCAGACACTCAGGCAAAAATTCTTCTCCAGGCCTCCTTCTTACACTTTGAACACGATCGTCAAGCACTGCAATCGTTGACTCATCGGAGAACACCACCTGCAATCAAAGAAAGCCCTGTGAAAGAGTCAGTGCATAGCGTATGAAGTACAGCTAAAACGAAGTACAGTATGACTTGCTGCTTTACAGATATTTTTACTGCAGTTTTATCACGTACTGTAAATACACTTATATGCATACTGTATTTACTGTATTAACATTCTATTTAATGTTAAATATTATTCTTACCTGTTCCCAATCCTCACTAGTCCAGTTAATGTGTTCCTTTGCCCATGCAAAACGTGCCTTCTTCATAGCCTCAGTGAGCCTGGGCTTCTTCCTTGGGCGGTAGGCTTTGAAGCCGGCAGTTAGAAGCCTCCTGTTGACTGTTCTACGACTAATATTGATGCCATCAGCCGCTAGACTACTGGAAATGTTTTTGCAAGTAGCTCTTCTATTTCTAAGAGACAAAATTGCAATCTGTCTATCAGTTCTTGGAGTCGTTACCCTTTTTCTGCCGCATCTTCCAACCCTTTTGGGGCCTACATTTTCTCCAAATACCATTTTTTTCTTAATACGAAGTACTGACTGTGGTGAAACATGGAGTTTGGCAGCGATTTCCTTTTGTTTAAATGTAGAAGTTAATAAAACCTGTATTTGCCCAATTTTCCGTGGACTCAAGTCATTCTTTCGCCCCATTTTCAAATTCACTTAAAAACTGTAACAAATAATTGCCGAAATTGGGTAAATACACTATTTAAATTAAACGGTAGTTACAATGACACGTAAAAGAAAGAGAAACACACCCGCATCGCACGACAACCAAACGACAACTGACGAACAAACACGTTTCGTTCGACTAAAGAATTATGCAAAAAATTGATTCATGGCATGCCGAAGCGTGTCGCAGCCATTATGGCAGCTAAGGTGGGTCAAACTAAGTACTAAACTATTGCTAAATAATGACCATGTATTCTTGTGTAGAAATAAATAACTTTTCAACGTTTAAAATTGGTTTAATTTAACATTTTATACCAAAAAATGAAATTTTAAAAAAATTCCTAATAATTTGGCCAGTACTGTATATATATATATATATATATATGGTGTGGTTGTAATAATACATTTCTACTCCTCGCATTTTATCTTAAATGCTTCGTTAGCGGTTATTCTCAAGTATAGCCTAGTTTGCATTAATACTGAAGTAGGATTTCTGAATACAAATCGAATTATGAAAAATGAACTTTAATTAAAAAAGATTCAGTGTGGACTAATCATGTGAATTTCACCGTAAAGGACCGATGCGGGACATGATCGTGTTATAGCTACTTTTCGCGACAGCTTTGATGAAAGGCAAATAAATGACGGCGATTTAGAGGCTTTACCGCGCAGCCCACCCAGTGACCTGAATAACGAGGTCGAGGTATTGGCTCACATCCGGTCCAACGAATGCCAGGTCATCGAGGAACTAAGTAAGTTTCTTTTGTTGTTAAGAACAAAACACATTGTATTTTATTCAATTTATTAAATGGTAGAAAGCATGTCTTAGTACAATTCAGCTTACAGAACTAGCGCCCATTAAATAAGACTAACATTAATTGAGACATTTTACAGTTACAATTATATACACACACTTAAAACTTTACATAATACAGGGTGTCCCAGAATTAACTATCTATTTCAATGAAATCGGACAAATTTTTTAAAAACACACTTTTATTTATGTTTATCATGTTTAATATGTGTTAAAAATGTATAAATTTCTAAATTTTTTTCATAATTTTATTTTCATAATTTTTTCATAGTTTTTCATAGTTTTATTTTCATTCTCTTTCAGAACCCTATTAATAATGAATACACAAGAACGCATCTTTGTTGTAACATCCCGTATCAAAGGAATGCAATGTAATGAAATCAGAGAAAAATTTACAAGAAGATTCCACAGAACCGGTCCTACAGACAAAGCGATTCGTGAACTTGTGAACAAATTTAAAAGAACTGGATTCGTACACGACGAGGTGGGAAGAGGACGCCCAAGGACAGCACGTAACAGTACCGAACAGGTACGACAATTGTTTGAGGATGAACCAACAACTTCGGTTAGGGAGGCCGGTCGAAGACTCAACATATCCAAGACAACAGTTCATAGAATCTTGCGTTCGACACTGATGAAAAAGGCTTTGATACGGGATGTTACAACAAAGATGCGTTCTTGTGTATTCATTATTAATAGGGTTCTGAAAGAGAATGAAAATAAAACTATGAAAAACTATGAAAAAATTATGAAAATAAAATTATGAAAAAAATTTAGAAGTTTATACATTTTTAACACATATTAAACATGATAAACATAAATAAAAGTGTGTTTTTAAAAAATGTGTCCGATTTCATTGAAATAGATAGTTAATTCTGGGACACCCTGTATAGTTACAATTATATAAACACACGTAAAACTGTACACAATACAGCGAGTGCACACAAATGGGAACGTTTTTTATATGTGTCTGCATACCAATTCATCATTCATCTCAGTGTCGCACAAATCGAATAATTTTAAAAAATTTATAAATCTTCTCCCACGTGACATGTGCAGGAGAAATGGAAGACAGTACATGACACAAGTGTTACTAAAATATCCTTGGAAACGGTAAGGATTCCATAAAATTTCAGGGACATGTAACTGCTCAATAAATTGTACAACCACAGGGTCACTCCAGGGCTGAGTGCCGAGTGAATCAAAATAGTACATTCTTTCTCTATTTTTAAAATAGATTGCAAACCAATGAATCCCTTCACTCCCAACAATGTCCGTATTGACGATAAGACTACACCAATCTCTCGTAGTTGGCAATTTCAATATTTCATTCTTCGCAAACACACCGATAAATTTGGAGCATGTGACTCGGTTACTTTTCATCAGTCTCTGGAGTGTATTCGCGTTCATTTTAAAAGTCTGTGACAACGTTCCTGAAGCGGTCGAGCTCTATTAGCGCATGTGATTCGAGGTATACCAGTACACTAATAGGCGCGTCTATAGGGTCGGCGAATTCCAATCTGACTGAGATGTTCCCACTTCGTTGTGGACTTAAGTGTGTATTTACACTAGCAGATAAGACGGGGGTGATATCAAGTGGGTAAAGGTTAAATTGATCGACAAATTCTTTCTGCGTTACGCCAATCCCAAGCTCGTCACAGCCAACGGCAATATGGGCCAGATTGCTATAAGCTCTCGCGCAGAACTGGAACACAGCCTCTGATGAGTAGTCAGTAACCATAGTCCCGCCCTATGCAAAGCCATTTACGTATATAGTTATATTTGTAAGGCCGAAATTCTCGAATTTAAAGGCGCTCTTTTTATATGTTCCATTCGTCGAAGCGTGATCCTGCATTCCAATTAATATCCTTTTAGGTAGAACTCCTATGGCCACGTTTTCTAGCTGCTTTGAGGCCAACCCGGCGGGTACCGTGTATAGTTTGATCTGTACTCTGTTAATTGGGTATTTTACTGTTGCGTGTATTAATTTTTTTCAATTTCTACATATTTCGGCGTACGCGCAGATATGTTTCCATGATGTGGATCATAACGGGTTTTGCGCCCTCTTCTTGATCAGGTCCCAGATTTATGCAGATCTCAGGATTCGTGCAGGATTCGAGTTTTAACTTCATATCCACCCCATTCATAAGCAGTTTATCCTGGAACGTGACGTCTGTATGCAGACGTCCAAAAAACTCGGATATCTTCTTTTTAGAATTTTTAAATTTACCCTTTATACTACTTTCGTCTTTAGTCTGATAATAGCCCTCGGTAGTTAAAAAGGTATCCTTCGCTTCTTTTCAAAAGTTGAGGACATTTTTCAGATAGACTCGTAGCCGTAGGTGATAATAATGTTAACCTGATTTAAATACACCTCACACTGGCTGAATATGGAGTGTAGAAAGTTGGTTTCAGGGTATGCAGAGTAACTATCATCGTAGTCCGTTCCATCTGAATGGGCTATACGCAGCTAAGCGTACGTGTGCATTCAGCTTGGATCAAAAATGTATGCGCCTGAGCTGGGTATCACGAATTCTATAGGGGCACTCGGTGAACTAATTGTGTTTAATGGGTTAATTGTAATAAAATCACCATGCTCAATAGAAACCTGTGTAGGGGCCATATCAAAGAGGGACAGTTCCCATTTACAACATTGTGAGCTACACGGATGGATGAAACGCGCCATGACGAGTCAGAAATAGTGCCACCTCTCTCGAGAAGTAATCAGCCTATGATTCGTGAGAGGAGCGTCCTCAGCTTATATCAGTTGAAAAAATGATCAGCCATAGGCTTCATTCGCCCTCTTCTTTTTCTTTCCGCCACTACGCATTTTTCTCTTATCATCTTTGATGATTTCGTGTACGTTTTAAATGTTTTTTAGAGCTTCTTTACGCTTAATTCCACCCATTATGTCTTCTACCGCGTTAAAACCTCCTCCCGAGGTATCTAGCCCCCTCTTTAACAATGGTACAGCCGTGCGTAGTATGGTTGAAAAAATGGATCCAAGACCACTCCCACGCTGATATCTCACTCCTCGATAGACTGTGAAAGGCTTTCGGTTCATTATAACTGAATGTGACGAAAGTGTAGCTTCACTGTTAAGCTCCCATCACCGAATGGGAAATTTTTTCCCTCAATCGTTCTTATATATATTGAGATATTGGTTAATAGATTAGTCGCAACTTTCACATAAGGGGCTTGTCATATGTAATGCTCAAACTCTTTCCTCTATGGTTGGGAATGTGTTCAATGTGCAGCAAGCGCGCCTGGGTGTCCCCAACAAATTGATGCTCCACGATATTGCTGTAAATATAGTACATATCTCGGGATGGGTAGCATTCACCCAATTTCTCCAACTTCAACTGATACAGTAAGATAGACAAATCATGTTGTGCCTCGTGAAAGGTGTCTCTTTGAAGGGCTGCACCATATCGACCCTCTGCCACAATTGTGAACAGCTAAGTGTTTGTAATATTTCTACTAAGCGTTGATTTTAACTTCAACGTGCGTGCAGTCATGTTTATGTTTACGACTTCAAAATATAAGTCGGTTGTCAGGTACGACTTTTCAAGACTCTTGTTTAAATCCGTCACAATATCCGTGGTTGTGTCATAATGACCGATTCCCACTGTTACATTTGTATTATAGTACTGTACCCCACCGAACAGGACTGATCGCATAGTGTTATCTTAGGTTATGCCTAATTTTTCACACTCATGGAATCTTCTAAGAATCAGAAATATGACCTGTTTATTTTCAAGAGTTGAAGATTTGGTGGCTAGCTGAAATTCACAAACACCAACTTTGTACGAATCACGTTCCAACTCAATGGGCCCATGGAGTTCTGTTACAAAGTTGGCCAGGGTGTTCTTAGGATGTACAGACAAAGAAGAAGAGGACGGGAGTGTGACATAGAAGTGGTTAGGCGCCATGTTGCATACTATTTAAGCTTTTTATAGGTGTTGAAGCTTTCTGGGTACCCTAGCCATTTCACCAGGTACATTTTTCTCTTTCCTGAACTTTGCTGCCTAAAATTTTTTCAATTTTAAACACATTTTTTCCTAAATTAAACGACACTTTCGGCAACTCCTCGCAGTAAAAGCCTCCTGCGATTTCCTCCCCATTCAAATCTTCAACGTAATACACAGTTGTTTCGACTTTAGGTCTCATAGCACTAACTTTAAAAATCTGACGTGTTCATCCTTGTTCAAATCCCTTCGCAAATTTATTTCCAGAACGGGATAGCCTCACATAATCATTGATTTTGAAACGTGTAGAGTGTGGTGACGGTGCTCCATCTCTTCTAGATTTGGCTCTGGGCACGTACCTCTTTCTAAAACTTCGTTAGGTGTTGTGCCAATCGTACGGTGATGTGAACGGTTGTATGACGATGCCAATGATCCCAGAATGTTTATATGTCTGTGTGTGTTTTTATGGGTAAAACAGCGATGCATGCGTTCCTTTATGGTATGTTGAACTCTAAAGAGGCTTTATGTATAGAATTGCTAGTGTAGTAACTGATATTAAAACTCTGTCAGCATGTTCTGAAAAGCACGGCGTATAAATTCTTTCCCCATATCCGTACAAAAATAGTCAGGAACCCTGTTTTCTTTGAACATCAGTGTTTTGGTAGCTTTAGCAACTGTTTCAGGCGATTTATTTTTCAGAGGAATTAGCGACAGATATCTAAAGAATACATCTATTATGAATAGGATGTAGCGATATCCTTCATTATACACTGAATATTTTTGCATGTCTGTTAAATCAGCTTGCCAAATGAGTCAATCGAAGTCGTTGTAGTCCTGACCGTTTTAAACCTTTTCCTCACCAGCTTATGAAGTGTATAAGCATCCTGCTCCGGCAAAAACCTCTGAGCATCTTTTTTCCCCTACTCCATCATTGTAAACACCTCTGTACAGTCTATTAACACCGCCATAGGACGCCGGGTTAGAAATGACATAATAGCGTTTCCTTAATATGTTAGCCATTTGCATATTTTAGAGATACGTGGATAAGGTTGGCCTTTTGGTCTCTTCTTTCTCCTCTTCAGAGATGTTGCTGTTCGGGGTGATGGCGCACTCAGTTGTGACACATGCGAGACTTGCTCAAGTATTTTAACCTATTCAGATTTCCTATCAATGTTTTGGGGACATTTATTTGTTGTAGTCTTGCTTTAATATGCTTCCATCCTGTTGGTGAGGGCATGTCGCACTTTCTCACCAGATCATGGACAATGTCAACAATATTGGATCCCTGTACCCTCGTTCCTTCAATAGATTATAAAGACTTAAGCCTTTATTCTTCAATGTATGTGGGAAACTGCTTTTTAACACATGCTCGATATGTTGCGTTCCGTTAATCTTTGGCTGGTCATCTCTAACGTCGAGCCCAGGTCCCATGTCGCCATGCTCATCGTAGCTCGCGCTGTGCCTAATAACCACGCTGAGCTCTGTCGGATTCTTATAATCTTCGTACTCTTAAAGAAATTTCTGCAGAGCCTCTTGGTATAAAATCCATTTCTCATCAAATGACTTTTCACTGTTTAATAGGGCTAACAATTCGCTTTCCACTCTTTTAAACCTACTTTTAAGGTATTCTAGAACCGTGTCTGGATTCTTTGAACTTCGCATTGAAGCATACACTTCGTGCGGAATCACTACCACTTTCTTTATTATATTAATCTAGTCAGTAAAGGTCCCAAAACTGAAAATAAGATGGGGAGGAATGATCCCCCTCTTTGTACAATAATTCGCTTTTTTTTCCCCACAGTTTGGCTTTTACGAGCGAGCGCATGTATTATGTTTTTGTAACGACGTAAGCGAGCCTTCTAAGGGGGTTTCATTACCCCCTTAGAAGGCTCGCTTACGTCGTACATTACATTTTATAAAATCAAGAGAGATTTCACAGATGCATTTTAAAAAGTCCGAGACGATATTTTTAACAAACATCTGCTGCAATGCCCGGGGAAATCGTTGATAGATTTTTACTAATTTACGATATTTCTTCAGCCTATTTGTCATTCTGGAATATACACCGTTTCAGGCTCGTTTGGGAATTGGGAATATATTCGTTCTCAGAGGCGCCGTAAACGTGTTTCGCGGGTGAAGGTCACAAAGCAAATATCCGTAACGTTGACTTTTAGATTCTTTATAAACATCCAAAAAACTCCTTACGCTGATTCGGGAACATTTGATTGGCTAATACCCAAATTTGTGGCACATCTCTACGTTGCGCGAATAAGACTAGATATTGTGTATTTAACGACACATCGCGCATGTATCTATTTTTAAAAAATAGATTCTGATTGATGAAGAATACGCTTATGTTAAGATGGTGGGAGAACACTGTAAATGTCTCGCAAACGTTTTATCCATTTCCAACATGAGATCTTCAATTACAATGACTGTATGCTCATTTCCTTTTAATGAATTAACGTCATATATACCTTTGTGGAACAAAATATCATCTTGGTACTCGTTGAACAATGATCGATACATCGAATAGCACCATATTATTTTATGCACAAATTTTGAGAATATCTCCCCCTTATCTTTAATGATTTTAAGCATAAACACAGTTTTACCACACACAGTTTTACCACATCCTCTAGGGCCAGATATAATACATGTGGAGGGGCTTGTGAACCTGAATTTTCGTACATATTCCATCTCTAACACGTCAGACCCCTAAGTGGGTTATTTACAAAATATAACAAAATTTAAGTGCTGCTCCGTATATTCTTGTTTTTCATCATCCACAGAACCGTGAATGACGACGATGTACAGTCCTCCCATCATTGATACTACAGATGACCCCGATGACCGTGTAGCTACATGCTCCCGTTGACGAGCCCTCTCCAGCTATACCTGTAGCATGGACAATTCAAAGCTGAAGCATGATGAAGAACCTTCCACGTCAGGTATAAAGCGTGCCAGGATTGCGCCGGTTGTTAGACCCCCAGTAATAGAGCCCCAACCCTTTACGTCTTACGACACAACACCCATAATACCTTCCTCAAATATACCCCAATATTCCTGTTCACTTCCGGGTACTTCCTCCACACCAGCAGCAGCAGCTTCTCGTGCTGTGAAGGAAGGTATAACATTCGAGTTGGTGCGAACCGCTAACCCCACCCATGCCCTGACTAGAAATCGGTACGTGGTCAGGGCTGACCCTAGATCCCTGTATACCAACGGTGTTGGACTACGACGCGTAGTTAAACATATTGCGGAGTTCGCCCTTCAGAACCGCGACGAACGTGAAGTCCGGACGAAGTTGTCCTTCAGGTTCGGTTCAGATGACGGGGATGTAGATGATTTTTGGATAGTAATACCGTTCAGACGCTTGGCAGCTGTAGACTTACAATACATATCTTGGGTCGTATAATGCAGTAGGGTGTGTCAATTTGGGAGGTGAAAATAAATTTTTGCCAATTCCTTCACTGAGGGGTTTTAAAAATATGTTTTTGGATGTGAAGAATTCAAATCTGCTATTATTTTTGTGATTGCTCAACACTTAGCTTGGTAAATCTACGTTTGATTAAAAAGCACATAAATTGCTCTCGGAAAACAACATTTATTAATTTTAGCTTCTCAAAATGTCAGGTAATGCTATAAAAATTTTAGTTTCTCTGCATAAAACATATCCTAGTAATCATAAAACATATCCTTGTAATCATAAAACAACATTAGAAAGTAATGACATCAGTAAAAAAAATATTTAAACAACAAGTTTCATCAAGTCTTGCTTTGATTCGTTCTTGGACATCAGCCGCCGACTTGCTTCTTGGCCTCTGATATAGCCCTCACGTTTCTCATGTGTATACACCCTGCCTGCTGCCTCTGTGACTTGTTTCACACACCTCTCTATTGACTGAGCATGACAGGGCCACTGTGGAACTTGCATAGGCTTGTCAAAGAACTTCTTTACTTCCGCTGTAGTCAGTTTACATGTCAAAGGAGGTTCAAATACCCCGTCAGACCAGTCTGTCAGCTCCAACACGGAAGAAGCACTGGGGTTGATGGAAGGTGTCTTCCTGGGACGTACAGAAAGATCTCCAAGTGTGTCATCATCTCCACCCCTCATGTCAACAATCTTTTGGACACCAGCTCTCCTCTCCTCACTGTCATCTGAGCACAAGAGTGTCTGGATTATCATTTCGCTGAATGCATACCATGCTGAACGCTTGATGGTTGGCAAAACAGCATCCACTACAGCCTTCTTTTGCAGCCTAACTAGCCGCAGCTGAAACAAGATGTGGCGTGGGCCTTCCACCCAAGAGTGTTTTACTTTGATGTTGAACCAACAGGGGTAGTACACACCAACAATGTATTCCACTATCAGTCTTAAGTTATTGAGGGTTTTGCCTTTAAGGCCATGTTTTGAAACCCATATGCGACAAAGCCTGTTTGCTGTTGTCAACCACCTTGAATGGCTCACTGGACCAATTTCAAGAAGGGCCAGATCTGTGGGAAGTTCTCCTGTCCTTATGGCCTGTGTGATCCTATACCCGTACGCTTGATCAGTAGAGAGATCCTTTACGACATTGTCACTCAGTGAAGTAAGAGGCTCTCCAATTGAGAGTTTGGTGAATGAAGGATCAATTTCAAGTTCGGTTGCAGTGTCTAGCATCTTGCCAATGTTACCTGTCCACTTGTTGTTAGACAAGGTCTTCCCATCAAGTGCTGTGATCAAGTGTCGCAGGGGTAACTCGTTAGTGTGGAGGGCACAAACCAACCAGATCAGCTTACGGCAAAGCTTGACCTCTACCCAATGCATGGAACCACCCTCCCAGCCAGTGTTAACATTTGTAGAATCACCTCCAATGGCCTGCAGGCTTTTATCAATGCCCTTCTTCTTCATGAAATCTACAAGATTATCAGCAATAACTTCAGCAGGTTTTTTTCTCGTTGAGCCTTTCTCAGGAGTGAAGTGGTAGAGATATCTTCCACCTGGCTCACTGCACACAGAATAATGCTCTGCTTTGATGATGCTGGGGAACTGACGATCTGAATTGTCTGCTTTCAGCATAACTTTAGTTGTATCTTGACGGCCGTCAAAGAAGATGCAGTCAATTTCACCCTTCTTACAAAGATCATCAAATTCCTGATCCAGGGATCTCATAACTTTTTCTTGGGCCCTCTTGACTTTATTGTGATCAACTACAAGTCTCTTGTCTTCTTCAGTGATCAAGCCAGCATCCATAAAGGCAGCAGTGGTGATGGCAGCTGTGGCACGCAGGCCAACACCATATCTGATGCTATGCATAGCAACATTAGGTATTTCTAATGTGTTGTACTCTGGCTTTTTATTGGAAGTTGAAGACGTGCTTGGTATTTCTAATGTCACTTCATAACTTCCATCCTTTCCATCTTGAGCATCAGCTATTTGTTCTTCATTTTCATCATCAGAGAAAATTATTTCATTTGATGGCATTGAAACATCCTGCTTACTTGTCTGTTTATATTCAGCAAGCCTTCTTCTTTCGTCTTCTTGCCGCTTCTGCTTTTGGACTTGTCTGTTGTGCTCAGGTTGATCTGGCAAGCCAATCTGATGTGGTCCAATAGAACCAGACTTGTCTCTCTGACCTTTAATGAAAGCAAGTTCCTTCACAGGGCTCTTCATCTCCCTAGGGCATGTACAGTTAATGTGATTTCGTTTTTGCAACCAGCATCTGCAAGGCAGCAAAATTCAGAGCAGAGAACAATTTTACACTTGCAACTGAGGATGTCAAAAAGCTTGTCAAGTTTTGCAATGAAAGCCTCTTTGACATGTAGCTTTCCTCTCCCAAAAGATATGTTTTTGGCCTGCTCCCAGCTCTCTTGGATCTTGTTTAAGATTGTGACTCGTTAATTTACAACGGGGCTACAAAAGAACTGTTTGCTCGTTCCCACTTTTCAAGCACTTTAGGGTAAATGTCCTTTGCAAGACTGGCTGCTGGGTAGTTTCTCACATCCTCACCACTTTGTTCTCTTAGCAGTAGCCCATATTTCAGAACGTCTCGCAGAGTTGGGAGTTCAGAGGGCAACAACTCTCTACCAGTTCCAATTAGGTTGCTCATATGTGTGAATGTCCCCAGTCTTGTCCTCCTTTTAGAAGCCATTGTAGGTCAATTCCCACTGGTTAGGATGGTAGCACTGACGGACAAGTAATCTTCAGCACACTGATGAATATGTTTCAACCTGTGAAATAAGCAAAAACAGCAGTGCATTATATATACAGCATATATAATTATTAATATAATAATTATTATATAATTCCACAAAAAAGTCAAAAAAGTCACTATTTTTATGTAGCTTCTTACCAAGCAAAACTAAATTATATTAAATTAACAAAAATATCTTTAGAATTCCTAAGTCATGCTGCAACTTTTTAGCACCCCTCATATTTGGAATTTGAAAGTTGAAAAATTCGACACACCTTAATAATGCAGGCCTCTCAAAGTAGTACAGCCTTCAATATGGACAACTTCACAGTAGATATTGACAGAGTATTCCTGGTTGCTGGTCATAGTGCCACACCTTATAATCTTAATTTCAATTCTCCGGTTATTTACAGAAAGCATTTAAACGTCGATTGTGTACAGAAAGCATTTAAACGTCGATTGTGGTTGCGGCTTTATAGCAATAGTCTTAGCTCATATGTTCACTGTGCTAAATACAATCGCGTATAGTATCTGGGTGCCTACGGTTGTGCAGCGCGCCCTTAAACTGGCTTCAGATTGTAAGCTTGAGTTTGAGTAGTATGGGTCCTGAGGAGCTGAGAAGGGTAAAACAGGAAATGAATGGTTGTATAATGTATAGTTGTATTCGGAATGGATGATCGTCGTACGACTGTGTATGTTTTTAAAAGCTGTGTGAGAGATCGTACAAGACCTCTACTTATTTTAGTATTGTCAGGAACATCGCATCTTCCCATCCGTAATATAAGGATTCTCTACGCTAGTTATGATAAAAGTCGAAAATATGGAAGGCATCGTGATTTGTGTAAGGGATGTCTCGAGTTTGCTGATGATACAGTGAAACATTTTAAGGAATGCTACTTGGTATGTGTGCAGTGTAAAAGACCCAAATGTGAAAGTCTTGTAGTTGAAGCTGAGAAGAGTGAATGTAATGTGTGTAGACGTACATTTTTCAATAATAAATGCTTTGAGCTTCATAAATCAAATGGCAATTGCCGGAAAATGAGAATCTGTGAATATGGCATGTATCATATGATGGATAATTGGGATAAGTTTGTGCATAAATGCGATGAAATTCACTGTTCTACATTTCATGAAAAACATAAGGCAGATGGAGTGAAGTATGTATGTTATATGAAAGATGCTAAGCCTAAAAATAGCCCTTGTATAACCGTGTACTACGATATAGAAACATACACGAACGCTGAAACCAAAGAGGTTATTCCACATTTACTCGTAAGCCAGACTATCTGTGATGAGTACATGAATGTCGAGTGTGATGAGTGTCACAAATGTGGTAAATGGACAAACGTTTTTAAAACGACTGCAAAAGACAGCCCTGTGAAACTCTTTGTACCCTATATTGTCAAGTTATCGGACAAGTTCCAAAAATGACTGTCTATATTCTTGCCCATAACGGAGCAAAATTTGATACATAGTTCCTTTATAAGGAGTTGCTTGAACACGAGTCATCGGAGATATTTACAGGCGACCCCTTGAAAAGAGGCAACAAACTTATACAAATGCAGATAAGAGGTAATGTTCAGTTTAAAGACACCCTGCTGTTCACACCTTGTAAATTAGCAAAGCTACCCAAGGTCATGGGCGTAGCCGCTGAAGTTTCAAAAGGGTATTTCCCTTACACTTTCTACACTAATGAAACTTTAAATTACGTAGGACTGCCTCCCCCAAAACATTACTCTAACTACACCAACATGAGTAATAGTGAGCGTGAAGATTTTGACCGTTACTACAAGAGTTTTAATGAAAGTAGTCCATACAATATAGCTGATGAATGTGAGCGCTATTGCGTGAATGATGTGCGGGTGTTTAGAGTATGTTTCCAGGCCTTTAGAAGGATGTACATAGCCTGTTTCAAATGCGATCCGCTGCAAGTCGCAACCACGATCGCCTCATTATGTTTTACGATGTTCAAGAATAACCCCATGCCTAAAGACACCTTAGCAGTCATTCACAGAAACAATCCCGGCAGTTATGGGCACAAGGCTATTTACTGGCTCATACAAATAGAGCAACAGACCGGGGTTACTGTACATAAAACACGCCGCAACACGGCAGGAGTACCCATTAAGGTCAATGGTCGTGTTTTTTAGATTGATGGTCTAAGTGAGGATCCAACCACTGGTGAGAAGACTGTGTACTCCTTTAACGGTTGCTGGTAGCATGGACGCCCACACCCTGAGTGTGCCGTTACAGGGGATCTCCATGAAAAATCCCCCACCGACAGCCTCGCATGGACTAGTAACCGCGATCAACTTATAGGCTCCCAGTTCACTCACAAGATCGTTTGGGAGCATCAGTATGATGCACGGATGAAAACAGATGGCCAGTACCGTGAAGAAATAAAGGCCATCAAGCGTTGAATGGTGTTGGAACCCCTCAAGTGCGGCGATAGCTTGTTTAGAGGGCATACAAACCCATGCAAGCTATACTTTCCACATACGGAGGGCGTGAAACTCCATTACTACGACTTCTGTTCTTTATATCCCGACGTGATGAAGAACAATCAGTACCCCGTAGGTGCGCCTAAAAATCTAGCGGTTTGGACTCTCTTTCTTAGACGTGCTCCTTCCTCGTTATTTATAGATGCCGATCTTACCCGTCGTTATAAATCACAAGTTCATGTTTCCCCTGTGCGTAAAGTGCGTAGAGGAGAACAATGGGGATTATAATCATACAACCAACCAGCTTATGATCAGAGGTGTATATACAAGCCCTGAGCTGGACCTAGCAGTTGGCCATGGCTACAGAATATTGAAGATACATGAGGTGTGGAGGTTTCAGAAGCTACCCAACCTTTTCACGCCATATATAAACGCTTTTTTTGAAGGATAAGGAAGAGGCTTCAGGGTATCCGGGAGTAGTTGATACCGAAGATGAAAAAAAGGCTTATATTCAGCGTTACAATGCCTGTGAAGATACACAGCTTGACCGTTTCCAAATTGTTAAGAATCCTGGCAAGCGCTTTAGTGCAAAGTTGTGTCTAAACAGTCTTTGGGGAAAATTTGTACAGAATACTGGCAAAGGGAACGTTCATTTGGCACAAAGTCATAGTGAAGTCTGGGATTATGCCAACGCTCCCGATAAAGAGGTTATGGAGATCGTGAATGCAGGTAATACTTACATAATAAAGTACAACACCACCGAAATAGCCACAGATACCTCACGGGTTACAAACATACCTGTAGCCAGCTTCACAACGGCCTACTCACGCATCAAGCTTTGGGGGACTAGAGACAGCGTAATATTCACAGAGAGGGAGGGTGAATACATGCCGCCTATTGGGGAATTCCTCGGAGAGTTAACTGACGAGATCAAGGATGAGTATGGTGATGGTGCATCGCTGACTCATTTGTATCAACAGGGCCAAAAACGTATGGGGTACGGGTGAGGGTGGGGAAGGATATGAAATATATCGTGAAGGCTAAGGGTATCACGCTTAACCATGCGAACCGACGAGTCGTTAACTTTGATTCGTTGAAGGATCTAGTGTGCTTGGAAGATGAGGGCGATCACCCACCCCAACTGACTGTGGGGACCCACAATTTCAGGGGCGCAGTAACTGGGGTGTGTGAAGGAACTTAGGAGTATGAAGGTATGCCGTAACACCTATAGGAAACGTTACCAGGTTCCTGGTACCTATGATACCGTACCCTTTGGCGACCTTAATCCTTGATTGTTTATAATTATATATATACTGTATATATATATATATATATATATATATATATATATATATATATATATATATATATATATATATATATATATATATATATATGCCCAGATATGCCCAGGTAGTAGCAGGAGTCACATGACCGAGCTCACAGTGGGCGGAGCTTAGGATTGTACACACGCACGCACACAAAGGAGAAAATTAAATCCTAATTGAAACAAATATACGTAATAAATAAACATATCGTTAACAATAGACATATATATATATATATATATAAAATATATATATATATATGTGTATATATATATGTATATATATATATATATATATATATATATATATATATATATACACATATATATATATATATTATATGTCTATTGTTAACGATATGTTTATTTATTACGTATATTTGTTTCAATTAGGATTTAATTTTCTCCTTTGTGTGCGTGCGTGTGTACAATCCTAAGCTCCGCCCACTGTGAGCTCGGTCATGTGACTCCTGCTACTACCTGGGCATATCTCTACCCCGGCGTGCTCAGTTGACCTCTGCAAACCCTGGAGCTCAGACGTGTATTTTCTGACGTAGACGAAAAAATAGTGATGACTACTTTTGATATTGCGTGTTCGACGTTTATGAAATGGTATTCGGTAAAGTCGGAAGATGTGGCGAATACTGAAAGACGACCTACCCGACCCTCCTTTGAGACTTTTAAGGCTACATTGAATCGCACGAAGGAACAAGATGTTCAAATACTCTACGGATATTCTGGCGAGAGTATTGCCGGATTTCGCGGCACAAACGACGTAATGGACTACGTTGTAGGGCTAAACTGTATAAAAGCGTACATATACCGTGAGGTGAAAGAAACAACGCGTGCAGAAGAGAAGCAACGGATATGGATAATGAGTCTTGTTGTAGAGTGGTGTGACAGGCGGTATTATCTCATGCTGCATCATACGGAGTACGCGTACCCTGCGGCTGAGGATGTAAACCATGTCATCATGGACAAGCTAAAGTACTTTTACCACTACATTCATATATATCATGACGAGGCTCGCAGTGAGGTTGTGGATAAATGCCTGTGTGAGTTTTTGATAGAGTTTAGTGACGAGTATCGATTGTTAAACAAAAAGGATAAATACGGTCACATCATGCAATGTTTCCTCTAAGGTGTGCGCGTGTGCGTTCGCACACAGCAAAATAAACTGTGCACAGGCTCAAGCGTATCATGAGTCATGACAGTAAATGAAGTAATTTAAAAAATATACCGTCACACAAGGTCTGACCATTTGCACCAACATACTCTTAAGTCGCTCTTTTAAGTATTAACCCCTTCCGCCCGACTTCGCCGACGTCCGCGCAGTTACGCAATACAGATTTGTTTACTCTATGTATTTGCACTTTTCTTTTTTACATTAATGCATTGAATATAAACTTTCTCTTTCTTATTTTTGCATAAAAACGAATAGTAATTATCTCATAATTCATAAAAAATAAAATTATTTTTTATTTTATTCCTATTTTGTGAATGGATAAAATCATGTATTAATCTTGATAGTCTATTTTAAATTTCTAAATGCCAAAAATTGTTTTGAGAAATGATAACTAAAATAGTCATTTTCAATTAGTTATTTTTATTTTATTTCTTTATTTTGTTGAATTTTATTTTACTATTTTTTATTTTATTCATATTTTTAGAATGGATAAAATTTTTTCTTTTTTAAGAATATATAATATTGTAAACAGTTTTTTAATATCCATTTAATAGTACCATAATGATCAATCTATCACCTTATGGAAATAATATTTATTAAGCATTTAATATTTATATATATTTCATTTTGAAGATAATAGCGCTCAGAAAAGTTTGCACAATTTTTCACCATGAATCTAAATGTATGCACAACAAAAATTTCTTGCGCACACGGACTAAAAAAAATTAGAGGGAACATTGGTCACATGTTTCTCTCAAACAGTGCACCGGATTGCTAATGTGTGGGGAACGTCTAGTGCGCATAAAACATTAAAACTGAAATTATCCCATGTGTCGGAAAATTTCCCGGTATAATGGTTACAAGTAATCGTGTGATTCATGCTAGAACAAATCTGTACACGATTCAACAGCTTATGGTGTGACTCGCTCCCCCCATTGAGCCGATCCGCCCACCCGTGGTTCATAGTCATCTCAGAGCTTGAACTGACTGGACGTGCACTCCTCTAATACGATGGAACTTCCTTTGAGAAGCATTCTCAATGCCGCGTACGATGTGTCCGTGTCGAAGTCATTGCGCGTGTTCAGGCGTGAAACCGGCACCATTATCTATGCATTGAAATGACTTGTAGACAAACAAACTCTGGTAAACGTAATTTTATTTATTTAAGTGTTCAGATGAATAGAGTCTTCGTGATAGTTGAGAAGTGGGGTGAGGATCGTTATAAAATACCTGCTGGTGTACGTTGTGTATAAATAACGATCAGCCATGCATTGATATACGACTGATATGGAAGAATGCATCTGATAATAACGTTCTTGTCCCCACGCGAAACCGATTCATCCTCAACAGAATGTTTGAAATCGTCGGATCCCGCAAGTTGAAGCCTATATTAGACGCGCGTGTTACGGATATGATTTATTTTGACACGGTTCTTGAATACGCATACACCGCTCTGCTTGACGGGCTTATCGAAGGTAGGAATTAACAAGGCGAGAATGGTCTACAGCTGGATGCTTATTTAAAAGGTTTAGACTCTTCGAAATATCATGAACTTTGGTACAAAGGACTTGAGCAGTACAGGGCAGAGCTTGCCTACAGTGTTCACCCTGAAGAATTGTACCTCTATACAGGGTGTCTCAAAAGTCACTATCTATTTTGAAAAATAATGGGAATTACGAAAAACTGGTTTAAGACATGAAAAATATATTTATTTCAAAGTAAGTGCCACAAAGAATTAGTGCTATTTATTTATCTGTCTCCACATGGCGACCATCAGTGTCTCTACAGAGCTCAAAGCGATAAGTTGTTTCCCGGAACACACTTTCCACCATTTGAGGTGTTATTTTCTGAACTGCATCGGTAATACGATTTCGAAGTTCGGCTACATCACTAATTCTTCTACCAGTGTACACCTTAGACTTAATGAAACCCCAGGCGAAAAAATCTAATGGTGTTAAATCGGGTGAACGTGCTGCCCATGGTTGTGTTCCTCCACGACCAATCCAGCGACCGGGGAAGCGTCTGTCAAGATAATCACGTACAATTATTGCATAATGGCACGGTGCTCCATCCTGCTGAAAAACTACTGTGTCAAGAATGCCATCTGTAAGAAGTTGAGGTTCGAGGAATTGTTCAAGCATGTCAAGATAAATTTATAAATTACACAAAATTCGAAATAAACCAATTAACTTTTTTTAAATACACAAATTTTCACCAGAAGTACATATCTTTATGCCAGCATAGCATTTTTTAAAAAACATCTAATGTCACCGAAATAGATAGTGACTTTTGAGACACCCTGTATAATGAGCAGCTTTACGACTTAGAAGATTATTTCAATTGCCACTATGCGTTGTGAAGAAGAGTTCACGATTGAAAAACTCGGATCGGTAAGAAAAAACCCTCGATTGGAAGGAGTGTTTATAAACTTGCATTTAATAATGATGTGACGGCTATCGATACCCTCTTTGTGCGTGCTTTTGAATTCTATCCGTGTTTAAAGATAACTTGCTAACCGAATGTAAAGTGGGCACAAAAATAGTATTCAACGATATGAAGGCCATTTACATCGAGTATAGGCCCCGCACACCTTGAGCGGTGAAATAATGTTAAATCGTATTTACTGCGTAGTGCAAAGCAATAATGATGTGACTGTAAACTTGATTACGTGCGAGTTTAGTGTTTTAGCTAAGCGTAGTAGAACGAATGTATTGTGGTGTATATTTATTTTCAATATATGTAATTATTTAATATAATTGTGTGTATATATATATTTTTTTCCTATACTAATATGTTGATGATTATACTCCATCGTTTTGTATATTATTTTTTTTTATTGTCAATATATTTCATATTATTTTTACTTTCAATATATTTAATTATTTAATATAAATGTGTATATATATATATATATATATATATATATATATATATTTCTCCTGTACTGTTATATTCATGGTTGTCCTCCGTCGTTTTGTATTATATTATTATTATATATATATATTATATATATATATATATATATATATACACAGGGCTATTCAAAAGGATTCACCTGATTTCAAATGAGAATATTTTTTAATGTTACAAATACAGTGTGATTTGTGATACATCAACCAAAAGAAAAACTGTCCAAATTTTGTCTCTCACCTCATAAATGCTCTATGTGACTTCCCCTAGTTACACGAGCAACGTCGACACGATAGTCGAATTCCTCCCATACTCGCTCCAGCATGTCCGTTGTCACTGACTCTACGGCAGTAACAATGCGAGTTCGGAGCTCATCCAAAGATGTGGGCAACGGTGGCACGTACACAGTATCCTTAACGTACCCCGAAAGGAAGAAATCGCACGGTGTAAGAACCGGCGACTGTGACTACCGATTTACAGCTCGAAAACTGCAACACACAAAACGCCTTCTGCTGTGCGGACGCCATTTTCACACTGACTGTTTGTTGCTAGGCTAGGCCACGGCATGACTTTGGAGCCCTCTCGCGGTGATCTTGTAAAACTCGGAGATTTCCTCTTTCATGTGGTGTATGCCCAGTTGATGCACGGTTGATAGGTACGGAAGTATTCTCAGTTGAAATCGGATGAATCATTTTGAATAGCCCTGTATATATATATATATATATTCCTTCGTTCTTATTTCTCATGCTATTATTTTTTTTTTATCATATATATTCCATCGTTTGTATAGGATTGTATATTTATTTTTTATATATTTCGTGAAATTGATTCTAATAATTCGTCTAAATAAACAGAATGATGTAATGTTGTTTTATTTAATTCTTTTGGTTGTATATATAAACGATATTATTATTTAATTATATGTATACGAAATGGCTAAAACAACTGACGGATTTTTAAGCCAACTGTGAAGAATATCTGAATAGGCGGGTTAAGCCAACTGACGGATTAAGCCAACTGTCGCATAATGCCAACTTTCGGAAAGCCAACTGTCAAGAATGTTTTAATTAAATAAATAGCGCAATCTGGCAACTCAACCCTAATAACACTGGTCTACAACCAAAATGCTTCGGAAATAAAAGTAGTCAATCTTTACTAATTTTGGGTCACTGAATGCGAAAATGATGCCTAAAATTGCCAATTGGCTCTATTTATAAAGATATCAGGCAACCCTGCACCCTACTAACTGGACTGCATCTGTCGCGTAATAAGTAGACGCCTGTCACACAACGACGCATTGACTCTACTGCGCATGCGCGTAGTTATATTTTTTTTATTTTAATAAGTTAATGTAAATATATACATATTAGGTCATCCCATAAGTACATAATGCGGCATTTTTTAATTTTTTTTTTCCATTTTTATCATTATTTTACGGATAGAAATCAAACAACTCTTTGAAGTTATTTATATTTAAATAAATATTTATTTAAATATAAATAACTTCAAAGAGTTGTTTGATTTCTATCCGTAAAATAATGATAAAAATGAAAAAAAATTAAAAAATGCCGCATTACTTATGGAATGACCTAATATATATACAATAAAATGTGATTTTAAATTTATCTACTACATTATGTATTTGTAAATTATTTATTAAAAAATAGATTGGATCATTTTAACATATTGCTTCCCATAATGTTTTTGATATTAATATAAATGGAATACTAACCTAACTTAACCTTACCTAATTTAAAATTATTAAAATGCAATGTAATTACATTAATTTATTAAAATAAAAAATATAACTACGCGCATGCGCAGTAGATTCAAGGCGTCGATGTGTCACAGGCGTCTACATATTACGCCACAGCATCAGTTCATTCGCGGAAGTCATACAGTGCACCCTTGTCAAACTCTTTTTAGTGTTTGCTTTGGAAACTGAATTTTTTTCAGCCTAATTTGAACAAAGATGCCTCGTAATTGCGTGAACAGTGTAGGTAACTTCTGTTATGTTTGTGGAGAATTGACTTTTGCATCACAAAAGCGTGCTATAACCGCCATGATTAGGAAAGCCTATCACCTTTATTTTGGCTGTAAGATTGGAGATCAGGACAAGAGCTGGGCCCCACACAAATGTTGCAATAATTGTGCAACAAACCTTCGCCAGTGGTTGAATCGGAAAAGGAAATCTATGCCTTTTGCAGTGCCAATGGTGTGGAGGGAACCAACAGATCATGTCAGCAATTGTTACTTCTGCATGGTGCCTCCAGTCAAGAAAGGTATTTGCAAGAAGAAAAAGTTGATTTTACAATATCCGAATATACCCTCTACTATACGCCCGGTACCTCACGGCGAAGGACTACCCGTTCCTGAGCCCCCACACTCATTCTCCCTGAAGTCAGAGGACGAGGAGAATGAAGGAACCAGCGAAACTTGTGAGCCTTCAACTTCACAAGACCCTGAATTTGTTTATAACTTGACATCTTCTAAACCGCACATGATAACTCAAAATTAATCAAACGACCTCATCAGAGATTTAGAACTGCCAAAGAGTAAGGCAGAGCTGTTGGGCTCCAGATTGCAGCAGTGGAATCTCCTTGCTGAAAATGTTAGAGTGTGTAAGTTTCGTGACCGTCAAAAAGATTTTGTCCCATTCTTCATCATGGAAGGTGACCTTGTAGCTTGCAACGACATCGATGGTCTGATGGCAGCTCTCAACATTATTCACAATCCTGATGAGTGGAGACTGTTCATTGATTCATCGAAGTTGAGTCTAAAAGCTGTTTTGTTGCATGTTGGCAACGTATTGCCATCAATTCCAGTTGGTCATGCAGTCCACATGAAGGAAACATATGACAACATGAAGCAACTTTTGAACTGCATAAACTATGACAAACACCAGTGGCAGGTTTGTGGTGACTTGAAAGTTGTTCCTATCGTGCTTGGACTGCAGCCAGGCTACACTAAGTATTGCTGTTTTCTGTGTGAATGGGATAGTCGGGGTAGGACTTCTCATTACATCAAGAAGGGTTGGCCACTCCGACACTCATTGGGACCTGGAACAAAAAATGTTCAGTATCTTCCACTTGTATAATCGAGCAAGATTTTGTTACCACCTTTACACATCAAACTGGGCGTCATGAAAAATTTTGTTAAGGCTATAGATAAAACGGGGGCAGCTTTTAAGTACCTCGGTGGTAAATTCCCAAAGCTCAGTGAAGCAAAAATCAAGGAGGGTGTATTTGTTGGTCCACAGATCCGCGAGCTTCTTAGAGATGAGGAGTTCGACCGTATCCTAGGTGGTGAGGAGAAGACAGCGTGGAATGCTTTCCGGTTAGTAGCAACCAATTTTCTCGGAAATACCAAAGCCGACAATTACAGGGAGCTGGTGGAAAACCTGCTTTTGTCCTATCAAAAAATGGATTGCAATATGTCTTTAAAGATACATTTCCTCCATTCGCACCTGGAATTTTTTGCGGCCAACTCCGGAGCAGTCAGCGATGAACATGGTGGACGTTTCCACCAGGATATCTCAGCGATGGAAAAACGCTAACAGGGGAAATGGAGTCCATCATTGTTAGCAGACTACGGCTGGACAATAACAAGAGATGCTCCAGAAGTTGAATACAAGAAACAAGCAAAGAAGCGACGGGTTGCATTATACAGGTATGTTACTAATATATGGTATACATATACGCAAAATGTGTAACTTAAATTTTCTTGGAAACTGTAGCCAATCGACTGTTTTTATGGTCCTATTCGTTTTCAGCACCCCAGAATCCATAATAGGAACACATTTTATCACCGAAGCACAAACTTTTTCAAAATTTGTAGACCAGTGTAATGTACACCTGAACAAGCCATTTACACCTTCTATGTCAGATTAAGCCTTCTAAGCCAACTGGCTGGTTAGGACCTTATAAGACAGCTGGCGGTCGGATGAATTCTCAGTATGCGTCTGACAGTAGCCAGGCGAACACCCCTCTCTCGTTCTTAGGTTAAGGCTTAGGTTAGGTTTCCCTTTGTGGGGTGAGTCCGTCCCAACTTCTCCCCCAAATACCCTCCTCCTTTCTCTCCCTCTCTTAGGTTAGGTATACGCCTTTGGGGGGTGAGGCCGTCCCAACTTCTCCCCCAAAAAGGTTAGGTGGACTCACCCAGCTTGCTGGGGGATTTCCCCTCCCCCTTGTTGCATAACCCCTTCCCCTTTGTTGAATAACCTCTTGCAACATTCCGCCTCCCCCATTTGCGACATTGATCAACATTTGCAACTGCATTGCACTCTAACCTTTTGCGGTTATACTACTTACCCGACTAAATTCATTTTCTGCCGTACATCACTAGTACTCTCTGAGAGGTTCAAATTATTATTGGTACCTACGGTATATTGCAGCTATTTAAGAAAAAAAATATCTTAAACGTTGGTTGATATTATGAACTTAAGTATTTACAATTACATTTTTTTTGCATCAATGCTAAAAATTGATTGAAAATTTTCTTAAGGGGTCCGTGTTATACATGGACTTTGATCTTGCACTTTGGATCTTGTGTGGAGCTTGCACCAACAACTAATTATACAACACTGTGTTCCAGGTATGGGGCAATTACTTGATTAATGTAATTAATTACAATTACTTAACATATTCTCAATTACAATTACAATTACTGTAGGTGATGAAATACTTAATTACAGTTACAATTACATTTTCAAAGAATTGCATTTTTTTCATAATACGCACTATTTGATTTATGTCATGCTTTTCTACTTGCGTATTTCAATTCCATTTTCAGTTTTGGCCATCATCTTGAATGAAAACTGGATAATATTAGGTCAATAAAATGTACTCTTTTTTTTTAACATTGTACGGAACTGTATTTTTCATCAAATAGTTCTTGCTATGGACAATTCGCCTGCAGGAAAAGATCCCCTTAGGAAAAAATCCCCCTAGAAAAATATCCCCCGAGGAATAAATCCCCCATTAGTCATGAGAAATAAGGATACAGGTAATGCTAAATAAAATTTATTCTTTATTAAGAAACACAATTAAAAACGAATAGATAATGTATGTGAAAAAATGTCGTGTTTAAAATTTTAGATTGAAGGCGATTCCTTTCAGATAATCTATAATGGATCGGTTATCAACATCATCTACGATACTTTTAATACGAGCTACTGCACTCTTGTATTTTTTTCTTTGCGTATGAGAAGGATGACCAGCCATAGCTTGAGTAGCATAAACTTGTTGTATAGCTTGCTCCTTTTGAATGCACCTTATAAAAGCCCAAACCTAACCTAACCTAACCTAACCTATGTCATTTCTAGATAATTTTTTATGTTTCAGGACTAATGGGGGATTTTTTTCCTAGGGGGATTTTTTCCTCGGGGGGGGGGGTATTTTCCTCCGGGGGATCTTTTCCTACAACGGGACAATTCGACACTGCACATATGTATGTGATGTGATCTAATGAAACCAAAGATAAGGCACTCAAAAAATACTAAGACAAAAGAACTGGCACTTATTTTATCGAAATAATAAGGGCAAAAAACTGCCACTTTAGTTAGGAACATTTAAAATAAATGGGACATTTTATTTCAAATAAAAATAATAACATTTTATTTCAAATAAAAATAATAACATTTTATTTCAAAAGAAAGCTCCCTCAGACATGATGAACAAGTAGTTTAAACTATAAGTATGACCCATTAACGTTAATATTCATGTAAATGAAAGTAATTGACTCTAATTGTATCAATTACCTTGGTTTCCAAATGTAATTAATTACAATTACATTTTAGGTAGTAACAATTATTTGCCACTTACATGAAAACATGCAATTACAATCAGTTACACTTACAAATTACCCCATGCATGTTGTGTTCATAATCTGTATTCAGAATAATTGTTCATAAAATTATAGAAAAAGGAATAAATCATTGTTTATAATTATATAGAATTGTTTATATGGAGGAGACTGTAGACGTCAATCGACCATGGAAATATTCAGGGGGTGGGGTGTTAGGCAAGATACAGGGAGTGCAGGAACTCCCGTTTCTCTTGTCACTGTCCTACTTAGCTGATCTTGTTCCGTGTCTCATCTATCCTGTGAGCAGTCTAGCATGCTCTGAAACACACGCTTCTCCCTCTATTCCTCACACACATACACACACACACACACACACACACACCACACACACACGCATCTTACACACTACACAGTCTTTTCAAAATTTAAAAAAGAAAAATGGCATCATTCAGCCTTAGAGACCTTGTTTTTGGCTCTCTACTTATTCTGCGGAGGGGTCACTTTTCCGAGCGCCCGCCCTTAGCCCCCTCCTTCCTACATAAGAAAAAAAATATATTATCCGTACATCAAGTATGTTTTTTTAAGAAAAATTCGACTGAAATGGTTATCTTATGGAAAGCGACAATGTTGTTAAAGAGAATAAGGAAATCATGATTTCCATCTTTATGGTTTGAGTAAGGATTTTGATGCGATAGGCCATCGAATTTTCCTCGCCAAATTATATTGTTATTATGACTTTAGAGATACCATAAATGACTCTTTAAAGTTATTTGTTCGATAGACATTAATTTGTAGTACTCAATAATTTCTTTTCATCTAAATTAATCGTAAAATATGGAACACCACAGCATTCAGTTTTGGGTTCACTATTATTTTATTGCAAATCAGTCGTCTTCCACTATCTCAAATATACTTAATTTCATAATGTTTGCAAATAAACCAACAATGGCTTTTTCTTACAAAGAAATATACGGCGAAATATATATAAAATTGAATTTAACAAAATAGATATCTGAACTCTATATTTTTTTAATATTAGTAAAACTAATTTCATGATATTACGTAAGAAACGAAATGTCGATTTAATGAAATGAATGTTGGATCAATTGTCCTAAATGAATATATGTAAAGTAAGGAAACTGGTTTGGTTAATGCTCGACAAGGATTTACAGTTGAAGGAGCACATAAATACATTTTTAAAAAGTTGCACAATTGCCTTAACAATTTATCTTTATTAACTGAAAATGAACAAAAAGAATATACACTAACTCTGATTGTACTAATCAATGATGTAGGACTCGACACCGGTCTCGGTCTTGATCTCAGCCTCGTTCTCGGCCACGGTGGTCTCGTCTACATCACTGACACTAATATGAGTGCATTATTTCAGGGGTTATCACTCCTAAAACTGAAGGGTGATATGAAAGTGATATATTTCATTTTCATTTACAAATGTATGAAATACGTTATTAATTTACATTAGATTAATAAATACTTTGTATAACTCGTGAAAACATTCGCGCCTTTCCGACTATGAAAATTATTTTCAATTTACAGTAATTTCATCCTAAAAATCAATTATTTTTGTCGGACTAAAGTCAACTGAAATTAACATTCTGGAATGTTCATTTATATATATTTTGTAAATAAATAATGTTAATAACAGTTTTCAAACTTATAAAACAGACCCTATCTCGTTAAAAATACTTTTTTCCTTTAATCAGTATTTTTTAATTTTTTGATAATCCCTCCTAACTATTTTGTTTACGCTGTACTGTCACATACACTGTATAGTCTACTTACCATCTCCCTTTATCCTCTGAGGAGGTGACTGCTGAATACACGAAAAATCTTGGAATTACTTTTCATTTTTCTCTGTCGGTTTGCATTTTATATATATATATATATATATATATATATATATATAATATATATATATATAAATAAATATATACATATATATAATATATAAATATATATATAAATATATAAATAAATAAATATATATAAATATATAAATATATATAGAAATATAAATAATAAAAAAAATATATATATATATGTGTGTATATATATATATATCTATAAAGAGTCGCGGGACAGGTACTAAGAACGTTCAAAAGGAGGGACAAGACAGTAATGATTCTTCTGCTGAGAACACTGATCATACCAAAACTTGAATACTGCTCAGTTTTAACGTCCCCATATAAAAAGGAAGAAACTAATAAACTAGAAGAAACGCAGACACATTTCACAGCCAAGATTGATGGCTGCAAAGAACTCAACTACTGGGAAAGACTACGCAAACTAAATCTGTACTCCCTGGAAAGAAGAGAGAGATATAACTTACCATAAGCTACATATGGAAAATTACACTGGGTAACAAAATTTGAAAATTTTTCTGTTTATTGTGATTTTTCTGTCGTTTCTTAATGATTTCGGGGCGCTGATTCCAAAAATGATATTGGTTTTGCTCTATCATCAACTGTTTCAAAAATATAGGTTATCACGCTTTTCATATGGCAAAGTATATAAAGAAGGCTAATATAAATATTTTCTGAAAATAAAAACACTATTGGAAATTAAAGTTTATTGAGCCAAAATTATTCGACAAACCCAAAATGGTGCAAAGAATATAATATATATCATGAGGAGAACCGATAAGAGAATAACAAGCATCGTTATGCAGTGTGCGTTCCTAAAAAATGCCCTGAAGAACGCGACTTCCGCGTATGAACATTCTTATCCTTTCTGATCAGCGACCATACGTAGTCTCCCATCATGGAAGCATCCCAATGGCCCTGGTACCTTTTCTCCATCGTTTGAATATCTTGATGGAATCTTTCGCCATGTTCTTCACTCACATCGCCCAGGTTATCACGAAAAAAGTCTAGATGTGAATGCAAATAGTGTAATTTTAAAGACATACGGCACCCCATTTTGCCATAGCACTTAATCAAGTTTCACACTAACTCCTTATAGTTTGGTGCTTTAAGGTTGCCTAAAAACCCACGAACCACATCACGGAAAGCACACCAAGCCTCTTTTTCGATCGGAGTCATCTTGGCTTCAAGGTTCTTTGAATTCAACAGCGCCTTCACTTGTGGTCCTACAAAGATGCCAGCCTTGACTTTGGCCTCAGAGAGTTTAGGGAACATGACCCAAATCTGTTGGAAAACGTCCCCTCCAAAATGTAACGCAGTTACAAACTGCTTAATTAAACCCAACTTAATATGGAGAGGTGGTAGCACAACTATGTCAGGCTTCACAAGCCGTTCCCTGAGTACATTGTACTTTCCTGGTTGCAGTCCTTCACGTGGAGGCCACTGAACTGTTTTATAGTGCTCAGTTGAAGCCCTGCTATCCCACAGGCAAAGAAAATATAAATATTTAGTAAACCTTCCTTGTAAACCTAACAGGAAACCAATCATTTTGAAATCACCACACACGTCCCAGTTATATTGTTCATACCTGATTTGAGTCAGCAATTGTTTGACATTTTCATAGTCCTCTTTCATTTGAACAGAATGTGCAACTGGTATACTTGGATATTTGTTCCCATTGTGGAGTAGAACAGCTTTTAAACTCCGAGTTGAACTGTCAATAAACAGGCGCCACTCTGAGGGTATATGTGTTAACCCAATAGCTGTGAATAGACCATTAACCTCGCTGCAATAACAGAGAGAGCCATTGACATCGTAGAACCTTGCAAATTCTTCATGCCGCTTTCGGTATACAGTGCTCTTGCAGTCTTCTCCAAGCAAATTCCACTCTTTGAGTCTGGAGGTCAGAAGTTCAGACCCTGATTTCGTCAGACCCAAATCTCTAATTAAGTCGTCCAATTCCCTCTGATTTGGAAAGTGAGGGTTTGTACTGAGTGTTACTGTATATTCTTCATCATGACTGTCCTCACCAGCCGACATCTCAGATGAGCTAGCTGCATCCTCATTTTCAACCTGCAAAGCAAAGAAACAAAATATAGGCATAGCTATATATGTAGAAGAGCATCAGCACTAAGAAAAATCGACAAATAATGACCCACAGTCTGTAAATACAGAAGGTAAAGTAATGGATAGATACCTGTTCTGGTGGACGTGGTATTGGAAGACCTTCGCCATGTGGTACAGGAGCTATGGACGAAGCTATGCTTGGATACTGAAGAGTCTGCCTTCCTTTAACTTTCCTGTACTTAGAAACATCTACCATGCAGTAGTAGCAATCGTCGTGGTGGCTCTTTGGTTCTCTCCATATCTGGGTACCGCAAAGGGCATTGCCTTGCGTACCCCGCAGCCACCCTTCAAGTGTGGAGCGGCAGCTTCCACAGATCACATGGGGTGCCCAGGGCTTATCTTGGTCACCCATAGGCATACCAAAATAGAGCCGATACGCGATCTAGAACTTGGTGCCTCTCACAATCTTGTGCGATACTTGCTTGGGGCCTATGTAATACCCACAAACGTAGCAGAATATATCCGGCGAGTGTTTACAAGCTCTAGTTGCCATTCTCTTTACCAAACTGTACTACATTAATCATAACCTGCAGATATAGAGAGAAGAGTTATTAAATCTGCAACATTACAGATTCCAGAAAAAAGATGTATTCACAACACTGAAATAATGTTCGCAATAAAAAAAGATCGATAACACTCAAATCGTCAGCCCAGAGAAGCACAGAAACACAGTACCTCAGTGCTGGTAACCATCAGACAAACAACCTGCTTTCTTTGTGTGCTCACACTTACTGACTTCTCAGACTCTGCGCTCTTCTTTATATAGCACAGTGGAAGTTTCTGGCAATTTTTAGAGCAAGAAACTCAACGAACATCCGGATTGTTCTCAACAATTCCTGATTATGCTGATATTGCTGTGCCCATAATAACATTATACTGGTAAAACATGAAAAATGGATTATCTCTGAAACCATTGATGAGACACACAAACCAAGGCCAGATTTGGACTCAGCGCCCACAAATGCATATAAAAAACAAAAAATTCTATATAAACAGAATCAGTGTTACACAGTGTTATCGAAAAACTGGTACCAAACCTCAAACAAAACCCAATTACCATCCAAACAACGCTGAAAAATAGGAAAGACAGATTGTGTAGTGTTCCCAAATTAAAGGCCCGACAAGAGACCTCCTCAACTCTAAAGGAAAATAGCTTGGTTTACAGGGGACCAAGAATTTTCAACCAGCTTCCAAAGGACCTCAGAAACATTACAGGGGTCAAAGTTGGAATCTTCAAGAGAAGACTGGATGCCTGGCTCAGGACGGCACCAGATAAGCCGGGTGTACCTGGCTATGTACGATGGAGAGCGCAAGAGAGCAACTCACTCCTCCATTAAGCCAGGACTAGAGGCGGAGCCACCAGCTTGACCTTCGTGTGAAGAAAGACCGACGCACGGAACCGAAACGAGGTTAACAAGGTGTATATATATATATATATATATATATATATATATATATATATATATATACACACACACATATATATCTCAGATCATTCTCAGTTGTGTCATACATACATATATATATATATATATATATGTAAAGAACGACGCTTGTGTAGAAGAGCGTTCCGCCCGCACAAGATGAGGAGGGAGAACGAACAAATGAAAAATGAGGTACCACCCGGGAATCGAACCCGGGATCATCCGATTGCCGGTCAGATATGCTATCCACTACACCAGTGGTTCTTAACCTGGGGGGCGCGCCCCCCTAGAAACAGGAATTTCTCTAATTGTATTTGTTATTCTCTTAACGAGAGCATGGGCTAATATTGAGAAGTTATTGAGAATGTTATTTTGATTGAAGGGGGGCGTGGAGGGAAGGACCAATTCCTAGAGGGGGCATGGTAGTAAAAAGGTTAAGAACCACTGCACTACACCATAGACCTCGATCAATCAGAAGTCGTAATTCTCCTACATACGAGCAGAAACGCTCTTCTACACAAGCGTCGTTATTTACATTAATTATACTGTGTTGTTTGCAGTTAAAATGTATATATATATATATATATATATATATATATATATATATATATATATAATATATGTACTCAGAATGATCTCCTGAGATAACTTTTACAAAGTACACATACGTACCTAATGTTCATGGAACAAGGAACTCTTCTGGGACAATTAAATCCACTATAGTCCGAATAAGTAATGGTAAATGGCAAATACTAAAGTTGTCTTTTTTCTTTTCATTTTTCTTCTTTTTTCTTTTCTTTTTCTCTTCTTTTCCATCATGAAAAAGAAAAACTATAGTATTTGCATCTACCATTACTTATTCGGACTATATATAGTGGATTTAATTATCCCACAAGAATTCCTTGTTCCATGCACATTAGGTTTATGTATTCCATATATTCCATATATATACTGTATATATATATATATATATATACACAGTGTGTATATATATATATATATATTTGTGTGTGTGTGTGTGTGTGTGTGTGTATGTGCGTGTGTGTGTGTGTGTGTGCGCAAAGATTTTTTTAAAGTTTATGGGTGAAGAGAAAAATTTGTAACGGTCGGGGATAAAAGTAAGTTATATCTGAACGTCTCATTTGTTATTCTTTCATTATTCTTATGCTAATTTTGTTCATTTTTTCTTTTTATGTTAACAGGAGACAGATTGCAAGGATGAATCATTAATGACTCTGAGACTTTGTTATCATTTCCGAGTTGTTTAATGACATAGAAAATGTTGCAGTTTAGACTTTACATATTTACATTTTCTCTTGACGTTCTCTCTCTCTCTCTCTCTCTCTCTCTCTCTCTCTCTCTATATATATATATATATATATATATATATATATATATGTATGTTTGTGTGTGTGTGTATGTGTGTGTGTTCTCTTGTGTGTAAATTATAACAGCAAAATGGATTTCAGTGGTTTTCTTTATGCGTGATTAGCCAGAATTAAATTAAATATTACTAGGATACACTACGACACATGGCCTGTGTTACAGACGGCGCAATAGAGCCTCTTCGGAGCTATACTTAAATTTTCGAAATGTGAATTTGATCAACATTTTCTAAATCTGAACTAACATACTTGTAGCATAAATTAACCCGTCCTAACTTAACCTAACAACCTAACGTTACCAGTTGGCCTAACCTAAAATGGTCTACAGTTATTTAACGTCAGTAGTATGGCCGAAAACAAGACGAGTGAAGAGCAATTGCAATGTTGATGAAATGAGTGCCAGTGCCACCCAACCCAACCCCCTTGTTGCAGGTGCGAACCCCCCCCCCTAGTGCCTACCACCATACCACCAGAGTGCCAGAATAAGGGGGGGAACTCCCCAGAAAGCTGGGGGAGTCCACCTAACCTCTTTGGGGGATAAGTTTGGACGGCCTCACCCCCCAAAGGGGTATACCTAACCTAAGAGAGAGAAGAGAGAGAGAGAAAGAGAGAGAGAGAGAGCGGAAGACAGAGCATCTTCTCACCTGGTATCCAGGTGTATAATAAGAGATCTTCACAGGATCACCGGGCTTATAAATGTCTTTCAGGCAGTTGGCGTAGAAGCCAGTTGGCTTAATCAGCCAGTTGGCATACGTATATATATATATTAATGTTATATATACTCGTGCTGGTTCCCGAATTAAAAGCACACACACACACACACACACACACACACACATATTATGATTTCTCCATATGAAAACGCCCCAGCCTATGAAATGTTGTTTATTATAGAGACCACCAAAATAAGGCAACTAAATGATGCTTCAATTAAGATTTTTTATTATTAATGAGACACAAAAATTTCCTACACATTCTGAAACAATGAACTGAATAACATTTATCATCCTCCGTATATACATTGTTTATCATTATTAAGAATTATTATATTTAAAAATAAAATGGAATCAGTTATTTAATGCAATATATATATATTATATATATATATATATATATATATATACCTTACCTTACCTTACAACCTTACAAAGGTTCCGCGCGATGATTTCTCATTTCGCGAAGGTGAAGCTTGTCGCCCCTCCTCTCGAGTTGGCCTGGTGAAGAGGTGAGTTGGAATCTTGCGCTCTCCACCTCACATAGCCAGGTACGCCCGGCTCATCGGGGATTGTTCTGAGCCAGGCGTCTAGTCTTCTTTTGAAGATTTCCACTGCAACTCCCTTCGTGTTTCTTAGGTCTTTGGGCAACTGATTAAACAGTTTTGGTCCTCTCACTACAAAACTATTTTCTTTCAGGGTTAAGGATGTTCCCTGTCTCGCCTTCAATTTGGGAATACGACACAGTCTACCGCTTCTACTTTCCACCGTTGTTTGGGGAGTTATGGGATTCAGAGTAAGATTAGGGACTAGTTTCTCCATTATTTTCCAAGTGTAAATAATGGTGTATCTCTCTCTTCTCCTTTCCAGTGAATATAGGTCTAGTTCTCGTAACCTTTCCCAGTAATTTAGTTCTTTGCACCCATTGATCTTGGCTGTGAAGCTTCTTTGGATCCCCTCCAGCTGTCTAATGTCTTCTTTTTTATATGGGGATGTTAGGACCGAGCAGTATTCCAATTTGGGTATATCAGGGTTTTCAGTAGAGGAATCATTACATTCCTATCCCTTCGTTTAAAGGTTCTCAATATCTGACCCGTTATTCTCTTTGCTCTGTTTACTGCTATCTTATTTTGTGTTTCAAATTTCGCATCATCTGTCATTACAACCCCTAAATCTTTTGCTCTGGAATTTCTCTGAATTTCCTGTCCATTTGGGGTATAATATTCCATGGACTTTAGGTCTTCTCTTTTTCCGTACCGTAATAGCTGAAATTTCTCGGTGTTAAACTTCATATTGTTGTCTTCAGTCCACTTGTAGATTTTGTTTATGTCGGTTTGTAGAGATCCTATGTCTTCTGGGTTTCTTATTTTTCTACTGATCTTTGTGTCATCCGCAAAGGATGTTACTGTGCTGTCTCTGGTAACGTCCTCATCTATGTCAGTTAGCATGATTATGAAGAGTAGTGGAGCTAATACTGTTCCTTGTGGTACTGAGCTGAGGACCTCTGATTCTGATGAAGATACTCCTTGTACTGTAACGACTTGCCTCCGCTCACTAAGGAAATTATATATCCATTTCCCTACTTTTCCTGTTATTCCCATATATTTCAGTTTATGTATTATGATTCCGTGGTCACACTTGTCGAACGCTTTAGCAAAGTCTGTGTATAGTACATCATAGTTTTCATTACTTTCAAGTGAATCAATAATGTTGTTGTAGTGTTCCATTAGTTGTGATAGGCATGATCTGCCTGATCGAAACCCGTGTTGGTTATCATTGAATTTTTTCTGAGTTTCCAAAAAGTCATAGATTTTCTGTCTAACTATTCTTTCAAATATTTTAGTGAGATGAGATGTAAGCGACACTGGCCTATAGTTTTTGGCCTCGGATCGATCTCCTCCTTTATATATTGGGACTATGTTCGCGCTCTTCAGGATGCCCGGTATTTCTCCCGTGTCTAATGATCGTCTCCATATCCAGTATAGGGGCTCAGCGATTGCATTCTTGCAGTTTTTGATCAGTGTGGCATTCCATTTATCCGGTCCTGCCGCTGAGTGTGTTTTTAGTTTCCCTATGGCTTGTGTAATATCATCCGTCGTAAAGTCGAAATCCGTTATACTTTCCCCTTGTGGTTCTTCTTCAAAGAACGCGTTTCTATCGCATATCAATTTGTCAGTTTTTGGGATACTGAAAGATGATTCATACTGAGCTTTTAATATTTCAGATACTTCTGTTAGATCATCAGATAAATCACTGTTCTCATTTTTTAAAGGTCCGATAGTCGCTTGGTTTTTCGACTTTCTTTTTGCGAAATTATAGAAGTACTTTGAGTTAACCTTTATCGCTTCTATAGCGTCATCTTCTTTTTCTGTATGCTTCTCGATTTGTTCCTGTATGACGACATCGATACTTTGTAGTTTATCATTTAATATTTTTCTGATGTTGTTATCTTTACAATTACTTAATTTTGCAGTCACTCTTTTTCTCTTTCGGAACAATGCCCTCTTTTGTCTTTCGAACCTGCTTCTCTTTCCTCTTTGTTGTATCTTTGGGACATGTTTTTCCACAATTTCTAACGTCTTCTCCTCTAACGTCATTAGCATCTCTTCCGTTGTCTTGGCCTCGAAAATGGTTTTCCAATCTATTACTTCCATGCTGGATGTCACATCTTCCCAGTTTATAGCTTTGGAGTGAAAATTAAAAATTTCGAATTTGCTTCTTTCTGTTGTGCGTGTTCTTTCCTTTCCTGTTGCCTTTATATTAGTTGTTATTTCAATGATATTGTGGTCTGATATCATAGTTGGGGATATTTCTACATTATCAATTAGATTACTGTTGTTTGTGAATACCAAATCTAGGCAGTTGTTTTTTCTTGTGTTTTCTGTTATTTCTTGCGTTAACATAAATTCATCAGCTAAAGCTAGTAGCATTTTTACCTGCTCCTGGTCTTCTCGTGTGCCCCCCTTGTCCTGGGTATACATATATTTTTTCCTATCCTTTTATATTTCATGAATGGGAAATTAAAATCACCACAGAGAAAAATATTTGGGGTTGGAGAGTGTAGATCTTTTACTAAGTTTCTTACCTCTGTAATGGAATCTGAAAATTTTGAGTGTTTGGGGGTCTGTACATTACAATTAGTACCATATTTAATTTTTCAATTTTTGCTGCTACACATTCTACGTAGTTGTTTGAGGTACTTATAGCCATTTCTGCTATGTGCCTTTCGCGTGTGTAAATAGCACATCCTCCTTTACGTCTCACTGTTCTGTCGGCTCGGAGGATGTTATAGTTGTCAATTTGTATTTCTTTTTTGTCAATACAGGACTCACAATTTTCACAGTTCGCCTGGCAGTCCTTTAGATGAGTTTCCGTGAGGCATGCAAAGTCTGCTCCGGCTTCTTGCATGAGTCCTTTCAGGTATGCAACTTTGTTCGTGGACTGGTTTGATTTAAGGCCCTGTATGTTGGCTAGGATTATTTTTATTTTTTCTCTTTCTTTTTCGCATACAGGTGGTTCCGCTTTGTTTTCCAATGGGGGTGCCGGTTTCGTTGCCTTGTGGTCCTCCGAGAATTTACCTCTTTTTATCTTTGTCGGTACCTGTTGTCCCGATAACGCATGAAGTGTCTTTGTTCGTACCTTCTGTCCGGCTCTCGGATTTCTATATTTATACAGCTGGTTTTGTAATTGCTGGAGAGTATTTAGCAGCTGAAATGTGTTGGCTGCGTCTAAAAAATTCCACTCTTCTTTGATGTTCGTTTTTTCTGTTCCCTCTTGCGTTCCTTTGAGGGTGGTGGTATCGGCATTTTTTTTCGTATTTGCAACTCCCATATCTTTCATAAGTGTTGCAGACCGTAAGATGGTGGAACATGCATTTCTTATCAAACTTGCAGTCCACTTGTGTAATGCATTTTGCATAATGTGGGATGTGCATATATGCATTGCCCATCCCGATATCTGCAGTTTCCTTTCGCGTAGTATTTGCATACGATATTTTCTACGCTTCTGCTTTCTTTCTTATTATTTTCCAAGTTCTTAGTTTTGGCATTATCATTATTTTTCTTTGGCTGTTTATTTTCTACGTTTTTAGTTATTATCTTTTTATCATTTCGCTCGTTGGACCGTTTGTCTACTTCGCCACTTTTACTTATTTCTTTCCTTTCATCTATGTCTTCCTTCCGTATTATATTGTTTATATCGTTATTTGTTATTAAATTGTTGTTCGTTATTATGCTGTTAATCGTTATTTCGTCTTCTCTCTCATCCACCCTGTTTTTCGTTGGGACCATTTCGGACACATGCGTCCCCATTATTTCATTCTTTTTTGTAACTTTCGAGTCTGCTATCTCCATTTCTTTAAAGACCGCGAAAGAATTTACGGTCTGTGTACACGCGCCTCATAGAAATTTGATCCCCACGACGTGTTTCGCGTTCGAGACAAGAGTTATTTCCCTATCATTCCAATTCATGCAGTTAAAGTCGTTTAATCGTTGGCAGAAATCACATCTAATCGCTAGGTTTTCCGTTGTTACTAAATTGCACAAATTACAAATTAAGTGAGAATTTGGACCCATATCCATGCTATTCCTTAATTAGCGTAAGAAGAAATACCCACACAAATTCTTTATTTATTTATTTTTATTTTTATTCCTGTTTCTTTGCTTTCGATGGTCGAGGGTATTTCGAGGGTTTTCTGACCTTTGCTTTTTATGACCTTTTTCCTGCTTTGTTTCAAACTTTCTCGAATGCCAACCGTATGTATACATATATATATATATATATATGTGTATATATATATATATATATATGCAAATAACTGCAATGACCGCGCAGTATATAAATGAATAGAAACGACATAAGTATTAAGGAACGTTTCTGCACACGAGGAGGAGAGATAACGAAATAATGAAAAATGAGGCGAACCGCCTGGGAATCGAACCCAGGGCCTTCCAATTGCCGGTCGGACGCTCTACCATTATGCTACGGACCTCACTCAATCACAAATCGAAATTCTCCCAAATAGGGCAGAAACCAATGCCCTCAGAGAGCACCCTCGCAAATCGTGAATATGCGCAAATAACTGCAATGACCGCGCAGTATATAAATGAATAGAAACGACATAAGTATTAAGGAACGTTTCTGCACACGAGGAGGAGAGATAACGAAATAATGAAAAATGAGGCGAACCGCCTGGGAATCGAACCCAGGGCCTTCCAATTGCCGGTCGGACGCTCTACCATTATGCTACGGACCTCACTCAATCACAAATCGAAATTCTCCCAAATAGGGCAGAAACCAATGCCCTCAGAGAGCACCCTCGCAAATCGTGAATATGCGCAAATAACTGCAATGACCGCGCAGTATATAAATGAATAGAAACGACATAAGTATTAAGGAACGTTTCTGCACACGAGGAGGAGAGATAACGAAATAATGAAAAATGAGGCGAACCGCCTGGGAATCGAACCCAGGGCCTTCCAATTGCCGGTCGGACGCTCTACCATTATGCTACCATTATTCCCAGGCGGTTCGCCTCATTTTTCATTATTTCGTTATCTCTCCTCCTCGTGTGCAGAAACGTTCCTTAATACTTATGTCGTTTCTATTCATTTATATACTGCGCGGTCATTGCAGTTATTTGCGCATATTCACGATTTGCGAGGGTGCTCTCTGAGGGCATTGGTTTCTGCCCTATTTGGGAGAATTTCGATTTGTGATTGAGTGAGGTCCGTAGCATAATGGTAGAGCGTCCGACCGGCAATTGGAAGGCCCTGGGTTCGATTCCCAGGCGGTTCGCCTCATTTTTCATTATTTCGTTATCTCTCCTCCTCGTGTGCAGAAACGTTCCTTAATACTTATGTCGTTTCTATTCATTTATATACTGCGCGGTCATTGCAGTTATTTGCGCATATTCACGATTTGCGAGGGTGCTCTCTGAGGGCATTGGTTTCTGCCCTATTTGGGAGAATTTCGATTTGTGATTGAGTGAGGTCCGTAGCATAATGGTAGAGCGTCCGACCGGCAATTGGAAGGCCCTGGGTTCGATTCCCAGGCGGTTCGCCTCATTTTTCATTATTTCGTTATCTCTCCTCCTCGTGTGCAGAAACGTTCCTTAATACTTATGTCGTTTCTATTCATTTATATACTGCGCGGTCATTGCAGTTATTTGCGCATATTCACGATTTGCGAGGGTGCTCTCTGAGGGCATTGGTTTCTGCCCTATTTGGGAGAATTTCGATTTGTGATTGAGTGAGGTCCGTAGCATAATGGTAGAGCGTCCGACCGGCAATTGGAAGGCCCTGGGTTCGATTCCCAGGCGGTTCGCCTCATTTTTCATTATTTCGTTATCTCTCCTCCTCGTGTGCAGAAACGTTCCTTAATACTTATGTCGTTTCTATTCATTTATATACTGCGCGGTCATTGCAGTTATTTGCGCATATTCACGATTTGCGAGGGTGCTCTCTGAGGGCATTGGTTTCTGCCCTATTTGGGAGAATTTCGATTTGTGATTGAGTGAGGTCCGTAGCATAATGGTAGAGCGTCCGACCGGCAATTGGAAGGTCCTGGGTTCGATTCCCAGGCGGTTCGCCTCATTTTTCATTATTTCGTTATCTCTCCTCCTCGTGTGCAGAAACGTTCCTTAATACTTATGTCGTTTCTATTCATTTATATACTGCGCGGTCATTGCAGTTATTTGCGCATATTCACGATTTGCGAGGGTGCTCTCTGAGGGCATTGGTTTCTGCCCTATTTGGGAGAATTTCGATTTGTGATTGAGTGAGGTCCGTAGCATAATGGTAGAGCGTCCGACCGGCAATTGGAAGGCCCTGGGTTCGATTCCCAGGCGGTTCGCCTCATTTTTCATTATTTCGTTATCTCTCCTCCTCGTGTGCAGAAACGTTCCTTAATACTTATGTCGTTTCTATTCATTTATATACTGCGCGGTCATTGCAGTTATTTGCGCATATTCACGATTTGCGAGGGTGCTCTCTGAGGGCATTGGTTTCTGCCCTATTTGGGAGAATTTCGATTTGTGATTGAGTGAGGTCCGTAGCATAATGGTAGAGCGTCCGACCGGCAATTGGAAGGCCCTGGGTTCGATTCCCAGGCGGTTCGCCTCATTTTTCATTATTTCATTATCTCTCCTCCTCGTGTGCAGAAACGTTCCTTAATACTTATGTCGTTTCTATTCATATATATATATATATATATATACGCACAGGAGTGTATATGTATGTGTGTGTGTTTGTATATATATATATATATTGAGTGGCCCTCGTAGTATATATGTTACGCCCAAACATCGAAATCGCTCAGTGAGCGAAAAAAACAGCCACAACGCGTTGTGGATGCACCTAAGTGACCACACACCGATGTTAGATATTTTTTCGCTTCATGCCCGTTCTCAAACAACCACAACGCGTTGCGGACGATTCGGATATGACCACAACGCGTTGTGGACGATCTGAAAATTATTGAATGCCCGGTTAGGTTAGTTGAATGCCCGGTTAGGTCAACTGTACGCCCTTGACGATTGGTTAGGTTAAGTCGTGATATTTTCGTTAAAACTAACGAAAATATCACGGCTTAACCTAACCAATCGTCAAGGGCGTACAATTAACCTAATCGGGCACTCATTTGACCTAACCAGTTGGTTAACTTTTACATTTACGTCTCATTCTAAAGTTGCTTAAAATTAATCGAAACCTACGGGAAAATTATTGATAATCATTTTTTAAAGGACTTTATCTTTTTTCTAGCATATCTGCTTAATTTTGCTTTTTAATCGGTGAATAAGTCGGTAAATATACGTCGTGTTTATATCATTTCAATAACGTCGTGTTTAAATAGAGTTTGATGAAAGACATCGATGTGTGGTCGTTTCAAATCGTCCACAACTCGTTGTGGTCATATCCGAATCGTCTACAACGCGCTGCGGTTGTTTGAGAACGGCTATGAAGCGAAAAAATATCTAACATCGGTGTGTGGTCACTTAGGTGCATCTACAACACGTTGTGGCTGTTTTTTTCGCTCACTGAACGATTTCGATGTTTGGGCGTAACATATGTTATTTTTTTTATACAGGAAGGAGAGGCAAAGGGGAATGCCCGCAAAAACGCTCACCCCATACATTCATAGAAGAAGAAGAGAGCGAAAATCAAGGACCAAAGTTTACAAGACACTTGAACAATGCGTTTGAAAGATTGGAGGTTATAGACAAGAGGAAATATGCACTGAGGAACGTTGTTCCAGATTTGATCAATTGAGTAGCTGAAAGATTGAGAATACCGATTTACCGTTGCGTGTGTATATATATATATATATATATATACAGGGTGTCCCATAAGTCCGGCATCATAGGAGAAATTCATATTTTTCTATTTCTACAAACCATAATTCATATTTTTCTCTTTCTACAGGCCATAATGTCCGTGAGCAAGGAAGAACGAATCCAGATAATTCTACTCATAGGAAATCGGAGTCAAAGAGAGGCCGCTGCTGAATTTAAAAGACTGCATCCAGACCGCGAGCCAATAACACAGAGTTGTGTTAGCAGATTTGTTGCAAAATTTAAGGAAACAGGATCCATAGAAGATAAACCACGCAGTGGACCTTCAAGGAGGTCCAATGACGATGCTACAGCGACTGCTATCCTGGCTCATTTTAACAGAAGTCCCAATAAGTCTCTTCGGCGATTGTCCGCCGAGACAGGAGTGTCGAAAAGTAGCATCCATCGCATTCTTCAGGCTCACAAATGGCATCCATATAAACTACAGATCCTACAGAAATTAAGCGAAGATGATCCCGACCGGCAGATGGAATTTTGTGAATGGGCTACGGTACAATATGCTCGGAATGCCAATTTCCAGTCCACCATTCTGTTCAGTGACGAGGCTGTTTTTTATGGAAATGGTGAGGTAAATCGACAGAACACCCGCTACTTGTCTCAAAACAACCCTCACTGGTATACCTCTTCAAAGGAACAAGGTGCATCTCGGTGATGGTATGGTGTGGCATTTGGAAGGATCGCATCATAGGCCCCCTCTTTTTCGATGAACATGTCACTGGAGGCACCTACCTACGTATGCTCAAGGAAGAAGCATTTCCCAGTGTCTTGAACGAAGAAGGAAATTTCCCAACATGGTTCCAGCAAGACGGCGCTCCTGCACATTACAGCACCCAAGTAAGGGAATACCTGTACCAACAATTCCCTGGTCATTGGATAGGACGTCGAGGGCCTGTGGAATGGCCAGCTAGAAGCCCGGATCTCACGCCACTAGATTTTTATCTCTAGGGCCACTTGAAAGCGCTGGTATACGCAGAGAAAATTAGGAGTGCTGAACATTTGCGGCAGCGCATTATTGGGGCATGTAACACCATTACTCCTGACATCATTCACCGTGTGCTTGCTGACTGGGTATCACGTCTGAATTTGTGTATTGAAAACAATGGTGGACACATTGAGCACGTTCTGTAAATAAAAGCTTTTGTTTTGCCTTTTTTTTTTATTTTTCCTATGATGCCGGACTTATGGGACACCCTGTATATATATATATATATATATATATATATATATATATATATATATATATGAAAATGAAAATGAAAAGGTTTATTGGCAGACTATAGTCCATATGACAAATATAATTAATACAATGACAGTTCACATACTAAGGATAGAAATCTATACAGTTGATTAGAAATAATACAGTAATGTTGAAGTTAAGTGGAGCTACAAACAGACGTTTTCGTACCAAGAATTCCATAGCTTAGAGGATAAACGGCAGGACTCGTGGATAGCTTGGATAATCAGGTTGGTTGATTTTTTAATTCTTTGCATTAGACTCTATTGAGCACGTTTTGTTACCTCCGGGAAACTCGGGACATTGCGGGTAGCAAACATTTACGAAGCTGAGCATCTCGGGGGTAATTTATGTAAGAGTCTTAAAGACCTGTTGCACAGCAAATTTAGGGTTCTGCCACAACCTTTTTTGTAATTCACCCAGAGTTGCTGTCCGTATATATTACTGCAGAAAGTACGAAAGAGAGTGTCTTTAGCTTCACTTGTACAGAAACGAAAGTTCCTTATAGTCATATTCGCTTTAGCACAAAGGCTTCGAGATTGGTTTCTTATATCCGAGTCATCACTCAAGTACCTGGTAATAGTTTGACCCAAATACTTAAACTCTTGTAATTCCTCAATTACTTCACCTTTCATTTTAAACCTAATATCAGCTGGCTAATTACAGCTTTTAGTATGAAATTGCATAACCTTAGTTTTTGTAACATTAAAAAGAATATCATGTTTCTGCGAATACAATTCGCAGACTTTTAGTAGCCAATCCAGACCTTTAACAGAGGGACTTATTAAGACCATATCATCGGCATAAACTAAGTTATTTATCCTTGTGTTATCTATACAACATCCCACTGTTGCCTCATTAAGTGAAGCAATTAATCTGTCAATATACACATCAAACAGCATCGGGGAGAGCAAGGAGCCGCCTTGTTTCACTCTGCATTAGGAACCAAAACATTCAGATAGTGCATTGCCCCACCTAACGGTAAAAGATTGGTGGGAAAACCAAAATTTCAATAAATTTAATATAAATGTACTGTACATGGGAACCTTCCTGACTCCTAGTTTTTTAAATAAAATATTGTGGTTCTCTCTATCATAAGCCTTATTTGTATCTACGAAACAGCTATAAATAGTTGAATTACTCTCAATGTATTTAGATATTGTTTCTTTAAGTACATAGATACACAGGTTAGTTGAGTGGGACCTTTTAAAGCCAAACTGATATGTCCATAGGTAATCATTTAATCGGAGTAACAAGAGTTTTTCTTGTAGTTTCGAGAGGCAGGAACGGACAGCAATAGGCCTGTAATTATTGCTGGACAGAATGTCTCCATACTTATTTTTGACCACGGGCAAGATATATATTATACACCCTCATGAACTCTGCAGGGATATAGCTATGAGCAAGCATGGCTGATAAGAGCAATGATATATGCAGACATCCTACGTCATTGGCATACTTTAAGTGCTCATTCGATAGGTCATCTATCCCTGACGCAGAACCAGTCTTTAACTCTTTAATTAACCCCTTTACTTCAGGAATTGATATCAAAGTATTTTCCCTTGTCCCTCCCACAGGCGTTTCGCTGCAATCTATCTTAATTAGATTATCCTACTCACACTGTTAAGAATGTTAGAGTAGTGGTTTTTCCACAGCTTTTCAATTTCATCCTCCCCCAACACCTCATCGATTGTCGGAGAGAGGACACTTTTGACACCCGTTTGATTCTTAAAAAATTTCCAAAATTTGTTATTATCATTATTTATGCGAGCTTCACAGGCTTTGGTGCTCGAATAGACTCTTCTTCCTGTTTACATCGACTTATACTAACCCCCTACTTCTACACATATTCATATATACTGGTCCTAATCTGGGTCTACCATGAAAGCAACACAAATCGTAGACATCTTTCGATTCTCTCTTCAATGGGGCAATAAAATCATTCTATCCAAGAATAGTCTTAGTATGATAGTTGTAAGATTTAATCAGAGGGCTTCCTGCTTCTCTTAACAGGGATACGATCTTACTATAATCCTATCTATGAGTTTACAGTGAGAATCATTTGAACAAGGATTATTACAGGCAAGATACAAAATTTCTGAATTATTAAAGAGGTGACCTGTTCTGTCTTTGTATTCTATTCTCTGTTGCATATTAACACTAGAGCAATCGACGCGTTTATTCTTACCTATTGAATTCTTGTTATGTCGTGTTGCGCATAAATTGGGAAAATTAATTAATAGTTCTAATGGTCTATGATCAGAAAGAAGGAAATCATGCAGAATATGAACTCTAACAATTCGATCCTTTAGATTATTACTAGTGAGACAATGATCAGTCCACCTGGTGGTACCACTCATATCACTAACGTATGTAAAATTACCACTGGTTACCCCTAATATATCTACATCATTTGTACTTATTTGGCCGACTCGCACATGTTGCCCAATTCTAAGAATTCAGAGTTCACATGCGCATTAAAGTCCCTCATTATTATACAGTGAGAATATTTAGGGTTATCTGATAATGCCGTTGTTGTATGGTAAATAGCAGTTTACAATTGATATGCAACCATTGTTCACTTGTAATTCAATGCCTAACAACCTTACATTATCGCATGTTAAAAATTTTATATGTTTTGACAAATTTTTCCTTATTAAGAAAGCAACACCACCAAAACGCCTACCGTACATTAATTCATCTGACAAGTCTACTGCTGATGACGCATTGTACATAAAGTCATCATGGATAGTAGAGAGGAATTTTAGCTCTTGCTTAGGTAGCCAGTGCTCTTGCAGGAGTATCAAATCTGCAGTCATAAATTTTATGGACATCTACAATTTAATTCCTCACTGACCTTACGTTATATGAGACTATTTTCAACAAGTTATCCGCCATGACTGATAGAAAATTTATTATTAATATGATTATTATTATACACAGTACGAATTTCAGGCATTACCGTCAGGGCGCCTATTATTATTATTATTATTATTATTATTATTATTATTATTATTTTATCATTATTATTATTATTATTATTAATAATAATATGATTATTATTATATACAGTACAAATTTCAGGCATTACCGTTAGGGCGCCTATTATTATTATTATTATTATTATTATTATTATTATTATTAATTTGCCTGTTATCACATCTGGAAAAGTGAATAAACTCCTTAACAATAATATCGTCTGGCCACTGACTCATATTGAACCGGTTTAAATGCGAATTTACACCTTTAATTATTACTTTAAATGAGTTATAATACGAAGATTTTGTGTTTAGTTTATTAACTAACAATATACTGTGTTCACCACAGATTTCTTCCATCATGTGTCGAATATCACTTTCCTCGTTCGAGAGCTGAATTCAGGACACAAAGAGGGTGAGAGTCCTCACCGGTGGCCTTGCTGCGAAGACAGGTTGAGAAACCCTCCGTGAAGAGCGCCTGTTAACTGTGACCCACCCGTCCTCTTCCCTCAATCTCCCTGAGGCAGGGTTCGCCTGCTTGGGGGATGGGTGGCACGACCTTGCGGGAATAGGAGGCCCCTCCCCTACTCTGTGGCTTGGTGAGGGTTTGTTAGCGGTGCTTATATCCTGACGGACGCGCGTGCCTCTCCTTCTTCGGTGGGAGGGGAAGAGAACTGCACGCCGACCTTCCCTGCAGTGGAAGGTAAGGCAGAGGGCAGTGATGCGTCGTCTCTTGGCATCGGACACTCCCTGTTCCTCGTTGTGAAATCGGGAGCAGGAGTCCTTCCTTGAACGGGAGGGAGGTTGACCGCTTCCCCTGCATACTGCGTTTCCACCCCACATATAGTGGGGTAGTTGGGGGGGGGGGGGATTTCGTTTCCCTCGCTGCCCGACGCACTTCTTGGGGTTCTGACTTGCTGAACAACTTCCGAGTAACTGGGCTTTGGGAGGAGCGCCTCTTTCAACGCATCTAACTCTGACAGGAATTGTTCTAGCGAAATCGCATATTTCTGATTTTACACCACGTGTTTGTGTTTCAGTGCAGCTAACGACTTTTGTACAGCATTGTGCACATATATATATATATATATATATATATATATATATATATATATATATATATATATATATTTAAGGTCCCACTCAACTGACCTGTGTATCTATGTACTTAAAGAAACAATATCTAAATACATTGACAGTAATTCAACTATTTATAGCTGTTTCCTAGAATTAAGTAAGGCATATAATAGAGTGAACCACAATATTTTATTTAAAAAATTGGAAGACAGGAAGGTTCCCATGTACATATTAAATTTATTGAAATTTTGGTATTCCCACCAATCTTTTACCCGTTAGGTGGGGCGATGTACTATCCGAATGATTTGGCTCCTCTTGTCGGGTGAGACAAGGCTCCTTGCTCTCTCCTATGCTGTTTAATGTTTATATTGACGGATTACTTGCTTCACTTAATGAGGCAACAGTGGGATGTTGTATAGATAGCACAATGATAAATAACTTAGTTAATGCCGATGATATGGTCTTAGTAAGTCCCTCTGTTAAAGGTCTGGATCAGCCACTAAAAGTCTGCGAAGTGTATTCGCAGAAACATGAAATTCTTTTCAATGTTACAAAAACTAAGATTATGCAGTTTCATCCTAAAAGCTGCAATCAGCCAGCTGATAATAGGTTTAAAATGAAAAGTGAAGTAATTGAGGAAGTACAAGAGTTTAAGTATTTGGGTCAAACCATCACCAGCTCCTTCAGTGATGAGTCAGATATAAGAAAACAATCTCGAAGCCTTTGTGCTGAAGCGAATATGATTATAAGGAACTTTCGGTTCTGTACAAGTGAAGCTAAAGACACTCTCTTTCGTACTTTCTGCAGTAATATAGACGGACAGCAACTCTGGGTGAATTATAAAAAAGGTTGTGGCAGAACTCCAAATTTGCTGTACAACAGGTCTTTTAGACTCTTACATAAATTACCACCGAGATACTCAGCTTCGCAAATGTTTGCTACCCGCAATGTCCCGAGTTTCCCGGAGGTAACAAAACGTGTTGAATACAGTCTAATGCAAAGAATTAAAACATCAACCAACCTGATTATCCAAGCTATCAATGAGTCCTGCCGTTTCTCGTCTAAGCTATGGAATTCCGAAAACGTGTCTGTAGCTCGACTTCGACATTACTGTATTATTTCTAATCAACTGTATCTATTTCTATCCTTAGTATGTAAAGTGTCATTGTATTAATAATATTTGTCATATGGACTATAGTCTGCCAATAAACCTTTTAATTTTCATATATATGAAAATGAAAATGAAAATGAAAAGGTTTATTGGCAGATTATAGTCCATATGACAAATATTATTAATACAATGACAGTTCATATACTAAGGATAGAAATATATACAATTGATTAGAAATAATACTGCACTGTCGAAGTTAAGTGGAGCTACAGACAGACGTTTTCGTACCAAGAAGTCCACAGCTTAGAGGATAAATGGCAGGACTCATGGATAGCTTGGATGATCGGGTTGGTTGATTTTTAATTCTTTGCATTAGACTGTGTTGAACACGTCTTGTTACCTCCGGGAAGCTCGGGACATTGCGGGTAGCAAACATTTGCGAAGCTGAGCATCTAGGGGGTAATTTATGTAAGAGTCTAAAAGACCTGTTGTACAGCAAATTTAGAGTTCTGCCAGAACCTTTTTTATAATTCACCCAGAGTTGCTGACCGTATATATTACTACGAGAGTGTCTTTAGCTTCACTTGTACAGAAACGAAAGTTCCTTATGGTCATATTCGCTTTAGCACACAAGCTTCGAGATTGTTTTCTTAAATCCGAGTCATCACTCAAGGAGCTGGTAATAGTTTGACCCAAATACTTAAACTCTTGTACTTCTTCAATTACTTCACCATTCATTTTAAACCTTATATCAGCAGGCTGAATACAGCTTTTAGGCTGAAATTGCATAACCTTAGTTTTTGTAACATTAAAAAAATATCATGTTTTTGCGAATACACTTCGCAGACATTTAGTAGCCGATCCAGACCTTTAACAGAAGGACTTATTAACACCATATCATCGGCATAAACTAAGTTATTTATCCTTGTGTTATCTATACAACATCCTACTGTTGCCTCATTAAGTGAAGCAATTAATCCGTCAATATACACATTAAACAGCATAGGGGAGAGCAAGGAGCCTTGTCTCACCCCGCAAGAGGAGCCAAGACACTCGGATAGTACATTGTCCCACCTAACAGTGAAAGATTGGTGGGAATACCAAAATTTCAATAAATTTAATATGTACATGGGAACCTTCCTGTCTTCTAGTTTTGCAAATAAAATATTGTGGTTCACCCTATCATATGCCTCACTTATATCAAGGAAACAGCTATAAATAGTTGAATTACTCTCAATGTATTTAGATATTGTTTCTTTAAGTACATAGATACAGAGGTCAGTTGAGTGTGACCTTTTAAAGCCAGACTGATTAGATGTCCATAGGTAATCATTTAATCGGAGTAACAAGAGTTTTTCTAGTAGTTTCGCGAAGCAGGAAGCGACAGCAATAGGCCTGTAATTATTGCTGGATAGAATGTCTCCGTACTTATTTTTGACGAGGGGCAAGATATATACCCTCATGAACTCTGCAGGGATATAGCTATGAGCAAGCATGGCTGATAGGAGCAATGATATATGCAGACATACTACGTCATTTGCATATTTTAAGTGCTCATTCGATAAGTCATCTACCCCTGACGCAGAACCAGTCTTTACCTCTTTAATTAACCTCTTTACTTCAGAAAATGATATCAAAATATTTTCCCCTTGTCCCTCCCACAATCATTTCGAAGCAATCTATCTTAAGATTATCCCTACTCACACTGTTAAGAATGTTATAGTAGTGGTTTTCCACAGCTTTGCAATTTCATCCTCCCCCGACACCCCATCGACTGTCGGAGGGAGGACATTTTTGACACCCGTTTGATTCTTAACAAATTTCTAAAATTTGTTATTATCGTTATTTATGCGAGCTTCACAGGCTTTTGATGCTCGAATAGACTCTTCTTCCTGTTTACATCGACTTATGGCCGCCTTATACTGACCCCGACTTCTACACATATTTATGTATACTGGTCCTAATCTCGGTCTAGCATGAAAGCACCACAAATCATAGGCGTCTTTCGATTCCCTCTTCAGGGGGGCAATAAAATCATTCCATCCAGGAATAACCTTAGTATGATAGTTGTAAGATTTAATCAAGGGGCTTCCTGCTTCTCTTAACAGGGATATTATCTTACTATAATACCTATCTATGAATTTACAGTGAGAATCATTTGAGCAAGGATTATTAAAGGCAAGGTGCAAAATTTCTAAATTATATATATATATATATATATATATATCAAAGCTATTGACTTCTCCTTAGGGAACCGGAGCTTACAGATGAAAGAAGGATCAACACAACGGCAAACATTTTCATTTATTTGTACATCAGACGTTTCGACAAATCTTTTGTCATCATCAGTGAGTTAAGTCTTAAAACCTTAAAACAAAATTGAAAAGTGAAAGTTACATCAATACAATATTAAGACCATTAAAATTAAAACCTTAAAGCAAAATGAAAATTGCATCAATACAAAATTAAAACATTTAAATTTCATCACTATAAAAACTAAAATTAAATTAAATTTCATCACTATAAAAACTAAAATTAAATTACCTCAATAGGTAAATACACAATGTTTACATCCACCTCCATACTTGGCAAAGTCTAAGAGACCACTAGGTGGTCAGGGGATTAAATAGACTCTTTCACATTGTCTGTAATAGTTCAATGTCGATCGGCCATATCTCTGGGTTAATATCAAAGCTATTGACTTCTCCTTAGGGAACCGGAGCTTACAGATGAAAAGAAGGATCAACACAACGGCAAACATTTTCATTTATTTGTACATCAGACGTTTCGACAAATCTTTTGTCATCATCAGTGAGTTAAGTCTTAAAACCTTAAAACAAAATTGAAAAGTGAAAGTTACATCAATACAATATTAAGACCATTAAATTAAAACCTTAAAGCAAAATGAAATTGCATCAATACAAAATTAAAACATTTAAATTTCATCACTATAAAAACTAAAATTAAATTAAATTTCATCACTATAAAAACTAAAATTAAATTACCTCAATAGGTAAATACACAATGTTTACATCCACCTCCATACTTGGCAAAGTCTAAGAGACCACTAGGTGGTCAGGGGATTAAATAGACTCTTTCACATTGTCTGTAATAGTTCAATGTCGATCGGCCATATCTCTGGGTTAATATCAAAGCTATTGACTTCTCCTTAGGGAACCGGAGCTTACAGATGAAAAGAAGGATCAACACAACGGCAAACATTTTCATTTATTTGTACATCAGACGTTTCGACAAATCTTTTGTCATCATCAGTGAGTTAAGTCTTAAAACCTTAAAACAAAATTGAAAAGTGAAAGTTACATCAATACAATATTAAGACCATTAAATTAAAACCTTAAAGCAAAATGAAAATTGCATCAATACAAAATTAAAACATTTAAATTTCATCACTATAAAAACTAAAATTAAATTAAATTTCATCACTATAAAACTAAAATTAAATTACCTCAATAGGTAAATACACAATGTTTACATCCACCTCCATACTGGCAAAGTCTAAGAGACCACTAGGTGGTCAGGGGATTAAATAGACTCTTTCACATTGTCTGTAATAGTTCAATGTCGATCGGCCATATCTCTGGGTTAATATCAAAGCTATTGACTTCTCCTTAGGGAACCGGAGCTTACAGATGAAAAGAAGGATCAACACAACGGCAAACATTTTCATTTATTTGTACATCAGACGTTTCGACAAATCTTTTGTCATCATCAGTGAGTTAAGTCTTAAAACCTTAAAAAAAAATTGAAAAGTGAAAGTTACATCAATACAATATTAAGACCATTAAAATTAAAACCTTAAAGCAAAATGAAAATTGCATCAATACAAAATTAAAACATTTAAATTTCATCACTATAAAAACTAAAATTAAATTAAATTTCATCACTATAAAAACTAAAATTAAATTACCTCAATAGGTAAATACACAATGTTTACATCCACCTCCATACTTGGCAAAGTCTAAGAGACCACTAGGTGGTCAGGGGATTAAATAGACTCTTTCACATTGTCTGTAATAGTTCAATGTCGATCGGCCATATCTCTGGGTTAATATCAAAGCTATTGACTTCTCCTTAGGGAACCGGAGCTTACAGATGAAAAGAAGGATCAACACAACGGCAAACATTTTCATTTATTTGTACATCAGACGTTTCGACAAATCTTTTGTCATCATCAGTGAGTTAAGTCTTAAAACCTTAAAACAAAATTGAAAAGTGAAAGTTACATCAATACAATATTAAGACCATTAAAATTAAAACCTTAAAGCAAAATGAAAATTGCATCAATACAAAATTAAAACATTTAAATTTCATCACTATAAAAACTAAAATTAAATTAAATTTCATCACTATAAAAACTAAAATTAAATTACCTCAATAGGTAAATACACAATGTTTACATCCACCTCCATACTTGGCAAAGTCTAAGAGACCACTAGGTTTTAAGACTTAACTCACTGATGATGACAAAAGATTTGTCGAAACGTCTGATGTACAAATAAATGAAAATGTTTGCCGTTGTGTTGATCCTTCTTTTCATCTGTAAGCTCCGGTTCCCTAAGGAGAAGTCAATAGCTTTGATATTAACCCAGAGATATGGCCGATCGACATTGAACTATTACAGACAATGTGAAAGAGTCTATTTAATCCCCTGACCACCTAGTGGTCTCTTAGACTTTGCCAAGTATGGAGGTGGATGTAAACATTGTGTATTTACCTATTGAGGTAATTTAATTTTAGTTTTTATAGTGATGAAATTTAATTTAATTTTAGTTTTATAGTGATGAAATTTAAATGTTTTAATTTTGTATGATGCAATTTTCATTTTGCTTTAAGGTTTTAATTTTAATGGTCTTAATATTGTATTGATGTAACTTTCACTTTTCAATTTTGTTTTAAGGTTTTAAGACTTAACTCACTGATGATGACAAAAGATTTGTCGAAACGTCTGATGTACAAATAAATGAAAATGTTTGCCGTTGTGTTGATCCTTCTTTTCATCTGTAAGCTCCGGTTCCCTAAGGAGAAGTCAATAGCTTTGATATTAACCCAGAGATATGGCCGATCGACATTGAACTATTACAGACAATGTGAAAGAGTCTATTTAATCCCCTGACCACCTAGTGGTCTCTTAGACTTTGCCAAGTATGGAGGTGGATGTAAACATTGTGTATTTACCTATTGAGGTAATTTAATTTTAGTTTTTAGTGATGAAATTTAATTTAATTTTAGTTTTTATAGTGATGAAATTTAAATGTTTTAATTTTGTATTGATGCAATTTTCATTTTGCTTTAAGGTTTTAATTTTAATGGTCTTAATATTGTATTGATGTAACTTTCACTTTTCAATTTTGTTTTAAGGTTTTAACTTAACTCACTGATGATGACAAAAGATTTGTCGAAACGTCTGATGTACAAATAAATGAAAATGTTTGCCGTTGTGTTGATCCTTCTTTTCATCTGTAAGCTCCGGTTCCCTAAGGAGAAGTCAATAGCTTTGATATTAACCCAGAGATATGGCCGATCGACATTGAACTATTACAGACAATGTGAAAGAGTCTATTTAATCCCCTGACCACCTAGTGGTCTCTTAGACTTTGCCAAGTATGGAGGTGGATGTAAACATTGTGTATTTACCTATTGAGGTAATTTAATTTTAGTTTTTATAGTGATGAAATTTAATTTAATTTTAGTTTTTATAGTGATGAAATTTAAATGTTTTAATTTTGTATTGATGCAATTTTCATTTTGCTTTAAGGTTTTAATTTTAATGGTCTTAATATTGTATTGATGTAACTTTCACTTTTCAATTTTGTTTTAAGGTTTTAAGACTTAACTCACTGATGATGACAAAAGATTTGTCGAAACGTCTGATGTACAAATAAATGAAAATGTTTGCCGTTGTGTTGATCCTTCTTTTCATATATATATATATATACCTTACCAACCTTACAAAGGTTCCGCGCGATGATTCCTCATTTCGCGAAGGTCAAGCTTGTCGCCCCTCCTCTCCAGTTGGCCTGGTGAAGTAGTGAGTTGGTTTCTTGGCTCTTCACCTCACACAGTCAGGTACGCCAGGCTCATCTAGGATTGTTCTGAGCCAGGCGTCTAGTCTTCTTTTGAAGATGTCCACTGCAACTCCCTTTGTGTTTCTTAGGTCTTTGGGCAGCTGATTAAACAGTTTTGGTCCTCTCACCACAAAACTCTTTTCTTTCAGGGTTTAGGATGTTCCCTGTCTCGCTTTTAATTTGGGAATACGACAAAGTTTACCGTTTCTACTTTCCACCGTTGTTTGGGGAGTTATAGAGTTCAGATTAAGATTAGGGACTAGTTTCTCCATTATTTTCCAAGTGTAAATGATGGTGTATTTTTCTCTTCTCCTTTCCAGTGAATATAGGTCTAGTTCGCGTAACCTTTTCCAGTAATTTAGTTCTTTGCATCCTTTGATCTTGGCTGTGAAGCTTCTCTGGATGCCTTCCAGCTGTCTAATGTCTTCTTTTTTATGTGGGGATGTTTGGACCGAGAAGTATTCCAATTTGGGTATGATCAGGGCTTTCAGTAGAGGAATCATTACATTCCTATCCCTTCGTTTAAAGGTTCTCAATATCTGTCCGGTTATTCTCTCTGCTCTATTACCTCTATCTTATTTTGTGTTTCAAATTTCGCATCATCTGTCATTACAACCCCTAAATCTTTTCCTCTGGAATTTCTCTGAATTTCCTGTCCATTTCGGGTATAATATTCCGTGGATTTTAGGTTCTCTTTTTCAGTACCGTAACAGCTGAAATTTCTCGGTGTTAAACTTCATGTTGTTGTCGTCCGTCCACTCGTAGATTCTGTTTATGTCGGTTTGTAGAGAACCTATATCTTCTGAGTTTCGTATTTTTCTACTGATCTTTGTGTCATCGGCAAAGGATGTTACTGTGCTGTCTCTGGTAACGTCCTCATCTATGTCAGTTAGCATGATTATGAAGATTAGTGGAGCTAATACTGTTCCTTGTGGTACTGAGCTGAGGATCTCTGATTCTCATGACGACTTGTAACGACTTGCCGCCGCTCACTAAGGAAATTATATGTCCATTTCCCTACTCTTCCTGTTATTCCCATATATTTCAGTTTATATATTATGATTCCATGGTCACACTTGTCGAACGCTTTGGCAAAGTCTGTGTATAGTATATCATAGTTTTTATTACTTTCAAGTGCATCAATAATGTTGTTGTCGTGTTCCATTAGTTGTGATAGGCATGATCTGCCTGACCGAAACCCGTGCTGGTTATCAGTGAATTTTTTCTGAGTTTCCAAAAAGTCATAGATTTTCTGTCTACCTATTCTTTCAAATATTTTAGTGAGATGAGATGTAAGCGACACTGGCCTATAGTTTTTGGCCTCGGATCGATCTCCTTTAATATTGGGACTATGTTCGCGCTCCTCAGGATGCCCTGTATTTCTCCCGTTTCTAGTGATCGTCTCCATATCCAGTATAGGGGCTCAGCGATTGCATTCTTGCAGTTTTTGATCAGTGTGGCATTCCATTTATCCGGTACTGCCGCTGTGTGTGTTTTTAGTTTCCCTAGGGCTTGTGTAATATCATCCGTCGTAAAGTCGAAATCCGTTATACTTTCCCCTTGTAGTTCTTTTTCAAAGAATGCATTTCTATCGTATATCGATTTGTCAGTTTTTGTGATACTCATAGATGATTCGTACTGAGCTCTTAATTTTTCAGATACTTCTGTTAGATCATCAGATAAAGCACTGTTCTCGTTTTTAAAAGGTCCGATAGTCGCATGGTTTTTCGACTTCTTTTTGCGAAATTATAGAAGTACTTTGAATTAGCCTTTATCGCTTCTATAGCGTCGTCTTCTTTTTCTGTATGCTTCTCGATTAGTTCCTGTATGACGTCATCGATACTCTGCAGTTTATCATTTAATATTTTTCTGATGTTATCTTTACAGTTACTTAATTTTGCAGTCACTCTTTTTCTCTTTCGAAACAATACCCTCTTTTGTCTCTCGAACCTGCTTCTCTTTCCTCTTTGTTGTATTTTTGGGACATGTTTTTCCACAATTTCTAACGTCTTCTCCTCTAACGTCATTAGCATCTCCTCCATTGTCTTGGACTCGAAAATGGTTTTCGAATCTATTACTTCCATGCTGAATGTCACATCTTCCCAGTTTATAGCTTTGGAGTGAAAATTAAAAAATTCAAATTTGCTTCTTTCTGTTGTGCGTGTTCTTTCCTTTGCTGTTGCCTTTCTATTAGTTGTTATTTCAATGATGTTGTGGTCCGATATCATAGTTGGGGATATTTTTACATTATCAATTATATTACCGTTGTCTGTGAATACCAAATCTAGGCAGTTGTTTTTTCTTGTGTTTTCTGTTATTTCTTGCGTTAACATAAATTCATCAGCTAGAGCTAGTAGCATTTTTACCTGCTCCTTCTCTTCTCGTGTGCCTCCCTTGTCCTGGTGTATACAAATATTTTTTCCTACGGTATCCTTTTATATTTAATGAATGGGAAATTAAAATCACCACAGAGAAAAATATTTGGGGTTGGAGAGTGTAGCTTTTTTTACTCAGTTTCTTACCTCTGTAATGGAATCTGAAAAATTTTATGTTAGAGTGTTTGGGGGTCTGTACATTACATTTAGTACCATATTTAATTTTTCAGTTTTTGTTGCTACACATTCTAGGTACAGTAGCTGTTTGAGGTACTTATAGTCATTTGTCATATGCCTTTCCGGCTCGGAAGATGTTATAGTTGTCAATTTGTATTTCTTTTTTGTCAATACAGGACTCACAATTTTCACAGTTCGCCTGGCAGTCCTTTAGATGAGTTTCCGTGAGGCATGCAAAGTCTGCTCCGGCTTCTTGCATGAGTCTTTTCAGGTATAAAACTTTGTTCGTGGAATGGTTTGATTTAAGGCCCTGAATGTTGGCTAGGATTATTTTTATTTTTTCTCTTTCGTTTTCGCATACAGGTGGTTCCGATTTGTTTTCCAATGTGGGTGCCGTTTTCTTTGCCTTCTGGTCCTCCGAGAATTTACCTCTTTTTAGCTTTGTCGGTACCTGTTGTCCCGATAACGCATGTAGTGCCTTTGTGCTTGACTTCTGTCCGGCTCTCGGATTCCTCTATTTGTCAGCTTGTTTTGTAATTGCTGGATAGTATTAAGCAGCTGAATTGTGTTGGCTACGTCTAAAAAATTGGCACTCTTCTTTGAATATTCGTTTTTCCTGTTCACTCGTTGCGTTCCTTTGAGGGTGGTGGTAACGGCATTTTTTTCTGTATTTGCAATTCCCATATCTTGTATAGGTGTTGCGGACCGTATGATGGTGGAACATGCATTTCTTATCAAATTTGCAGTATCCACTTGTGTAATGCGTGTTGCATAATGTGGGATGTGCATATATGCATTGCCCATCCCGATATCTTCAGTTCCCTTTCGCGTAGTATTTACATACAATATTTTCTACGCTTCTACTTCTTGTTTTCTTATTATTTTCAAAGTTCTTAATTTTGGTATTATCATTATTTTTCTTTGGCTGTTTATTTTCTACGTTTTTAGTTATTATCTTTTTATCATTTCGCTCATTGGACAGTGTGACTACTTTGCAACTTTTACTTATTTCTTTTCTTTCATCTATGTCTTCCTTCCGTATTATATTGTTTATATTGTTATTCGTTATTAAATTGTTGTTCGTTCTTAAGCTGTTATTTTTTATTTCGTCCTCTCTCTCTTCCACCCACTTTTTCGTTGGGACAATTCCGGACCCTTGTGTCCCCTTTATTTCATTCTTTTCTGTAACATTCGAGTCTGCTATCTCCACTTCTTTAAAGACCGCGAATGAATTTACCGTCTGTGTACATGCGCCACAAAGAAATTTGATCCCCACGACGTGTTTCGCGTTCGAGACAAGAGTTATTTCCCTATCATTCCAATTCAAGCAGATAAAGTCATGAAGTCGTTGACAGAAATCATATCTAATAGCCGAGTTTTCGTTGTTTCCAGATTACACAAATTACAGATTAAGTGAGAATTTGGACCCATATCCATGCTATTCCTTAATTAGCGTAAGAAGAAATATCAGCACAGATTCTTTATTTATTTATTTATTTTTATTTCTATTTCTTTCCTTTCGATGGTCGAGGGTTTTTCGAGGGTTTTCTGACCTTTGCGTTTTATGACCTTTTTCCTGCCTTGTTTCAACTTTTTTGAATGCCAACCGTATTTCGTTTTGAATATATACAGTACGTTAAAACTGGTGATAAATTATGTAAACTGTATTGCACTTTCTTAGTTTTTGAATTTCACTTTATACATTATATGCACAGATTCACTGATACTTTATACACTTTCGGGTGTAAACAGAATAAACCGCCGAGTACTTTATTCCCTTCTAATTTGTGTTAAATAGAGAGAGAGACAGCACGTCTATTCACCACAGAGTACAAGCACATATATCGATCATGAGAGTGTATATATATATATATATATATGCGCCTCAGTGTTGTAGTGGTTAGCTTCGCTGATTACGGATCTACCGGTCCCGGGTTAGATACCCTGTGACGGCAGTCGGGCGCAGCAAACTCAGCTGTTTATTCTTCCATACAATAAAAATTGAATTGGTACATTGTGTAACCTAGTGGTTAAGACGCTAGGCTGCTGATCGTGAGATCGAGTCCGAGTGAGGTCTTTGTAATTTTTGGCCACCCGTGATGGGTCGTGGTCCGGATTCCATGTTAAACTGTAAGTGTAAAGTGGAGTGACAAGCTTGACCTTTGTCAGAATGACCAATTCGGGCGGAAGCAAAACCAAGGTTAACGAAGGTTATGTAAATATAATTTTGAAATTAGATTTAATTTGTAAAGGCAAAATCGCTGATACAGAATTTGTCAGTTTTGGAATAAATAAAATCTGTAAATCGTGATCAGATTTGAAATTTTTCCTATTTTAAAATGTTCAAATTCGAAATTCACTTCCAATATTTCGAAAACAAATTAATAACCTACAAAATATTTGTAATTATATTTTTACTCTAGTGAGAGTAAAAGTGAATTTGAGCTTATTTCATTAAGTTAATTAACTTCCAGTATAAACTTTCTTACATTTGAGTTTATAGCATGAATATTTAATTTGCAGCTATCATTTTTTATATGTAAAATAATAATATGCGAAGTAGGAAAACAAATTTAATTAATCTCAAAAAATATATATAAAATACAACCTCCCAAATGAAATGAGTGATTGATCAGCACTTTGTTTCAAAATATTTGCTCACTTCACCTTCTAATCATGTCAAAGAAATTTATTTGATGAGAGATGCATCAATCTCATCTTTACTTCTTGTCACTGAATCTGATGTCTATATTTATTGTTTTCACGTTTCCATGGTTACGCTTTGACGACATTTCACACAAAGTAGTTGAAATTCTTATCTATTTTTTTATCTATTTTTTCTGAAAAAAAAAGAAGAAATATATATATTATATATATATATATATATATATATATATATATATATATATATATATATGCTGGAAAGAGGGGCCAAGGGCAATCGCCCGCAAAAATACCCCACCTCCCCACCTATAGAAGAAGGAGAGGGCCGAAATCAAGGTCTCCAAAACTATGCCATTGTTTTTTAATTTTGTGTAAGATGCATGTGTGTGTAGTGAGGAATACTGGGAGAAGTGTGTGTATTTGAGAGCATGCTGGACTGCTCTAGATGAGACGGTAAAAGATCATCTGAGGAGGACAGTGACAACAGAAACGAAGTTCCAGCAGTCCCTGTCTCCTGCCTGACTTACCTCCCAGAGTACTTCTCTGGTCGACTGGTGTCTACAATCTCCTCATATATATATATATATATATATATGCGTGTGTGTGTGTGTGTGTGTGTGTGTGTGTGTCTTACTCCCATTTTCTGACTTTCTATTTTGACTTAATGCAAACGACACGTTGAAAAATTTCTATTTTATTTTTTAAAACTTAAAATGAGAAGGAAATTATGAATTTTAAGTAGTTAATTAAATTTCAGAAAATATGAAATAAAAAATTTGTTGGGAAATTAAATGTGGTAAAAAATGAAATGTCAAAATCAAATTATATAATTAAAAATTCAAATTAAGAAGAGATTTTATAGTGAAAAAATTATTAAGAAAAATTTGAATGATCCTAAATTGTCTTAATTAATTTTGGCATTTTTATATTGTTCTACAGTATAATTATAGAGCTAAAAATGATGAAACAAAGCTAGGACCCTTTCCGTTCTATGGGCACCATTGAAATGAGAGAAATTAATATTTATTAAAACTTATTTTAACTTTTTATTAATAATCAGTGCATTTTGAATAGGAGAAATTTAATTTATTTAATTTAACAGCTATGAACATAAATAAAAACAAAAAATACTTGTCTGTTCTTCAAAAATTTGACGATAATTTGCGTTTTCTGAAAATTGGACGTTGGCTATAGGCCATCTTATTCTTAGTTCGCGCAAAGACCTAGGCTCTATATACTGTGTGTATATATATATGTATATATATATGCCCGGTTAGGTCAACTGACTGTCCGATTAGATTAACTGAATGCCCTGGTAGGTTAATTGTAGCCCTTAACGATTGGTAGGTTAAGTCGTGATATTTTCGTTAGTTTTAACGAAAATATCACGACTTAACCTAACCAATCGTCAAGGGCGTACAATTAACCTAACAGGGTATTCAATTAACCTAACAAGGCATTCAATAATTTTACCGTAGGTTTCGAGGTACTTGTAGGTTATCTCGGGACTAGTATGTTTCATGGACTGCTCTCGATTTTCCTACAAAATTGCAAACAAGGGCAGTCGATGACCCTGATTTTGTTTCTGCAATCGGTTTTCTTGAGAAATGATAAAGAAAAATGTTATTGGATATTGAATAAATTTATTTACTGAAACGACGCAATACACTCTAACATCTTTTTGAATAATTAATTGCCATGTTGTGCTTACGTTTGCATAACTTTTTCATAGGAATAACATCATGTTCCTGGAATAACTTTACTGCGGATTCATCGTCAGGCACATTTTGTCATAGCCACTTCAAATCAATACAAACATCACTCATTGTTCTGCAAAAAAAATGACAAGAATTAGTGTGATATCTTGCAAAAAACAATAGTATAAGAAACTCGATTACGTCAGGTTAGGTTAGGTTGGGTTAGGTTTCTCAAGAAAACCGATTGCAGAAACAAAATCAGGGTCATCGACTGCCCTTGTTTGCAATTTCGTAGGAAAATCGAGTGCAGTCCATGACACATACTAGGTCCGTTATCTCGCCCCCCCACCAATTTTGACAGAATATTTTTGTTAAAACTAACGAAAATATCACGACTTAACCTAACCAATTATACTAGGCAACAAAGATTTTGTTACAGAAGACTAAATAGGTGCTCCTAGCTAATTTCGGTATGCTGATTTCAAATCTATAATTAGATTTTTTCTATCACGTCTAGATTTTGTGTAAAATGCAAATCACTTTTAGTAAAATTTTCTACCACGTCCAGATTTTGGTTTTAATCGGCTTAATGCCAGTAATATGAAACTTGCTTTTCAAGGTTAAAGCAATTTTTTTTGCCAACTATATACAAATTCGAACAATTTTGATAAATAAAATTTATCCCGAGTTGGCAACACTGAGTCAAGAGCATAGTAACGGGCAACGGCCCAACGGTCAGTCGCTACGTGACAGTCAAGCAGAACGGTTGTTGAAGCTCTCTGCTGATGAGCAAGTGACAGGTTGTGGTGACTTGTGTTTTTATAGCATTTGTTTTGTACTACGGTGTGTATTTCTTTTTATTTTGCACATCGTAATAATTACTTTCTACGTTTTTTCAGATATTGTATGGTAATTCAAAATGGCATCAAATAGACGTGCTTGTGTAAATCACCCAGACAACTTCTGCTTTGTCTGTGGACAATATACACCTAAGCCACAACGTAGAAACATAACAACAAAGATTAAACTTGCCTACAAGTGTTATTTTGACTGTAAGTTAGGAGACCAACAGAGGGACTGGGCACCACATATTTGCTGTGCACAGTGCAATGCAATGTTAATAGCTTGGATGAATGGTAAAAGAAAAGCTATGCCGTTCTCAGTCCCCATGGTTTGGCGTGAGCCGAAAAATCACTTCAATGATTGTTATTTTGTTTGACAAAGATTGCTGGTTTCACAAAGAAAAACAAATCAAAGATCACGTACCCAAACTGCGAATCAGCAATGAAACCAGTACCACACGATGAAACAAATCCACCACCAGTTCCACCAGCAACGATAACAGACAGCAGTTCATCTGAAGATTCTGCTAGTGATATAGAAACAGGGAAAGATGGCATATATGTTCCAGATGCAAATATTTCCCCACATTTGTTAAGTCAAGCGGAGTTAAATGACTTAGTGCGCGATTTGGAATTACCAAAAGAAAAGGCAGAGTTGCTTGGTTCAAGACTTCAAGAATTTAATCTTCTCCAACCAAACACCAAAGTTTCCCATTTCCGCCATCGCCATTTGCAGTTTTCATCATTTTACTTACAGGAAGAAAACGTTTGTTTCTGCCACGATATCAGTGGTCTGATGCAAGGGATTGGCTGTCGCTATGATCCAAAAGAATGGAGACTGTTCATTGACTCTAGTAAAGCTAGCCTTAAAGCTGTATTACTGCACAACGGCAATGAAAAACCTTCAATACCTGTAGCACATGCCACTGGCCTTAATGAGACTTATGAATCGATGAAACTGCTGCTAAGACTCATCAAATATAAGGACCACACATGGAATATTTGTGGCGACCTTAAAGTTGTATCATTACTTCTTGGGTTACAGTTGGGCTACACAAAGCATATGTGCTTTTTGTGTCTATGGAACAGCAGAGATGACAAGAACCACTACAAAAAACATGATTGGCCATCTAGAACTGAACATGTTGTTGGTAAATACAATGTGAAACACCCAGCACTTATTGACCCTCAGAAAGTACATCTTCCACCACTTCACATTAAACGTGGCCTTATGAAAAATTTCGTGAAGGGTATGGATCATCAAGGTAGTGGTTTCCAATATTTAAAGGATAAATTCAAAGGAATATTGACAGATGCTAAGCTAGAAGCTGGAGTTTTCACTGGACCACAGATCCGCAGTGTCATCCATGACTCATCGTTTCCATCTAACCTAAATGAGAATGAACTAGGAGCATGGACATCTTTCGTTGAAGTTGTCAAAAATTTTCTTGGAAACCACAAAGCTGAAAACCACCGTAAACTCGTAGAAAACATGCTTAAATCTTATGAAATAATGGGATGCAGAATGTCTTTGAAAATTCATTTTTTACATTCTCATCTTGACTTCTTCCCGGCCAACCTTGGGGCTGTAAGTGACGAGCATGGTGAGCGCTTCCACCAACAGATCTCAGTTATGGAAAACAGATACCAAGGTAATTTCAACCCAAATATGATGGAGATATTGTTGGTTCCTGCAGAAGGAGAGCTCGTCATCCTACAAGCGACAAAGGAAGAGGACACACCAAAGTTTCACTTAAGAACAGGAATTTGCCTTTCAGTAGTAACAACAAAATACTAACGCGCTTTGGGTGGATGGTTGGGCGCAGGGGTGGTAACTCCGCCAGCGGAATTCCGCTGTCTGTCTTAAGCCAGAATAAAGGAGGAAAGACATCCCTGTTCACTAATTATTTAAGTATGCTTAACATAAAACGTGGCACGGAAAAGTAGCTTAGACGGCTTTCGTAATAGAAGCGGGTGAGAAAAAAAATGAAAAATAGGGGTTTTCGGTTACACAAAATCTGGACGTGATAGAGAAATTTTGATATCAGATCTGAAATCAGCATCAGCGCTTTAGTAGGAATCAGTAGTTCACGTGTCTGTAACAAAAGAAAGTTGAAATTTGTTGCCTAGTGAATTATCAAGGGCATACAGTTGATCTATTATTAATTATAACATTGTTTGTTTCTGGAATAGTATTAACTATTTACTAATAGATCAACTGTACGCCCTTGATAATTGGTAGGTTAAGTCGTGATATTTTCATTAGTTTTAACGAAAATATTCTGTCAAAATTGGTGGGGGGGGGGGGGGGGGGGAGATAACCTACAACTACCGGTTTCGATATATACATATATACAGTATATATATATATAATTATATATATATATATATATATATATATATGAAAATTATTTCACGAAAGTAACACGTGAAAAATATTTATGATGAATAAAACCACGAAGGAAAGGAAACACAAAAAGGTGCTCAAGCGCTTTCGTCTAATGACATCCTCAGGAACACTGAAGTACATAAAAGGTTACGGCCTATATATAGGTTACAGAAAGAAAAAAAATAAATAAATAACATACATACACACAAACATACATATATATATATATACACATACATATCTACACACAATCACACATACACATATATACAGTATATATATATATATATATGCAATACTTGAACAGAAAAACATTTCCTGCATATCGTAAAAATAGTTAAAACTACTTTAATTCGATGTTTGAATGCGAAGTAAGAATATAGGAATTTAATATATATATATATATATATATATATATATATATATATATATATATATATATATATTATGCAAAGTACAAAGTATCGATCTCGTCATACAGGAACTAATCGAGAAGCATACAGAAAAAGAAGAAGACGACGCTATAGAAGCGATAAAGGCTAACTCAAAGTACTACTATAATTTCGCAAAAAGAAAGTCGAAAACCCATGCGACTATCGGACCTTTAAAAAATGAGAACAGTGCTTTATCTGATGATCTTACAAAAGTAACTGAAATGTTAAGAGCTCACTACGAATCATCTTTGAGTATCTCAAAAATTGACAAGTTGATATGCGATAGAAACGCGTTCTTTCAAGAAGAACCACAAGGGGAAAGTATAACGGATTTCGACTTTACGACGGATGATATTACACAAGCCATTGGGAAACTAAAAACACACTCAGCGGCAGCACCGGATAAATGGAATTTCACACTGATCAAAAACTGCAAAAATGCAATCGCTGAGCCCCTATCCTCGATATGGAGACGATCACTAGACAAGGGAGAAATACCGGGCATCCTGAAGAGCGCGAACATAGCCCCAATATATAAAGGAGATCGATCCGAGGCCAAAAACTATAGGCCAGTGTCGCTTACATCTCATCTCACTAAAATATTTGAAAGAATAGTTAGACACAAAATGTATAACTTTTTGGAAACTCAGAAAAAATTCAACGTTAACCAACACGGGTTTCGATCAGGCAGATCATGCCTATCACAACTAATGGAACACTACAACAACATTATTGATTTACTTGAAAGTAATGAAAACTATTATGTACTATACACAGACTTTGCTAAAGCGTTCGACAAGTGTGACCACGGAATCATAATACATGAACTGAAATATATGGGAATAACAGGAAAAGTAAGAAAATGGATATATAATTTCCTTAGTGAGCGGCGGCAAGTCGTTACAGTACAAGGAGTATCTTCATCAGAATCAGAGGTCCTCACCTCAGTACCACCAGGAATAGTATTAGCTCCACCACTCTTCATAATCATGCTAACTGACATAGATTTGGACGTTACCAGAGACAGCACAGATCAGTAGAAAAATAAGAAACCCAGAAGACATAGGATCTCTACATACCGACATAAACAGAATCTACAAGTGGACGGAAGACAACAATATGAAGTTTAACACCAAGAAATTTCAGCTATTACGGTACAGAAAAAGAGAAGACCTAAAATCCATGAATATTATACCCCAAATGGACAGGAAATTCAGAGAAATTTCAGAGCAAAAGATTTAGGGGTTGTAATGACAGGTGATGCACAATTTAAAAACAAAATAAGATAGCAGTAAACAGAGCAAAGAGAATAACGGGACAGATATTGAGAACCTTTAAACGAAGGGATAGGAATGTAATGATTCCTCTACTGAAAACCCTGATCATACCCAAATTTGAATACTGCTCGGTCCTAACATCCCCAATCCCCATATAAAAAAGAAGACATTAGACAGCTGGAAGGCATCCAGAGAAGCTTCACAGCCAAGATCAAAGGGTGCAAAGAACTAAATTACTGGGAAAGGTTACGCGAACTAGACCTATATTCACTGGAAAGGAGAAGAGAGAGATACACCATTATTTACACCTGGAAAATAATGGAGAAACTAGTCCCTAATCTTACTCTGAACTCTATAACTCCCCAAACAACGGTGGAAGGTAGAGACGGTAGACTGTGTCGTATTCCCAAATTGAAGGCGAGAGAGGGAACATCCTTAACCCTGAAAGAAAATAGTTTTGTAGTGAGAGGACCAAAACTGTTTAATCAGTTGCCCAAAGACCTAAGAAACACGAAGGGAGTTGCAGTGGACATCTCCAAAAGAAGACTAGACGCCTGGCTCAGAACAATCCCCGATGAGCCTGGCGTACCTGGCTATGTGAGGTGGAGAGTACAAGAATCTAACTCACTTCTTCACCAGGCCAACTCGAGAGGAAGGGCGACAAGCTTGACTTCCGCGAAATGAGAAATCATCGCGCGAAACCTTTGTAAGGTTGTAAGGTTATATATATATATATATATATATAACGTAAAGAACGACGCTTTGTATAGGAGAATTACCCGCGCAAGATGAGAGCGAAAGAACGAAACAAATGAAAAATGAGGTACCCACCCGGGAATCGAACCCGGGATCTTCCGATTGCCGGTCAGATATGATAACCACTACACCACAGGCCTTACCCAAACAAATGCCGTAATTGCTCTACATACGCGCAGAAACCAATGCCCTAAAGGGGCACCTCCTGCATGCCGTAACATTTATACATTATAACTGCAAACACGCAGTATAATTAACGTAAAGAACGACGCTTTGTATAGGAGAATTAGCCGCGCAAAATGAGAGCGAAAGAGCGAAACAAATGAAAAAATGAGGTACCCACCCTGGAATCGAACCCGGGATCTTCCGATTGCCGGTCAGATATGATAACCACTACACCACAGGCCTCACCCAAACAAATGCTTTAAGTCCTCTACATACGCGCAGAAACCAATGCCCCAAAGGGGCACCTCCCGCATGCCGTAACATTTATACATTATAACTGCAGACACGCAGTATAATTAACGTAAAGAATGACGCTTTGTATAGGAGAATTATCCGCGCAAGATGAGAGCGAAAGAACGAAACAAATGAAAAAATGAGGTACCCACCCGGGAATCGAACCCGGGATCTTCCGATTGCCGGTCAGGCCTGTGGTGTAGTGGTTATCATATCTGACCGGCAATCGGAAGATCCCGGGTTCGATTCCCGGGTGGGTACCTCATTTTTTCATTTTTTCGTTCTTTCGCTCTCATCTTGCGCGGATAATTCTCCTATACAAAGCGTCGTTCTTTACGTTAATTATACTGCGTGTTTGCAGTTATAATGTATAAATGTTACGGCATGCGGGAGGTGCCCCTTTGGGGCATTGGTTTCTGCGCGTATGTAGAGGACTTACGGCATTTGTTTGGGTGAGGCCTGTGGTGTAGTGGTTATCATATCTGACCGGCAATCGGAAGATCCCGGGTTCGATTCCCGGGTGGGTACCTCATTTTTTCATTTGTTTCGTTCTTTCGCTCTCATCTTGCGCGGATAATTCTCCTATACAAAGCGTCGTTCTTTACGTTAATTATACTGCGTGTTTGCAGTTATAATGTAAATATATATATATATATACACTGTATATATATATATATATATATATATATATATATATATGATGAATAAAACCACGAAGGAAAGGAAACACAAAAAGGTGCTCAAGCGCTTTCGTCTAATGACATCCTCAGGAACACTGAAGTAAATAATAGGTTATGGCCTATATATGGGTTACAGAAAGAAAAAAAAAAAAAAAAATAACATACATACACACAAACATATATATATTATATATATATATATATATATAATATACATACATATCTACACACATACATATATATATATACAGTATATATGCAATAAACGGAGAAGTAAAAATAAAAATTAAAAATTAAAAATTAGAGTATTAACAAAGTGGCATACAGATTTGTAAGGAAAAATATCGATTTTTAGCACAAGATCAAATGAATTATACAAATACAAATTTATACTGGAAATCTGCCCGGGTTTTAACACTTTGCCTTTTAGAGTCAAGTTTCGATATATATAAAAATAAAATGAAGATTAAAAGTTAATAAAGTAGCATACAAGTTTACCAAAGATTTAGCGTCCTACCCTTTTTATCTAAATTTGTTTTGAAGGAATTCAAAACAACAGGATCGAGTTGAAAAAGACCTTTGCTTATGTTAAAGTTATTTGAAAGTTGGATAATGGCAGACTCAAGAATATTTCTATTAACAATGTTGCTAGAATTAAATAAAACTGAAGCATTATTCCAATCAATACAGTGGGATAACTCTGACAAATGGACAAAAGAGCACTGGACAACTGTCCTGTTCTAACGGAATATTGATGCTGTTTTATACGTGTGTGCAAATCCTTTCCCGTCTGACCTATGTAAAAGGAATCACATTGTTTACACCCAATTTTATAGATAATGCCTGAATTATTGGTAGGGCTATTTTTTACTATGATATTTTTCACAATATTCTTATATGAAAATACTACATTAATATCCAAAAGTTTAAGTACATTAGCAATGCCTAAAAAGCCCGGGAAAAATGGAAGTACTAAAATATTTTTTGACAAAGTACGAGTGTTATTATTGACACGATAGAAAGTTCGTTTTGCCTTGTTGAGACAAGATTCCATAAACGCAGATGGGTAACACAGATCACTTCCAATACCGTTGATTTTTTCCAATTCGGCATCGATGTATTCTGGACTGGCGATCCTAAGGGCGCGGAGAAACATTGATGAAAAAATGGCCTTCTTAGTGGGGGTGTCATGTCCCGAGTAAAAGTGTACGTAGGACAAATTGTTTGTTGTTTTCCGATAGATACTAAACTTAAAACCTGGGCTCTCCCTATGTACACGCACATCCAAAAATGGGATTGAATTGTCTTGTTCCACTTCTAAAGTAAACTTAATGGAGGGGACTTGATCATTTAACTGAAGGAGGAAGTTATCCAGGTCACGATTCATGGGCCAGATACACAAAATATCGTCGACGTACCGCAACCAAGGGATGCCAACCCCCAGGATTCTCGGAATGTAAGTAATTTCGAAAAACTCCATATAAATATTGGAGAGGAGGGGCGATAAGGGGTTGCCCATGGCCATCCCAAACACTTGTTGATAATACTCGTTATTGAAAGTGAATTTACAGTCTTTGATGCAAAGCTTAATAAGTTCCAAAACAATGTGTGAAGGTAGTGGCAGGTCATACTTATGTAATTCTTGGGAGAGAAAGTCAAGCATATCATCAATCGGCACTTCCATTTTTCCGGGGCTTTTTAGGCATTGCTAATGTACTTAAACTTTTGGATATTAATGTAGTATTTTCATATAACAATATTGTGAAAAATATCATAGTAAAAAATAGCCCTACAAATAATTCAGGCATTATCTATAAAATTGGGTGTAAACAATGTGATTCCTTTTACATAGGTCAGACGGGAAAGGATTTGCACACACGTATAAAACAGCATCAATATTCCGTTAGAACAGGACAGTTGTCCAGTGCTCTTTTTGTCCATTTATCAGAGTTATCCCACTGTATTGATTGGAATAATGCTTCAGTTTTATTTAATTCTAGCAACATTGTTAATAGAAATATTCTTGAGTCTGCCATTATCCAACTTTCAAATAACTTTAACATAAGCAAAGGTCTTTTTCAACTCGATCCTGTTGTTTTGAATTCCTTCAAAACAAATTTAGATAAAAAGGGTAGGACGCTAAATCTTTGGTAAACTTGTATGCTACTTTATTAACTTTTAATCTTCATTTTATTTTTATATATATCGAAACTTGACTCTAAAAGGCAAAGTGTTAAAACCCGGGCAGATTTCCAGTATAAATTTGTATTTTTATAATTCATTTGATCTTGTGCTAAAAATCGATATTTTTCATTACAAATCTGTATGCCTCTTTGTTAATCCTCTAATTTTTAATTTTTAATTTTTATTTTTACTTCTCCGTTTATTGCATATATATATATATATATATATATATATGTATGTGTGTAGATATGTATATATATATATATATATATGTGTATGTATGTTATTTATTTATTTTTTTTCTTTCTGTAACCTATATATAGGCCGTAACCTTTTATTTACTTCAGTGTTCCTGAGGATGTCATTAGACGAAAGCGCTTGAGCACCTTTTTGTGTTTCCTTTCCTTCGTGGTTTTATTCATAAATATTTTTCACGTGTTACTTTCGTGAAATAATTTTCATATATATATATACAGTATATATATATATATATATATATATATATATACGAGGGGCGGTCAGAAAATAAGTTTACACGGCGTATAATTTCGTACCTAAAGGACCTACATTGATTATGTTTGTATCAGGTGAATTCGTTAATCATTGTTGGCAACACTGCATGTCGATTCGGCTGCCATCTACCCTACATTGGTTATATGAGTGAGTTGAACATGGCGGCTCGACTGAAACAGTGCCCTGCCCTACGGAGCAGTGCAGGACGTTTACGTTTAATGGCCGCTCGTAAACGTTCCAGTGTTGAACAATATGCAGGTGCGTTCATTGTTGTGTCTTTTTGCATGAAGTCTGTGAGCAAAAAGCCTTTGTGGTCCCGAAACACGGTAATCATCACTTTTCCAGCGGACCTCACAATCTTGAACTTCTTTGGTCGCGGGGACCCAAGGTGTTTCTATTCCATGCTGGCACGTTTTGTTTCCGGAGTACGGTGATGAATCCATGTCTCGTCTCCTGTGACAATGCGCTCGAGGAATTCTTGACCACTGACAGACTCGGAATATCGATGCAGAAATGACAGGGCACTGTTCAAGTCGAGCGGCCATGTTCAAGTGACTCAAATAACGAATGTACGATAGATGGCTGCCGAGTCGACGTGCAGTGTTGCCAACAATGATTAACGAATTCACCTGATACAAACAAAATCAATGTAGGTCCTTTAGTTACGAAATTATAGGTCGTGTAAACTTATTTTCTGACCGCCCTCGTATATATATATATATATATATATATATATATATATATATATATATAGTAAACCCTCGTCCAACGTGGGGGTTAGGTTCCTTGAGAAAGGCGCGTTAGTTAAGTCCGCGTTGGACAAACTTAATACCTTATGGAATAAATGGGGATACGTGAATGCGGCCACGTAAAGCCCCCCATTATTACTTAGATACGTAGATTTTTTACTCACACATAAATGAACTTCTCTCCTTGTATTGTACATGAAATAAGAACATAATAAAATCATAAACATAATGATATTTCCATATGATAAATAAAAATATATTAAATGAAAACCACGCATTTTTTTCTTCACTCTTCGGATGGTGCGTATGGTAGACTCATTCACGTGATACTCGCGGCCAAGTGATGTTATGCTCATACCACCACGCAACTTATCTAGAATCTTCATTTTTTCGGCTAATATTATAACCTTACGACTTTTCTTCTCTTCACTATCACTTGCAGATGCTTTACGTCTTGGTGACATATTGCTGTCTAAGGGTAATAGCAAAACAACGGCAAAATACTACAATAACAATCCAACACAACTTCACTGAACTTAACGCGGTTGCGGGACTGAGACAAAGGGTTATGCGAGGGGTGACTCAAGAGGGAGGGAGATGCAGGAGTATTGGAGAGTGTAGGAGAAAACACTACAGCGCGCATTGACACGCGTACAGTACTACTGTATTAGAGCGTGTTTGGCGGACCGTGTATAATCAAATTTTCCGCTTTCAGCAAATAATTGTTCGCATTTATTTTTCCGTGTATAAGCAAATTCACACTGGACAAACACGCGTTTAACGAGGGTTTACTGAATATATATTATGCAAGAAGGAGGGGGCAAACGCGAACGTCCGCAAAAGCGCCCCCACCCACCAGAGAAGAAAAAGAAAGCCAAAATCAAGGTCCAGGGTTTTCGAGATGCATGGACACTCTGCGTTTGAAAGATTGGAGGTCATAGATAGGGGAAAGATGGATTGAGGAAGATTGTTCCAGATTCGGCCGGTTGAGTAGATGAAAGATTGAAAATACCGATTAATACTTTTGTTAGAGAGTTGGACAGAAAAGAAATGAAGATGTGTCGAAGGTCTGGTGCTGCGAGCTCCCCTTAAAGGAAGAGGCATGCAGTTAGAGAGTTCAGAAGAGCAGTGTCCTTTATAATAGCGATAGTAAAGAGAGAGTGAGGCAACATTGCCATATATATATATATATATATAAATATAAAGGGTGATCAAGAGAAATGGGACCCAAAAGAAACCCCTGTAACTCTTAAAGTATAAGTCCTTTTATAAAATCATACGCATCATTCGAAAGAGGATAGTTACAAGTTTGTACAGGATTGTATAGGTTTTGACAATACAAGACAAGATAAGATACAAAACAAAATAAAAGTGTTAGTTAAAACTAACCCTTCAAGATGACTGCATGGACTGTGGAACAGCTGCGTTTCATAACTGAGCAATATTATGAGCATGGAAGAAGTGTAGTTTCAGCTCTTAGAAGGTGATTTTGACATCTGAAAATTTGTCTTGAAAGATCTTTGAGCTGAAACTACACTTCTTCCATGCTCATAATATTGCTCAGTTATGAAACGCAGCTGTTCCACAGTCCATGCAGTCATCTTGAAGGGTTAGTTTTAACTAACACTTTTATTTTGTTTTGTATCTTACTGTATCTTGTCTTGTATTGTCAAAACCTATACAATCCTGTACAAACTTGTAACTATCCTCTTTCGAATGATGCGTATGATTTTATAAAAGGACTTATACTTTAAGAGTTACAGGGGTTTCTTTTGGGTCCCATTTCTCTGGATCACCCTTTATATATATATTTTTTTTAATTGGGGTTGTTTAACCTCCTTCGTAACATCTAAGGTCATATGACGGAGGGGACCTACAGCTTTACGTGGGATCCGAACCACGGGTCGCTACATAATCTGGGCGCGGAGGACGGTCTCCCATCCAACTACTACCCAGATATATATATATATATATTTATATATGGGATGAATTTTACAATTAAACACGTGAAATGAATGAATGTTGCAAATCCACAAGGAAAAAGAAAAACGATTCCAAGGTCTTTCGTGTATTCAGAGCTAAACCTCGTCAGGGAATGTCATTCCCTGACGAGGTGTAGCTCTGAATACACGAAAGGCATTGGAATCGTTTTTCTTTTTCCTTGTGGGGTTTGTAGCATATATATATATATATATATATATATATATATATATACATATATATATACACTTACTTTTGTTGAGTTTGAACGACGGTTCAGGTTTGACCTGCGGTCCACTTCAAGTGGACGCTCAATTCTGCCAGTTGAGGTTTAAGTTTTGGTTTTTGGCTAAAAATATAATAGTTACCCCTTTTTCTTTGATGTATTCAATCTGACGTGAAGGCAGCGAGTCTTTTGCTTATATTGAGGTTCTAAATGTAGCAGGGCTAGGTTGCTTTAAACCCTAGATCCATGTCCCAAAGCTGGATCCTGTCTGCTTTGCAGATAGCTGGTGAGGGAAGCTATATTTATGGGACCTCTTTGCGAGTGATCCGTTGCCCACGTCGGGCTAGCATCATAAAAAAGAAAAAACTATGGTATTTGTCATTTACCATTACTTATTCGGACTATAGTGGATTTAATTATCCCAGAAGAGTTCCTTATTCCATGCACGGTCTGTGTGTATCATAAAAAACTCAGGGTACCATTCTGAGTTCATCCCCATATATATATATATATATCTATACATACCTTTCAACCTTTCAACTGTTCCGCGCGATGATTCCTCATTTCACAAAGGTCAAGCTGGTCGCTCCTCTTCTCGAGTTGGCTTGGCGAAGTAGTGAGTTGGTTTCTTGTACTCTCTACCTCACAAAGCCAGGTACGCCCTGCTCATCGAGGATTGTTCTGAGCCAGGCGTCTGATCTTCATTTGAAGATGTCGACTGCAACGTCACTCGTGTTTCTTAAGTCTTTCGGCAGCTGATTAAACAGTTTTGGTTCTCTCACAACAAAACTATTTTCTTTCAGGGTTAAGGATGTTCCCTGTCTAGCCTTTAATTTGGGAACACGAAACAGTCTTCCTTTTCTACTTTCCACTGTTGTTTCGGGAGTTACAGAGTTCAGAGTAAGATTAAGGAGTAGTTTCTCCATTATTTTCCAAGTGTAAATAATGGTGTATCTTTCTCTCCTCCTTTCCAGTGAATATAGGTTTAATTCGTGTAACCTTTCACGGTAATTTAGTTCTTTGCACCCGTTGATCTTGACTGTGAAGCTTCTCTGAATCCCTTCTAGTTGTTTAATGTCTTCTTTTTTATATGGGCATATTAGGACCGAGCAGTATTCCAATTTGGGTACAATCAGTGTTTTCAGTTGAGGAATCATTATATTCCCATCCCTTCGTTTAAAGGTTCTCAGTATCTTCCCAGTTACTCTCTTTGCTCTGTTTACTGCTATTTTATTTTGTGTTTCAAATTTAGCTTCATCTGTCATTACAACCCCTAAGTCTTTTGCTTTAGAATTTCTCTAAATTTCCTGTCCATCTGGGGTATAATATTCCATAGATTTTAGGTCCTCTCTTTTTCCACACCGTAACAGCTGAAATTTCTCAGTGTTAAACTTCATATTGTTGTCTTCCGTCCACTTGTAGATTCTGTTCACATCTGTTCGTAGACATTCTTTATCTTCTGGGTTTCTTATTTTTCTACTGATCTTTGTATCATCGGCAAAGGATGTTACTGTGTTGTCTCTGGTAACGTCCTATCTATGTCAGTTAGCATGATTATGAAGAGTAGTGGAGCTAATACTGTTCCTTGTGGTACTGAGCTGAGGACCTCTCTATATATACATATATATATATTAGTGATGTAGGTCACATCCGCATCCGCATCCGCATCCGCGGAACATCCGCACATTTTCTCGCATCCGCATCCGCGTCCGCATCCGCAATTTGGACTGCGGATGTCGTGCGGATGTGGACCGTTGAGATAAAACGTCATTAATAAGCGGAAATTATCAAAATCTACTATATTAATAGAACTAGTTCATTGTGCGCAAACGGATGCAAGCGACAAGACGAGAGGCTGTTCTTGTATGAAGTTACTCTCTTGCAACCTACTTAGATCCACGTTACAAAGCTAAGTTATTTTCACTAGTACATTAGAACGAGTTAAATCATCACTTGGCAAAGCAGTTGAAGAGCTTCAATCTCTTGAATCTGTCGCTTCGCCACCCACCAAAAGAATAAAAGTTTCAGTGACAGAACCAACACTTCAACAAGCAAATCTATCACAGAATCTGTCTCTCAGTTTCTTGAGTCAAGCAGCAATGACGAGACCTACGCGATGTCAAAAGATGTAGTAAAATGATCGAGAGCTATCACCAAGAAAAAACGCTGGCTGCATGTGACAATCCTATTAGTTGGTGGAAAAATACGCAGAATATCTATCCATACTTGAGTAAACTTGCAAGGAAACATTTAGCCTGTCCTCCAACAAACGTACCAAGCGAGAGATTATTTAGCAGTGCTGGATTAATATATGATGAAAAGAGAAACAGACTGGCAGCAGAAAAGGCAGAAAAAGTTAATGTTCCTTAAGCATAACCTTCCTATAATTAAGTTTGAACATTAAACAATGAACATCTTAGTTTATTTTATTTTAATTACTCATTTATAAATATGCCTAATAAACTTAAACTTAATATAAATAGTTATCAAGCTAATTAAAGATCTCTTTCTATAAGGGTGGAGGTTGGGGAAAGAGGTCGGTTGGGTGCATTTGAGTTGGGTTCACGTCCCGCATCCTGGTAACACAATTATGGTTTCTAATTGTGGCTGAAACTCAACAAATATACCGAATTTATTTGCAGACGAATTCACTAATTGATTTCTATATTAGTTAGATGCTTGATATTATTTTATATGTTCAGAGAAAAGTACAGCAATTATTGTACAATTAATCAATTATACTACATTATAGCTACAGCTCTCTCTATATAATAACTTATTATATACGTTAAACACAACAAATCTCGAATATATCCTAAAAAATAACGAAAAATGTAGACATCCGCATCCGCATCCGCATCCGCGGATGTTGAAATAAACATCCTCATCCGCATCCGCATCCGCGGATGTGAAAAAAATGACATCCGCTACATCACTAATATATATATAATATATATATATGAATAGCTTACGACTGTTTTTTCACTGTTGACCTGTAAACGCATTTTCCCGACTGTACAATAGGGTGGATCGATTTTACATTTTTTTCGATTTCCATATTCTAATAGAGACAAAAACTTGCGCATGCATGAGAAAATAGCCTCTGCAAAATTTTAGCTTAATAGGTAATCATCTTCTGCCCCCGGCAGAGCGATGAAAATCATATTGTAGTAGTCAAAAACGTATTTTTAAACACTAGCCTAGAGTAATAAAATTTTGCGTGTGTGTTATTTCATGCCTAAGCAACAATATAAATGCTATGGGAAATATATAAATGCATTATTTAAGACAAAGAGCCGATCTGAAAATATGTATATTATACATATTTTCAGATCGGCTCTTTGTCTTAAATAATGCATTTATATATTTCCCATTGCATTTATATCGTTGCTTAGGCATGAAATAACACACGGAAAATTTTATGACTCTAGGCTAGGGTTTAAAAATAGAATTTTGACACTCCATCCGGCGGTAAATTTGTTGTCAGTAGACTTGAATTATTTTGACAAGGTTTCTAAAGGTTTTGCTGTTAATTCAGGTGTTGAATGTTTGACGGGTTTCTGAACTCTTTTGAAGGTTTTCAAAACCAGTGTAAATTTAATAATTTAAATTTTACGTTTCTGGTACGTTTTCATTTATGTAAATATTTGATAACATTAGAAAGAGTGTGAATTTTCCTACCGTGCTTTTAAACCCTTAAAAAATAATAATAATGAGGATATATTGCTCCTTAAAGCGGAGAAAGGTAATAAGATTGTGATTAAGGAAAGAGAACAATATGCAAACAAAGTTAATAACCTCCTCGTCAATGATTCCACACGCATAAAACTGAAGAGAAACCCTGTGAAAATCTTCACAACAGTATTTTAATTAGTATCTGCAGACAATTTTGAACATTTTTCCTGAGTTATGCGAGCTGTTCATTGCTTTCTTTACCTAACCTGTTGTATTTGTTTGGATTGCTTAAAATTCAGAAACCGAATACTCATTTGAAACCGATCATTTCTAAAATGTTGGCTGTACATTTCACAAGCTACCAAAGTTGTTGTTACAGTTGCCTAAATATTGTATGTAGATATAATGCACATAAAATGCCCCACTAAAAAAAAAATATATACAGTGTATATATATATATATATATATATATATATATATATATATATATAATCATTAACCAACGTTTTGTATCTTGAAATTGTGTTTTCACTAAAATTTTATCTTTTGACTAAAAATGTCACTGCGGCTAAATAAAATGGCATCGACCTCAAGAGCCTCGGAGTCCCTTGGGAAGAGGACCATCAACGTCCTCACATCTGGCTCCCCCGCTGCCGATACCGGGGGCGCAGATCCCGGCAACGAGGCTGGTTTTGTTACTGCCCATTCAAGATGTTCTCGCCCTCTGCCTGCTATCACTTTTCGTAAACTTCTCCAACAATCGTGGCCTTTCCTCAAATTTCCAATCTGTTGAAAAACTACCTCTCCTCTTCTAAACCTCACCTTCTCTCCCTCGTTGAAACGCAAGGTGTCTGGGACGACTGATAGCAACCTCTTTTATGTACCTTCCTACCTTCTCTCTATTCAGTTTCATTCCGAAGGTGAATATTGTGTATATGTACGCAACAACCTAACTTGCTCTCGTACTCCCGAACTCGAATCCTCCGAATTCTAAACCTTCTGACTATGGCTTACGTGACATTCTCAAACTAAATACATCTACGCTGTCCACCTTTCTCCTAATTCTACTGACTGTCGAAAACTCTTTGACTACCTCACTTCCAAAGTGGAATACATTCTATCCCACTCTCCTTTTGCTGAAATGTCCATTTTAGGAGATTTCAATGTTCACCACCACCTCTGGCGTTCCTACCATTTCACTGACACCCCTAGTAAATTAGCTATTATCCTGAATGACCGAGAGCAGATTATACAGCACCCTACTTGTATCCCCGATCGCCCTCAAGAGAGGCACAACATTTTGGATTTACTTCTTGCCCCTCATCCCTATTCTTAACCTATCAAATTTTTTTCTGTTGGGCTCCTTCAACCACAATCTAATGTCTGTTTCGACCTTTGGATCTTCCCAAGAGGAGACGCCTTTGGCACTTTGGCGTTCCTGATTGGGAGGCCCTTAGGCAGTACTTTTTTGATTTCCCATGGCTTGATTCCTGTTTCCATGGCCTTCGGGCATAGAGGCAAACATTCCATATTCTATTCCTATAACTCATACAAAAAATCCTTGGTTTAACTTTGCTTGTTCTAATGCTATCCGCAACAGAGAGGAGGATTTCAGAAAGTACCCTCGCCATCCAACTCTTGACTCTCACTTAGCTTATATTTCTGCTCAGAATCGTGCAAAATCTCTTCTTCGACTCGACAAAAATTCCTTCATCAGACAAAAATGTGAAAACCTATCCAATTCTAATTCTTCTCGCTCTTTCTGGCACCTAGACAAGAATCTCTCCAACAATGTTACTTCTACTTCTTTCCCTCCTTTTTCCTTTCCGATGACTCAGTTGCCGTCTTTTCTCTCGATAAAGCTGAACTCTTCGATTAAATTTTCGCCTCCAACTCAACCCTTGACGATTATGTTGCTGTTCTTCCATCTCGTCCTACTTCTGACTTAATTATGTCTGAAATTATAATCTCTTTCAAAGATGTTTTATCTACCCTGTTTGGGCTTAACTCTAGGAATGCGTACGGTTCTGATGGTGTCCCTCCTTCTCATGTGTGGGAGTGGCTCAACCCACACAGCTCGACTTGAGCGGGTGAAATCAAAGGCTTTTCATCTCATCAATTTCCCACCTCTTACTGACTCTCTTCAATCCCTCTCTCTTCGCCGCAATGTTGCCTAACTCTCTCTTTACTATCGCTAATATAACGGACACTGCTCTTCTGAACTCTCTAACTGCATGCTTCCTCCTTTAAGGAGAGCACGCAGTACCCGACTTTCGACACATTCTCATTCCACTTCTATCCAACTCTCTAACGCAAAGGTTAATCGGTAGTCTCAATTTTCATCTACTCAACCGGTCAACTCTGGAACAATCTTCCTCAATCCATCTTCCCTGTCTATGACCTCCAAACGCAGTGTCCAGGCATCTCGAAACTTTGAACATTGATTTTGGCTCTCTTCTTCCTTTGTGCCGGGGGAGGTGGGTGTTTTTGAGAGCATTCTCCATTGGCCCCTCCTTCCTGCATAAAAAAATGAGTGAAGTTTAACTAAGAATTTCCTACCATAATTTATCTGAAAGTTTCATTTCCACAGTACTGAAAAAAGTCGTTAGGAAATAAGGATTTCGTTCGTCAGATAATTTCTTTCCTGTCTTGCTTTAATTTACAATACACGGTATGTAGTTAGATAACACTGGTCAACAAAATCGAACTTTTTCCTCTCATCAAAGATGTATACACACTTTTCTAGACCGGTTTTGTGCGCTGATTCCAAATCAGTTTTCGGTTTTCCTTTACCACGGCTAGTTATCGAAATATGACTGGTGTTATTTTCAGCACAATTTATCTTAAAAGTACAACTTTATTCATAAAAAGAAATGTACACCAACCTAAAAACGTTGAGAGTACGATTTTCTTTTGTAAACCTTGTCCGGATCGTCGCGGTACAACATCCAGCAGTAGTCTGCCAGCATACTTTCGTTCCAGAAACCTTGGTAGCGATTTTCTATTGACTTGATGTCTTGATGGAAGCGTTCCCCCTGTTCGTCACTCACCGCGCCAAGGTTTTCGGGAAAGAAATTTAGATGCGAGTGTAAAAAATGTATTTTCAAGGACATACGAGAGTTCATTTCTTGATATGCATCGAGCAGTTTCTGAACTCCATCTTTGTATGCGGAAGACTTGTGGTTACCCAAGAAGTTTCCACAAATGCATTTGAAAACCTGCTATGCTTTTAGTTCTAAGGCATTGAGGCTTTCTTCAAAGCCTTCATCCTGCAGAACCTCCCTGATTTGGGGCCCCACAAAGATTCCCTCCTTCAGTTTCGCGGCACTGATGTTTGCAAATTTCTCAACAAGGTATCGAAACCCTCTCGAATTCGCCTTACCCATCGCTTTCACAAAAGTTTTTATTAAGCCGAGCTTAATGTGGAGAGGTGGCAGGAAAATCTTCTTTGGATCAATTAAAGGAACACACTGGACACTGCCCGTTCCTGGCTCGTATGTGTTTCTTTGATGCCAGTCACGTCTGATGTAATGATCCGCGGTAGCACGGCTGTCCCATAAGCATAGGAAACAACAGTATTTCGTGAACCTTCCTTGCATGCCCATTAACATACCAATGATTAGTGCTGTATTGGATTGTTTCGAGTAGTATATTCATGTTATCGTACGTCTCCTTTAGCTGAACGGAGTGGGCGATCGGGATGGACGACTTTAAGTTCCCGTAATGCAGGAGAACCGCTTTCAAGCTTCGCTGTGAGGAATCAATGAAGAGGCGCCACTCAGATTGTGTGTGTGTGCCTGTGACAAGTTCTCGAAAAGTCCATTGATATCATGGCAATAGCAGAGCGGACCGCCTACTGTAAAGAATGTCCCCAAATCATGGTTTCGTTTTCGAGAGTGACACACGCGGACGTTCTTCTCAAGAAGTGTTTCTGCTTGAGTCTCGAGGAGAGAAGTTCTGATTTCTCTTTGGAGAGGGCTAGGTCTCTAATGAGGTCATTCAACTCGTTTCGGGTAAGCATCTCCGCCAATCGCACCTTCGTCGGATTCCTTTTCGTCTTCTAAAGAATCGAGTCCATGCTGTGGAGGTACCGGAATCGGCATCGTGTCATCGTGAGGGATCGGTCTGATCGCGGAGTCTATTCGGATAAACGATGTTATGATTGTTCTTCACGGAGAATCCAGTTATGTTAACATTGCAAAAGTAACAATCGCCATGATGGTCTCTCGGCTCCCTCCATATCATGGGTATAGCGAACGGCATCGACTTTTTCCTTTGGTTCAACCAGTCAGGTAATCCATTCGAACAAGCGGTCCAGATAACATGTGGCGGCCACGCCTTATCTTGGTTGCCTAGTGGACAACCGAAGTATAACCGCTAAGTTTTCCGAAGATCCATCGTGATTGTACGCCGTTGTGATTTAGTCGCGAACGAGCCGCACACGTAACAGAAATTGTCGGGTGATTTTTACACTTTCGAGGCATGAGTGGGTTCATGTAAATCACCTAAAAAAATAGTGTGTAAGTGGACGACACCAAAAAAAACACAACACACAACTAGACATGTACTGTTACGCCAAAGAATAAAAGGGTGTACATGTGCAACGTTTGCAAATTTGTGGCCCGCAACTGCTTTCACCTAAAATACCACAAGACAATCTGCAGAAAACCTAAGTTGAAACGACAAAATGCTATACATGAAGGTACAGAAACGGGAAAGCAAAACCTACACCTAAGCTGCAAAGACAAAATACTCCGCTATATGTATAAAGGACGCATATTATATATTGTGTACATATAGTATTATATATAGTTATATGCATATTATATATTGTGTATATATAGTATTATATATTATATATAGTTATATGCATATTATATATATTATATATGATCAGTTTGATCACCCAAACCGGCAGGGAAAAAAAATTATAAAACAGTGTTTAAAAAGGCTAATTAATTTCGGCCGGTCACAACCAAGCCCTTTTCAAAGCCATAAACTAGTTAAAATGTCTAAAAAAGTTATAGAACATCTGTTCCGCGGAAGAGCTGAAATTAAAGTGACTGTTAAGGCATAATCACGGACAGAGAGATGGTGGCTGTCGTACGTCTGGCAGTTAGAAAAGACAAAATATTGCCCAGATTTTAAACATTCGAGATGAGAAATCTTTAAGTAAAAATTAATCCTGTACATCTGGCAGCCGGTCACGACCCAAAATTGCCCTAAAATATTTTAAAATGTTAAAAATAAAGCTATCCATAGTGTAGGGCAGCTTAATATTTGAAATGATGTTTTCTCCTAAAATATAAAATGCCTCGTATATATGTCTCTGTTCCTGGTCCCTGACTTTCATGATAGATTTAGAATCCTGGAAGTTAAAAATATGATTATGATGTTCCTTATGCTGAACCAAGTTACTATAAGTATTATCCGATCTCAGGTCACATTTGTGGGAATTAATCCTTCTCTGAAAGTCAATTGTCTCTCCGATGTATTTTTAACACAGTCATTTTAACTTCAGCTCTTCCGCGGGACGGAAGTTTTATAACTGTTTTAGACATTTTAACTAGTTTATGGCTTTAAAAAGGGTTTGATTGTGACAGGCCGAAATTAATTAGCCTTTTTAAACACTGTTTTATAATTTTTTTCCCCTCCCTGCGGGTTTGGGTGATCTTATATTGTTGCGGTAAATGCAATCAAAGTTTATATACGTGGCTCCAATAAACCTTAGCCCCCCGCCCATGGCCTAAATCATTAGAGGTACAGTAAAACATACCTCAAAAAAGAGAATTTAATCCTGCATTTAATGAGAAACAATTAAAACTTGGTGTTCCCGCCATTGGCTTCCAAGACAGCCTGAATTCGCTTTGGGTAGCTTGCCAAAAGTGACGTGAATAGATCTTGATCGTTACGCAAATTTGCTAAAACAGTTTCAATGTGTTGCGTCATTGTATCCTTCGAAAATCGATTTGCTGCAGGTTCTTGAAACAAGAGACATTCAATCTTGTCCTTTATAACTGATCCAATGTGTTCACAGACGTTCAGGTCAGGAGAATTTCCTGGCCATTCTTCATTTCCAAAGAAATAGATCTCATGGTTCCGCAACAACTGTTGAGTGGCTAATGCCTTAAAGCAGGGGGCCTTATCGTGCAGAAGTGTGACCTGATCGACATCCATAACATTGTTTGGGTTTCTTAGAAAAGGAATGACATGCTGGGATAGATAATATCACGTAAATACTGTCCATCCCAACTCTGACCATTTGGCTTCGGCACCCACATGAGCTTCTTTGCAGTGAACAAAACAAACACACCAACACAGTCTGGACTTTTTAATAATTCGCGATAATGTTCATTGTCATCGATTTCATCTGGTGTTGTGGCCCACACTCGATCATTTTGGTAGTTAGGCCGACGTGTTACACAAACAAAAAATTTATTGGAGACAGCTAAATGCATGAAATCATCCACATCCCAATCTTCAAGATAATGGGTAAACCACATTCTGTCATCGATGTTAAGTTGAGTTTTCTTGGCTTTGGAAGTTCATGCCAAGGCTTTAAACCTTGCCTATGACGGTACAGTCGAATGATCTCACCACTAGCGATCTTTCCTCTCAACACTTCGATCTCTCTAGAAAGTTTAGCACAGCTGTTTTTCCGTTTACGCGTACCGCTTTCAATGATGTCCTTTGTTTTCTGAGAGAGTGGCAAATTTGGGCGCCCAGATTTGGTTGTATCCATTTCACATTCATCCAAAGTTTTATTCCAATTTCTTTTAACAAAGTCTTCACTTCTTCGCAACTTTTTGGCAACCCATGAACGTGTTATAAAGGTGGCTCCAGCATCACGAGCTTCCCGAAATGTTATTGCTCGTATGCGATCTATCACACGCAGAGGCGTAACTAGGGTTGATCGCGCAATGGGCAAATCAATAAATGGCGCCCTTAAAACCAGTGTTCTTTAAAATTCTGGCTGAATTCTTATAATGGTACTCAAACTGGTTACTCGTAATAATACCGCTAACAAAATATACTTTTAAGAAGAAGTTTATTTTATGACAAATGAAAATGAAAAACAGTTATATACATATAAAACTGTACAAAAATCTGTAAAAATAAATTGAAATGAAATGAAAATACATTTCATAAAAATTATTTTTACAGTTTATACTTTAATGTTTTTCTATCTATATACATAACCGCGTATATTTACTATTAAGGTTGATATTAAATTTCTATTAATACAATTTAATTTTATAGAACCAAAGTATGGTTAATAATTTGCCGAATTACAACAGAAACAATTAATATATGTACAAGGAGAGGCACAACTTTTCATGAGAATACACTTTGATGTTTTTTTGAATTTTACTGAATTACCGATAGCAGAATTAGCAATTAGAATATTAGATACTGTCAAAAATAATTCCAATTATATGGTACTTTAAAAGAAATGCCTTGTTTGCACCTATTATTTTTGGCTCTTTTAATGAATAATTTGGAACTTCACACTAAACATGTATTTTTCTTACTTTTGCTGATGCAAACTTATCAATAATGTCATAAAAAATTGTTATTTCAGTTTGTTATTTCTGTTTTTTTCTGCTTTTCGCTACTCAAAGTTTTAGTATCTTCTGGCTTCTTGAAAGACACTTCTGGTTCTTGAAAGACACTTAATTCTCCTTCTGATACACTGGCGGGTTGGTCAACACTCATATCTGATGCAGTTAATGCTGATGAAGGACCAGCTTGTTGCTGTTCAAGAAATGACATCATAAAGCCACTTGACTTTTTAGCTTCTGCTTCTTGCATTTTTCTTTTCTTCCTGCCTTCTGCTCCACTCAGCTTCTTTTTCACCCTTTTCGGTATCGGCAATGTTCGCTTCATGGTAAAATTTTCTAGAGAAAGAAACAAAAAAATAGAATAAATTAATAATTCATAATAAAATTCTAATAAAAATAGAATGAATTAATAAAGTTAAATGAAGTTAAAAATCTGAAATTCATGGAAATTCGATGGCTAGAGATATGGTACCGGTACATTTCCAAAAGAGCATGTTTTTACTCTTAAATTTTTTTTTAAATCATAAAAATGGCGCCCCCCCCAAATTTGGCGCCCAGGGCACGCGCCCCACCTGCCCCACCCTAGTTACGCCACTGATCACACGTTGCCTCTCCGAATCACCAATTAATTGCTAGAGTAATTTTAATACCTGCAATAAATAAAGAATTTTATATATTTTTATAATCACTAAAAACTATTTCGATATAAGTAAACATGTAAGCTGCAAATGGGGAGGGCTAAGTTTTTTTGGAACCCCTTATTATATATAGTATAATATATAGAGGCACTCAGTATATTTTGCCCCACCCTTTTTTCTTAGTTAATAATAGGCCATGGGGATGAAATGTCTTTTGGGCCGTAAGTTTGAACTTTCTGTGCTTCATATAACCGGAGTTTTCCAGTTTGAACCTCCCCTCCTTGTATAAAACCGATGGTTAACGCAGTTTCGAAAATGGCGTCTGACAGTGATGTGCGTCATAAACAGAGCTGTTATCGAGTTCTTAACCGCAAAGGAAACAGTTGGAAATATTCACAAACGTCTACAAAACGCGTTTACGGAGATGCTATTGTTGATCGAAGCACAGTTGGACGTTGGTCTAAACGTGTGAGATCATCGGAGAGAGGGAGAGCCAGCCTTGATGATGAGCAACGCAGCGGTCGCCCGGCATCGGCTGTGACATCTCACACTGTGCACCGTGCTAACAGCATCAATCGATCAAATCGGCGCGTCACATACAAGGAGCTTTCACTGGAGCTAGGAATTAGTGAAGGAAGTGTGAATACGATAATTCAGCAACTGGGATACTCAAAAGTGTGTTCACGGTTTGTTCCTCGCGAACTTACTGAAGATCGCAAAGCCCAAAGAAGAGAAATTGCTTCTGAGTCGTTGGTTCGATATGAGACAGAAGGGGATGACTTCCTTTCACGAATTGTGACTGGGGATGTGACTTGGGTACGCCACTTTGAACCTGAAACACAACGCCAATCCATGAAGTGGCATCACGCAGACTCCCCACGCAAGAAAAAGTTCAAAATGGCTCCCTCTGCCAGAAAGGTTATGGCCACCATCTTCTGGGAAATGAAAGAGGTGATTCTGCTGGACATTATGAAAAAAGGACAAACAATAAACTCAGAGGCATTTTTGCTTCCCTTCAGAGACTCCAGAAACGTATAAAGCGAGTTCGACCAGAGAGAAAACTGGAAGACGTCCTTCTTTTGCACGATAACGCAAGACCACACAACAGTTTGCAAACAAGAGAGGCCATCACAAAAATGCGCTTGACTGTGTTACCCCACCCTCCATACAGCCAGGATCTGGCACCTTCAGACTTCCATTTGTTTGGGCCAATGAAGGATGCTATTCGTGGGAGAAAGTTTCAGAGTGACGATAAGGTTGTTAAGGAGGTTAAGAGTTGGCTCCAGCGGAACCCAGCGGACTTGTACCAGCAAGAATAAAGGCCCTTGTTTCGAGGTGGAGGAAAGCCGTAGAAAAGGATGGAGACTATGTGGAAAAATAAAAACTCTTAAAAAAGGTATGTAACTACTCGTGTAAAAAATTTCTGGAACTTACAAGGAAACTTGGAAAGAAAAAAAAGAGGTGATGCAAAATATATTAAATGGCCCTCGTATATATATATATATATATATATATATATATATATATATATATATATATATATATATATAATATTTATTATATATATTATGATCGGTTTCATCTCGATAACTGGACGTGCTAGAGGAAAACCGAAAACAGATTTGGAATCAGTGTCCCAACAGCTATCAAGCCCATCCATAATTATATTTGATGAAAAATAGTTGTTGGCCAGTGTAATTTGTTCAAAATTATCTATGCAAGTGCGTCTCAAAAGAGTAAGACGAGTTGTGTTACCAACGAGCCAAATTATTCTCCAGAATTTCTTGAATTTCTTTTAGAAAGTTAAATACGTTGCTAAATAGAGAGGAGATGCACAACCGAACCCGTTGCACGTAATGTATTTGACTCGACCCAGTGCCCCAATATGATACTTTTTCTTAGTTGGTAGCTTTACCGCCGGTCTCAGTGGCCTAAGTTGGACAAAGGATGCAAAATGGAGCAACCAATCAACTGCGATGCTGTCACCTAGCGGGTATGAAGGTCAGAAAATTAACTTATTACGTCCTAGTTAACAGCCGCAGATGCACTGGTTCAAAATGCTGCATCTTGTTTGATTACATTTTCAGAACTACAATATATTATGTTTATCTAACTGTATGGAAAAAATAGGTCCTGCTCCAACCAGAGTAGCCTAAACACAACCTAGGCTACGTTGGAGATGGAAGACCTAGGCTAAAGCTGAACCAGCCTAGAGTAGCTATTTGTCCATAAACAGGACTTCCATACTCTTTTGTTAAACAATTACAGCTGAAATGTCAGCTTATTTAACCTAAATTTAATAACCGAAGGGAAATTTATGAACTTCTTACCTTGAAATTTTATATAAGTTTTATTTCTTGACACCAATAATGAACATTTTTATTCCGGCTTCTTTCGTCTCGCGCCTCCTCGTCCTCCCAGTTATTATGCTTATTAAGCTTATCCCAATCTTTTTCTTCTTCTTCCCAAAACCATGTTGCCATTTCCAGCTATGGGATCTTTTTTTCTTTTCATCCCATATTTGTTTCTTCGTTGGTGTCTTTTTAATTTTTCTCAGCAAGAGTTCAAGTTCTCCTTCTGATTTATTTTTTATTGTTATTATTTTTTTTAATGTCAATATGGCTTATCCAAGATTAGGTGGGTCTTCCATTTCGGTACTCCCAAATTTTCCACACACTGGGGCCAGCCAGAAAGGAAAAATTGCATGTGAAACCCAATTTTTTCTTTAATATTTGTTAACCCATCTTAGATTACCTATAATTTATGTTTTATTTATTACTCCATTTTTGTTTTTCCTCACTTTTTAATATAAAAAGTGTAGCATTTTATAAAGTCTCAATCTTTCCAAAATGAAAGGGTGCTGCATTTTAATTTATTTCATAGGAAATATTACAATACTCCAGCCCTTATCTTTTGTTGTAACATCTGCCTAGCTTGTAGAGCAGTTGAACGTTGTGGTCTACTATTTGTGGTATAGATTATTGTAGTAGTAGGACTAGTTACATCATTTATTGAACAGGTTAGGTTTGGTATAGTTTGGGTTAAATTTTGATCATCAGAATCTATTATAGATTCATCTTCATGATCATTTTGTTAACTGTAGTTGGTCCTACTTCTAGGGGGTATAAGAGTGATACATCTCTTATAGTTTCACCTGAAGCAGTTTTAAGTTTTACAACCCTGGTTAATCCATCTTCCCCAGTTTTTAGTTCTAAAACTCTACCTAATGGCCAACACTGTCTTGATGTATTTTGTCTAATTAGAACTACATCTCCTACCTTGATTTCATTAACCCAGTCTTTGTTTTGTATATATTTATGCCTTTCTCTCAACCCAACAAGGTATTCATCACTCCATTGCTTTTTAAATTTTGTTTTTATATTTGTTATTTGTGATAATCTATTTTGCAAATCATGATTATCATCATTATCATCGTGGATCATCCAAGGAGATATTGTAATCAGGTAGAAGGTTAATGACTTCTCCCTTAATCAAATGATTTGGGGTGAGAGGCTCTACATCATTAATATTATCCCCTACATAAGTAAGAGGTCTGTTATTGACAACATTCTCAATTTCACTAATGAGAGTGAGAAGTTCAAAGAATTCAATTTGTTTTTTACCTATTGATTTCTTTAGGCAATTCTTTATTGTTTGGATATTCCTTTCCAAGATTGCTCCATACCATGGTGATGCAACAGGGATGTATTTCCATTTTATTTTGTTATTTTGTAGATATGTTATGGTATGTGAATTTTGTAATATGTCATTTATTTGGTTTTCACGAGCCTTGAAATATGTTGCATTACACTGGTATGCATCAATTTTGCTGTCAAGGGTTTTGTAAGTGATTCTTATAGAGTGTTTCCTGCTGATTTCGAATCTGCAATCCGTTTTTCTCAATCAGCTCAGGTTATCCGGCTATGGCCTCATAAGTAAAATAGAATTTTTCGTGAGTTTGTCAAAGCGGAATTGGAACAGTAACATCTATCATCATTTGTTTCACTTGTATAATATCTTTTTTTACTTTTCAGGCATATAGATGAAATATTTCATAATGAATAGAGCGTGTAAAAATGATCCCAATAGATTCTGCTACATATGTGGGACGGTTACCATGCCAAATAACCAGTCCCAAATCACTAAATTTGTGAAGACAATGTATAGAGCATACTTTGGAATTAAGCTAGGGGACCAGGACAAAAACTTCGCCCCTCATATGTGCTGCAAGACGTGCATTGAAAATTTGAGAAGATGGAGCAAAGGCAGAGCGAAATCTTTGCCTTTTGGAATTCCCATGATTTAGAGGGAAGGAAAGGATCACGTGACAGATTGCTATTTCTGCATGACAAACCTCCAAGGTGGGCTTATAAATTTATTTTTCTTAAATATTTTGAAATCCTCGTATGCAACTTGACATAATATTCACCATAATGTAATATTCACCATAATGGTAACCATACATTTACATATACATATTGTTATAGAAAATACATTTACACATACATATTGTTATACAAGTTACATTTACATATACAATGATTGTATATTTTCTTTCTTTTTCATTCATATTGTCCCCGAAGGGACAATATGAATGAAAAAGAAAGAAAATATACAGACTCCATCGACCTATTTCATATCTTACAGACCGCAGCCTTCCCTCACGAGCCGCCACTGTCTGAATGCTTCTTCTATTTCATTTGCAAGTTTTATATCCATGTTTCTGTGTTTCTATTTTCAGGAGTTAACAGGAAGAATAAACACATTGTTGTATACCCTGACATTCCTTCTGCTATGAGACCTGTACCCCATGGTCCTGGAATTCCAATACCCGACCCACCTCAAACCCTGGACTTCGATGATTCTGATGATGAATCATTGACCAATGCCAATGACCAGTCCCAGTCGTATATACCTCAAAATACCGCTTCAAATGAGCCGAGGCCTCTCAACCAAGCCAAACTTAATGATCTTACCAGGGATTTAGGACTTTCCAAATTAGCTGCCGAGATCTTGGGCTCACGACTTCGAGAGGACAACTTGCTGGCTCCGGGAACAACATTCTCCTGGTATAGGAAACGAGAGGAAGAATTCCGTAAGTTTTTTGCAGTGCACGAAAATACCTCTTCCTTAGTGTACTGCTGCAATGTTGAGGGGCTAATCGAATCCTTGGGCCTGCCATATAACGCATCAGAATGGAGGCTATTTATAGACTCGTCTAAACGAAGTTTGAAAGCAGTACTTCTCAACATTGGGAATAGGGTTGCATCAGTCCCTGTAGCACATTCCGTACAACTTACTGAGAGCTACGATAACATGAAAATTTTACTGGATGCTCTCGTATACGACCAACATAACTGGAGGATCTTTGGAGATTTGAAGGTAGTACTAATATCATAAGTAAACTATTGCTATTGACTATGTTGTTTTTCCAAAGGTTATTTGAGAGCGTATAAGAACACTTAACTTCCCCACAGAAGTGATACAGTCCAATGCATAGATTTTTTTTATCTGATAGAACAAATTCTCTAAATTCTTTAAATATTTTCATTTTTTTTCAGATTGTGGCATTTGTATTGGGAATGCAAGGGGGATACACGAAATACCCATGTTTCCTCTGCAAATGGGATAGCCGAGCGGATGAGAAGCACTATGCACAGCGTGAATGGGCATCCAGAGAAAATTTTGAACCTGGGTCGCATAATGTCGTTTCAGTGCCCCTTGTACCACCAGCAAAAACTTTGCTCCCACCACTTCATATTAAGCTGGGCTTGATGAAAAATTTCATCAAATCAATGAATAAGGAGGGTTCAGCATTCCGATATCTCGAGAGTAAATTTCCTCATATATCTGATGCTAAACTAAATGCTGGGGTTTTTGATGGTCTTCAAATTCGAACTTTGATCAAGGATACTCAGTTCGAAAACGCAATGACTCCAACTGAGAAGAATGCCTGGCAGGCATTCAAATCAGTTGTCACTGATTTTCTTGGCAAGCGTAGAAGTCCAGAATACGAGTCCGTTGTCGAAAACTTGATGGAAGCTTTCAAAGCTCATGGGTCGCGCATGTCCATAAAAATGCACTTTTTTGGGTCCCACTTGGACTATTTTCCTGAAAATTGCGGGGATTATAGTGAGGAACAGGGTGAACGATTTCACCAAGATATCAAAATAATGGAAGAGAGGTACCATGGAAACTGGGATATCAATATGCTGGCGGACTATTGCTGGTGTTTGAAGCGAGACGTGCCCGAAGAAAAACAGACGGAAAGCCAAAAAAACTTCCTTCCTTCCTCAATAAACTTTTTTCCATATTCATTGTATGAATAAAAGTATTTATTCACACAATGTTTTCATTTTTCACGAGTGTTCTTATAATATTACTCGTATCTACAGTGTTTAAGCTAAAAAAAATCAATAAATTTGGGGATAAAATTGGACTTATAATAAATGGCCAATAGAGAAAAAACCTGACCTGATTGAGGAAAACCAATGTCATTTTCGAATTCAGCATGGTCGAATTATACTGTATAATATGAGTTGAAAAAACCCTCACAGCAGACAAAAAAATTTCATATGCATACCAGTGTTATCTGTCCAAACAATTTTGGGTACAGAATGCTTAGCACAAAATCTTCTAAAGCTATAGACCATGGGTCGGGGAACTTTTTTGGGTATTACCCACAAATCTATTTGAGTAAAATGAAATTACCCCCAGACTTCAAAGTAAACAAAAACAAGCCAATTGCTCTTAAAATTGTTGCATATGGTGTCTCTCATACCGCACGCATTACCCCCAAAATGTTTAAATGTATCCCATTTGGGGTAATTTACCCCTGTTCGCCGACCACTGCTATAGACAAATGATTCTGCGGAGAGATCACTCACTATGTCTAAGCTGACTACTCTAGAAGATGAACATGTGTAAAGTATGATGTACATTTTTTGTTCTGTTGTTCTCAGACCAACAGTCAAACTTCCTGTATAGTCTATGCCAACTGTTTCAAAAGGCCTATTAAAGGTGACTCTCTCTGTTGGCAAATCAGGAGGATTGGACTTCCTGAAAGATCTGGAATGAATCCTTTTGCAGGTGACACAGTTATTCAAAACTGTCTTTACAGTCATTCTGCCTTTGGGTATCCAATACAACTTTCTAATGGCATTTAATGTTTGTGGAACACCCATGTGATAAAGTTCATTGTGTTTCTCTCTAATAATTAGGGTTGTAATGTGATGGAACCTAGGAAGGGGAAGGGGTTGTTTACTGTTATATGTGATTTGTGATTTGTTTAATCTACCCTTAAATCTTAATAAGCCATCTTTGTCAATGTAAAGATTCAAGTTTATTACCACAGAGGGTACTTTGTTCATTTGTTTACCAATTGTTAGAAAATCTATTTTTGTATTCTGTTTGTTGTATGTGGTTAATCCAATATTTGGTAGCTAGACTTGTATACATTTCATTATCATTATTTCTTTGTTTATTTATTTTCTTTAAACAGTTGTGAATGAATCTGAGACAGTAAGATGTTACTCTTACAAGTTTGCCAAAGTCAGAATAATTGTTATAATCTAATAGTAGCTCAACTTTATTTGTGGTTATCATGTTAAGCTTTACATTAATTTGATCTGCTGGCCACATTGTTTCATCCTGAATGAATTCAGGTCCATGAAACCAATTTTTGTTGGATTTTAGAAATTTACAGGATAATTCTCTTGTAAGAAAGTCTGCAGGATTTTGTTTTGTTGGAATGTATCCAGTGGTGGCATTCAGGCGGTTCGCACCGGTTCGTGCGAACCGGTTCCTAAAATTTCTCGAGTTCGATTTGGAGGCGATTTGGAAATATTTAAAAGGAAATTAAATAAAGAATTTCAATAAAAACATTTTTTAGTTTTCATTTCTGACACGGAAGGGAGAGAAGGGGGGAAGGGGAGGGGAGGGGAGGGCGAACCGGTTCTTAAAATTTTTGAATTCCACCACTGAATGTATCTGAAGGTTATGTCCAAATTTTGTCTAGCTTCTTTAATGTCTCTTAATCTGTTACGGACAAAGATGTTTTTTGAGTTTAACTCATCAGAGTTGATCCATGCCAAGCAGATTTGACTGTCAAGCCAAATATATGTATTTGTGATGTTTACATCATGGTAGACTTCATGGAGAAATCCTGTTATTTTTACAGCTAGATAACCTGCAAGTAATTCAAGCTGAGGAATAGTTTTATTTTGTTTTAAGGGTGTTACTTTCCCCTTGGCATAGATCAAATGGCTGCCATCCTCACCTACAAGGTAAGCGCAACAGCCATACACCTTTTCACTGGCATCGCCAAATACATGCAAGGTTTGAGGTGTATCTCTGTGTCCACAAACTCTGGGAATATTTATGTTTTGTAGTTTATTGAGATCTTTAACTAACCTTTTCCTGCTATCTTGTTGTTTATTGGTTATAGGATCATCCCAGTCTACTTTCTGTTTCCAAAATTCTTGTAAAAGAACCCTGGATCTGATAGTAGAAGGAAGGAATAAACCCATAGGATCAAATATTTTTAAACTTTCGGATAAGATCTTTCTTTTTGTGTTAGCTGTTGTATCTAAGGTGTAGCCTTTTGTGCAGAGTGAGTCATGAACTTTAGAATCTGAGTTCAAATCCCAGATCATACCTAATGTTTTCACCCTGTTTGTTGGTTCTGTCAATCCTTTGTCTTCTGATTTTATTTTTTGATTTAGTCTCTCATTATTTGTGATCTACTCTCTTAATTCAAAATTACCTTCTTTCATTATTTTATCTGCTTTTATGTAAGCTTCATTTAATTCTGACTCTGTTTTGGTTGATCCTACAAGGTTATCTACATAGAAGTGATCTTTCAAGAACTGAACAGTTAAATCATTTTCATCATACAAATTTAAGTGATGTTTGATGGTTAAAGCCAGTAAACTAGGACTTGCATTTGCTCCAAACAAAACCACATTAAATTTAAATGTTTTACACTCTTTATTTAAGTCATATGGATCATTAAACCACAAGAATCTTAGTTGATCTTTGTCATAGTCATTTTTCAGATGAATTCTCTAAAAAGCTTTGCTTATATCACTTTGAACTGCATAGTCATCTAATCTAAATCATAGAAGGATTTTTACAAGGTCTGAAATAAGATTAGGCCCCTCTATGAGACAGTCATTCAAGCTATGCTTATTGCCATCTTTAAGACTACAGTTATACACAACTCTAAGTTTCGTTGTGGGTGCATCCTTTCTATAGACTCCTGTGTAAGATAATGGCAGTTGTCTTTGTTGAAGGGGTGATCTTTAACTTCCTCACTGAAGCCTTTTTCTAACTGGTCCTTGAAAACATCATTATACATTTTAATTCTATTGTCATTTTTTAATCTTTTCATCAAATTATAGAGATGACCTTTAGCTACCTTTAGATTATCATTTAATTTTGGACTATTCATCTTCCAAGGTAGTTCAATTGAATAATGGCCATTTTCATACATGATAGTATTTTCAAAATTTTCAACCATTAATTGATTTTCGTCTGTATGATCACCATCTTGCACCCCCACTGACTCTAATAGCCAGAGCTGCTGTACACCTTTATCTAATTCTTCAGTTGTTAATGATTTATTTAATATTTTAGTATTTATGTCATTATTTGAGTTGTGTAAGACCTTGTCATAATAGGGCGAGTTTGTTAGACATATATTTTTATTTTTCATTGTTATTTTATATTTATCTATGTGTCCCAGTGGAGCTATACCCCAGTGAGTATCTAGAGCCATCCCATCTCCTATTCTGACTATGCCCTTCTGAATTAAGTGAATATAATCAGCTCCAATTAACATTTGAACATTATCTATTGTATCATCATTTAAATTTCTATCTGCAATTTTATATTGCTTTTTAAGTTGTTGTATTACTTGTTTTAAATTTGGTATTTTAAATTTTTGTTGACCAACTTGTTCAATGACTACTGCTTCTATGTTTGTTGTTTTATTCTCTGTGGGTATATCCAGATCTAAAGTGACTGTACTATATTTTTCTTTCTGTTCGTTTTCTTTGACAAATGATGTTATAAACAATTCTTGTTCATTTTTATGAGTTTGTAGGCCTAATTGATTAACTAATGATTGATCTACAAATGTTTGTTGGAAACAAGAATCTATTAGAGTGACTAGACATCTTATAGGAGTTGTCCCATCTTTTGTATTTTTTAAATCCAAGGTTATTGTAGGTAGGAGTACACTAGAATTTTTATTGACATTATTTATTGATACATGTCCATTAAATGTTTTTTCATTTTTCTTTGTGTTTTGTTTATTTGAATTTTTAAATGAATCACAAAGACAAGAGATATGATTTAAACTTCCACAATTAACACATTTGAATCTTATTTTTGTTTTGCAGTCTTTGTTATTATGTCCTGCAGCTGTGCATTTAGTACAAAGGTTTAACTGAGAACACCTGTTTATCCGGGATTCTAAGTCTACATATTTAGTACATCGTGTGCTATTGTGATCATCAGCCGAACAAAATTTACACTTACGTACAAATTCTGTTGTAACATTAAAATTTTGTAGTGTAGGAGTTAGACCTATCACTTTTTGTTCTGATTTGTCTTTTTGTTGTTGTTGTGGCTTTGGTTTTGTTTGAATTTTCTTTGTTTGGTTTATTTGTGAATCAATCTTTGTTTGGTTTATTTGTGAATCAATCTTTGAAGATTTGTACATTGACAAAACATTTGGAAATTCATTCCTTATTTCACCAAGGGTAGGGTATGTATTTCCCGTTATTCTTTGGAAAATATCCCTAATTTGGGTAGGTAAACAATCAAATATTATGGCTTGGATAAACCATGCTGATTTCTCTAGATCTATGTCATTATTTTGTAGATGACCTAACAACAATTTAGGGTGTTTCATACCTATAGGGTAAAATAAAAATGAGCTTGGAGTTTTAATCCACACGTTTCTCCGTATTCTAAAGAACAAGAAAACACGTTTGTGCAAGTTTGAACCAGATCGCGCTGCATTTAGAGGTCCCCAACTTTGACGACTTTTTGTCAGTTCATTTCTCGCCTGCCTGCAGTGAAGAAGGTTTTCTTCGTCACTTGAGCGGTTCCTGTTGTATAGCCTATTGGACAACTATGGAGGTAATTATATATGCTACTAATTATCTCATTTTACTGTGGTATTGAAATTTATTATTATTTAATTTCTGTCATTTTACTGTGGTAGTGATATTTATTATTAATATTACATGAAATTAATTAGTCTGTTGCATATTGGACAACTAAGCTGGTAATTATTTATGATACTAATTAATGTAATTTTACTGCGGTATTGAAATTTATTTAATTAATGAATTGTCAAAGAGAACGTAGTGTACACGTATCAGTTTTATAAATAAAGAAAAGCAGTAACTGGGACTCGAACCAGTGTCATAGCCGTTTGGCGGCATCGCTCAAGTCGGCGTACACAGCACGCTATCCACTCCCTAGATGGTGTAGTGGATAGCGTGCTGTGTACGCCGACTTGAGCGATGCCGCCAAACGGCTATGACACTGGTTCGAGTCCCAGTTACTGCTTTTCTTTATTTAATTAATGAAATTAATTACGATGTGAAATTATTTCTGTGGAATTATTTAGTTTGTTTTCTTTTCCAGGTGTCTACCAGAGCGAAAACAGAAGTGTTTCTTATTGGCCAGACGGATGCGAACATCACATCAAGTGGCCTTCCAACTCAGTTGCAAGTACTCAAAAAGTACTTTTACCACCAAAAGGAGCAAAAATTTGGACGTACTAAATGCCTGAACCTGTGCCTGGATGCCTGTCTCATATTTTGGGAGAGAGCGAGAATCCCCATGATGCGTCGAGATTCGGCCTTGAGGAAGATGAATCCCTTCTCAAGGAATACGACCGGCTTGTGAAGCACAAGTCACATAAAGCAGAGTCCTTCCGAGTGAAGGAGGCGATGTTCAAGGAGGCAATAGCGAAGGAGATCATGGACATTGCTCATTCACAGGCTAAGGAAATGATGAAGAATCAGGAGGACATCCACTTTCTCGACATGCAGCGTGAAGATCCAAATTCCTGCAGCATGGGCCCTGTTGACATGAAGCTTCACTATAAGGAGATTAGGAAAAGGAAGAGGCTGGACAAGATTAAGGAACAACAGGAGAAGGCCAGGAAGGAACAAGGAGCTGCAGAAGATACGGGGGCTTTAGTGATTTCAACTTCGTCAGAGACTGACTCAGATGTCGTTGACCCAACCGTGGAAGTTTTTCCATCCTCCTCCAAGGGAAATACCAAGAAGCGACGCAGGAATCTGATCTCACAGGATGTGACGACTACCTACGATCGGCTGAATATTTCGTACCGCGATTCAGCTATGTCGTACGCTGCAGCGGCTAAATCTGTCGTCAACGATCGGGCCGAAAGAGCCATCGCGCTCACCAAAGAGTTCAACTGTTCTCTGACGAAGAACGAAGAGCAGAAGCAGTATTTGCTCAAAATTGTGATGCAGCATAGGGCGAAATACCCGAATAAAACCAAGAAGGATTTCATGGACAAATGATTCGCAAGAAGTGGTTATGTTTTTTGTATATTTGTGAAAATGTGTAGTGAAATGGTACTCGTTTGTTGAATAAAAATTCATTGACAGATTTTTGTTTAATTTTTTCCGTTTATGATCTGCCAGAGCATCAAACTGGGGACCCGTAAACTTTAAACTATTGAATTAATACTTCGGTTTATCAGTCTCCTCAGCAAATGGAACAAGGGGATCCATGTGGATTAAATTTTTCCAAACTTTTAATTTATGAAACACCCTACCTAACATGCATTCAATTTCACAATAGAAATTGTACAGATCCTGATGGTTATCCTTGGCTGGTTTTATATTTTTTAATTTTATTGCTAAATCATTTACTATTTCTTTTCTATTTAGGAAATTTCTTTCTAGTAATTTGAGAGCTATTTTATACGACTGCCTATTGCCGGTAAGGCATCAACCAGTTTTAGGGCTGGGCCCTTTAAATAATTAAGCAGATAACTGAATTTGTCAACATCAGATATATAATCTTTGTTGCCAATTAAACTATCAAATTTTCCAGAAAAGACTGAAATTTTGTTCGATCACCCTCAAATATTGGTACTTGTAATGTTGGTAACTTGGCTTTTAGTTGTTTATTGTCATCATTAGAAATGGATACATTTCTGAAGGCCTCAATCAAACTTTGATTTGTAGCTCTAAATTATTTGGTAGATTACACTAGGCAACAAAGATTTTGTTACAGAAGACCAAATAGGTGCTCCTAGCTAATTTCGGTATGCTGATTTCAAATCTATAATTAGATTTTTTCTATCACGTCTAGATTTTGTGTAAAATGCAAATCACTTTTAGTAAAATTTTCTACCACGTCCAGATTTTGGTTTTAATCGGCTTAATGCCAGTAATATGAAACTTGCTTTTCAAGGTTAAAGCAATTTTTTTTGCCAACTATATACAAATTCGAACAATTTTGATAAATAAAATTTATCCCGAGTTGGCAACACTGAGTCAAGAGCATAGTAACGGGCAACGGCCCAACGGTCAGTCGCTACGTGACAGTCAAGCAGAACGGTTGTTGAAGCTCTCTGCTGATGAGCAAGTGACAGGTTGTGGTGACTTGTGTGTTTTTATAGCATTTGTTTTGTACTACGGTGTGTATTTCTTTTTATTTTGCACATCGTAATAATTACTTTCTACGTTTTTTCAGATATTGTATGGTAATTCAAAATGGCATCAAATAGACGTGCTTGTGTAAATCACCCAGACAACTTCTGCTTTGTCTGTGGACAATATACACCTAAGCCACAACGTAGAAACATAACAACAAAGATTAAACTTGCCTACAAGTGTTATTTTGACTGTAAGTTAGGAGACCAACAGAGGGACTGGGCACCACATATTTGCTGTGCACAGTGCAATGCAATGTTAATAGCTTGGATGAATGGTAAAAGAAAAGCTATGCCGTTCTCAGTCCCCATGGTTTGGCGTGAGCCGAAAAATCACTTCAATGATTGTTATTTTTGTTTGACAAAGATTGCTGGTTTCACAAAGAAAAACAAATCAAAGATCACGTACCCAAACTGCGAATCAGCAATGAAACCAGTACCACATGATGAAACAAATCCACCACCAGTTCCACCAGCAACGATAACAGACAGCAGTTCATCTGAAGATTCTGCTAGTGATATAGAAACAGGGAAAGATGGCATATATGTTCCAGATGCAAATATTTCCCCACATTTGTTAAGTCAAGCGGAGTTAAATGACTTAGTGCGCGATTTGGAATTACCAAAAGAAAAGGCAGAGTTGCTTGGTTCAAGACTTCAAGAATTTAATCTTCTCCAACCAAACACCAAAGTTTCCCATTTCCGCCATCGCCATTTGCAGTTTTCATCATTTTACTTACAGGAAGAAAACGTTTGTTTCTGCCACGATATCAGTGGTCTGATGCAAGGGATTGGCTGTCGCTATGATCCAAAAGAATGGAGACTGTTCATTGACTCTAGTAAAGCTAGCCTTAAAGCTGTATTACTGCACAACGGCAATGAAAAACCTTCAATACCTGTAGCACATGCCACTGGCCTTAATGAGACTTATGAATCGATGAAACTGCTGCTAAGACTCATCAAATATAAGGACCACACATGGAATATTTGTGGCGACCTTAAAGTTGTATCATTACTTCTTGGGTTACAGTTGGGCTACACAAAGCATATGTGCTTTTTGTGTCTATGGAACAGCAGAGATGACAAGAACCACTACAAAAAACATGATTGGCCATCTAGAACTGAACATGTTGTTGGTAAATACAATGTGAAACACCCAGCACTTATTGACCCTCAGAAAGTACATCTTCCACCACTTCACATTAAACTTGGCCTTATGAAAAATTTCGTGAAGGGTATGGATCATCAAGGTAGTGGTTTCCAATATTTAAAGGATAAATTCAAAGGAATATTGACAGATGCTAAGCTAGAAGCTGGAGTTTTCACTGGACCACAGATCCGCAGTGTCATCCACGACTCATCGTTTCCATCTAACCTAAATGAGAATGAACTAGGAGCATGGACATCTTTCGTTGAAGTTGTCAAAAATTTTCTTGGAAACCACAAAGCTGAAAACCACCGTAAACTCGTAGAAAACATGCTTAAATCTTATGAAATAATGGGATGCAGAATGTCTTTGAAAATTCATTTTTTACATTCTCATCTTGACTTCTTCCCGGCCAACCTTGGGGCTGTAAGTGACGAGCATGGTGAGCGCTTCCACCAACAGATCTCAGTTATGGAAAACAGATACCAAGGTAATTTCAACCCAAATATGATGGGAGATTATTGTTGGTTCCTGCAGAAGGAGAGCTCGTCATCCTACAAGCGACAAAGGAAGAGGACACACCAAAGTTTCACTTAAGAACAGGAATTTGCCTTTCAGTAGTAACAACAAATACTAACGCGCTTTGGTGGATGGTTCGGCGCAGGGGTGGTAACTCCGCCAGCGGAATTCCGCTGTCTGTCTTAAGCCAGAATAAAGGTGGAAAGACATCCCTGTTCACTAATTATTGAAGTATGCTTAACATAAAACGTGGCACGGAAAAGTAGCTTAGACGGCTTTCGTAATAGAAGCGGGTGAGAAAAAAAATGAAAAATAGGGGTTTTCGGTTACACAAAATCTGGACGTGATAGAGAAATTTTGATATCAGATCTGAAATCAGCATCAGCGCTTTAGTAGGAATCAGTAGTTCACGTGTCTGTAACAAAAAAAAAGTTGAAATTTGTTGCCTAGTGTTATCTAAAGCAGCATATAATTCATTTATGTGAGAATCTATTGCAAAAATATTCTGTTCTTGTTCACACAAAAGTGCTGTGTATGTCTCTTCACCAACATTTAACCCATCAGTTTCTGTAACAATTTCCTCGTCTATAATTATTATTTCCTGTTTAATTCTATTTAAACCACCCAAAATAGTATAATCCCTTTTATTTGGATTTTCTTTGCTATTAAAGCTAGTTAAAAGCCTGGTAATGACTCCCTTCCTTGCTGATCTCTTCCTTTTTAATGATTTAATCTTTGCCTCAATTGCTTCACATTCAGCCATATTTTGTTTATTTTATTTTTCCAAAAATAAGTCCCCAAAATCCTAAAACCCTTTCAACTCTATAAATAAGCTTTATTTTATATTATGTATACAATAGTTAAGCTTTATTTTGGTTAAATAGGCTAGGCTTCGGATTACCCTTATTCTAGAATTTTACCACATCTATGACCAAATGATAAGTTTTGAAGTATTTGAATTATTTCTTATTTTTATTTTTAGTTAGGGCTTCGTAATTTTTTATTATTTATATGTAGTAAATATTTGAAAAAGCCAAACATGGAATAAATTCTGTTCAGATGTCAAAATGTTTGATAAGGCGTAATTTTTTTTTTTTGTTTGTTTTAATTTTATTTTATTCAAGGTTAAGGTTTTCACAGCAAATAACCCTTACCCACACGGGCCACCAATAAAGATATGGAAAAAATAGGTCCTGCTCCAACCAGAGTAGCCTAAACACAACCTAGGCTACGTTGGAGATGAAAGACCTAGGCTAAAGATGAACCAGCCTAGCTATTTGTCCATAAACAGGATTTCCATAATCTTTTGTTAAACAATTACAGCTGAAATGTCAGCTTATTTAACCTAAATTTAATAACCGAAGGGAAATTTAAGAACTTCTTACCTTGAAATTTTATATAAGTTTTATTTCTTGACACCAATAATGAACATTTTTATTCCGGCTTCTTTCGTCTCGCGCCTCCTCGTCCTCCCAGTTATTATGCTTATTAAGCTTATCCCAATCTTTTTCTTCTTCTTCCCAAAACCATGTTGCCATTTCCAGCTATGGGATCTTTTTTTCTTTTCATCCCATATTTGTTTCTTCGTTGGTGTCTTTTTAATTTTTCTCAGCAAGAGTTCAAGTTCTCCTTCTGATTTATTTTTTATTGTTATTATTTTTTTTAATGTCAATATGGCTTATCCAAGATTAGGTGGGTCTTCCATTTCGGTACTCCCAAATTTTCCACACACTGGGGCCAGCCAGAAAGGAAAAATTGCATGTGAAACCCAATTTTTTCTTTAATATTTGTTAACCCATCTTAGATTACCTATAATTTATGTTTTATTTATTACTCCATTTTTGTTTTTCCTCACTTTTTAATATAAAAAGTGTAGCATTTTATAAAGTCTCAATCTTTCCAAAATGAAAGGGTGCTGCATTTTAATTTATTTCATAGGAAATATTACAATACTCCAGCCCTTATCTTTTGTTGTAACATCTGCCTAGCTTGTAGAGCAGTTGAACGTTGTGGTCTACTATTTGTGGTATAGATTATTGTAGTAGTAGGACTAGTTACATCATTTATTGAACAGGTTAGGTTTGGTATAGTTTGGGTTAAATTTTGATCATCAGAATCTATTATAGATTCATCTTCATGATCATTTTTGTTAACTGTAGTTGGTCCTACTTCTAGGGGGTATAAGAGTGATACATCTCTTATAGTTTCACCTGAAGCAGTTTTAAGTTTTACAACCCTGGTTAATCCATCTTCCCCAGTTTTTAGTTCTAAAACTCTACCTAATGGCCAACACTGTCTTGATGTATTTTGTCTAATTAGAACTACATCTCCTACCTTGATTTCATTAACCCAGTCTTTGTTTTGTATATATTTATGCCTTTCTCTCAACCCAACAAGGTATTCATCACTCCATTGCTTTTTAAATTTTGTTTTTATATTTGTTATTTGTGATAATCTATTTTGCAAATCATGATTATCATCATTATCATCGTGGATCATCCAAGGAGATATTGTAATCAGGTAGAAGGTTAATGACTTCTCCCTTAATCAAATGATTTGGGGTGAGAGGCTCTACATCATTAATATTATCCCCTACATAAGTAAGAGGTCTGTTATTGACAACATTCTCAATTTCACTAATGAGAGTGAGAAGTTCAAAGAATTCAATTTGTTTTTTACCTATTGATTTCTTTAGGCAATTCTTTATTGTTTGGATATTCCTTTCCAAGATTGCTCCATACCATGGTGATGCAACAGGGATGTATTTCCATTTTATTTTGTTATTTTGTAGATATGTTATGGTATGTGAATTTTGTAATATGTCATTTATTTGGTTTTCACGAGCCTTGAAATATGTTGCATTACACTGGTATGCATCAATTTTGCTGTCAAGGGTTTTGTAAGTGATTCTTATAGAGTGTTTCCTGCTGATTTCGAATCTGCAATCCGTTTTTCTCAATCAGCTCAGGTTATCCGGCTATGGCCTCATAAGTAAAATAGAATTTTTCGTGAGTTTGTCAAAGCGGAATTGGAACAGTAACATCTATCATCATTTGTTTCACTTGTATAATATCTTTTTTTACTTTTCAGGCATATAGATGAAATATTTCATAATGAATAGAGCGTGTAAAAATGATCCCAATAGATTCTGCTACATATGTGGGACGGTTACCATGCCAAATAACCAGTCCCAAATCACTAAATTTGTGAAGACAATGTATAGAGCATACTTTGGAATTAAGCTAGGGGACCAGGACAAAAACTTCGCCCCTCATATGTGCTGCAAGACGTGCATTGAAAATTTGAGAAGATGGAGCAAAGGCAGAGCGAAATCTTTGCCTTTTGGAATTCCCATGATTTAGAGGGAAGGAAAGGATCACGTGACAGATTGCTATTTCTGCATGACAAACCTCCAAGGTGGGCTTATAAATTTATTTTTCTTAAATATTTTGAAATCCTCGTATGCAACTTGACATAATATTCACCATAATGTAATATTCACCATAATGGTAACCATACATTTACATATACATATTGTTATAGAAAATACATTTACACATACATATTGTTATACAAGTTACATTTACATATACAATGATTGTATATTTTCTTTCTTTTTCATTCATATTGTCCCCGAAGGGACAATATGAATGAAAAAGAAAGAAAATATACAGACTCCATCGACCTATTTCATATCTTACAGACCGCAGCCTTCCCTCACGAGCCGCCACTGTCTGAATGCTTCTTCTATTTCATTTGCAAGTTTTATATCCATGTTTCTGTGTTTCTATTTTCAGGAGTTAACAGGAAGAATAAACACATTGTTGTATACCCTGACATTCCTTCTGCTATGAGACCTGTACCCCATGGTCCTGGAATTCCAATACCCGACCCACCTCAAACCCTGGACTTCGATGATTCTGATGATGAATCATTGACCAATGCCAATGACCAGTCCCAGTCGTATATACCTCAAAATACCGCTTCAAATGAGCCGAGGCCTCTCAACCAAGCCAAACTTAATGATCTTACCAGGGATTTAGGACTTTCCAAATTAGCTGCCGAGATCTTGGGCTCACGACTTCGAGAGGACAACTTGCTGGCTCCGGGAACAACATTCTCCTGGTATAGGAAACGAGAGGAAGAATTCCGTAAGTTTTTTGCAGTGCACGAAAATACCTCTTCCTTAGTGTACTGCTGCAATGTTGAGGGGCTAATCGAATCCTTGGGCCTGCCATATAACGCATCAGAATGGAGGCTATTTATAGACTCGTCTAAACGAAGTTTGAAAGCAGTACTTCTCAACATTGGGAATAGGGTTGCATCAGTCCCTGTAGCACATTCCGTACAACTTACTGAGAGCTACGATAACATGAAAATTTTACTGGATGCTCTCGTATACGACCAACATAACTGGAGGATCTTTGGAGATTTGAAGGTAGTACTAATATCATAAGTAAACTATTGCTATTGACTATGTTGTTTTTCCAAAGGTTATTTGAGAGCGTATAAGAACACTTAACTTCCCCACAGAAGTGATACAGTCCAATGCATAGATTTTTTTTATCTGATAGAACAAATTCTCTAAATTCTTTAAATATTTTCATTTTTTTTCAGATTGTGGCATTTGTATTGGGAATGCAAGGGGGATACACGAAATACCCATGTTTCCTCTGCAAATGGGATAGCCGAGCGGATGAGAAGCACTATGCACAGCGTGAATGGGCATCCAGAGAAAATTTTGAACCTGGGTCGCATAATGTCGTTTCAGTGCCCCTTGTACCACCAGCAAAAACTTTGCTCCCACCACTTCATATTAAGCTGGGCTTGATGAAAAATTTCATCAAATCAATGAATAAGGAGGGTTCAGCATTCCGATATCTCGAGAGTAAATTTCCTCATATATCTGATGCTAAACTAAATGCTGGGGTTTTTGATGGTCTTCAAATTCGAACTTTGATCAAGGATACTCAGTTCGAAAACGCAATGACTCCAACTGAGAAGAATGCCTGGCAGGCATTCAAATCAGTTGTCACTGATTTTCTTGGCAAGCGTAGAAGTCCAGAATACGAGTCCGTTGTCGAAAACTTGATGGAAGCTTTCAAAGCTCATGGGTCGCGCATGTCCATAAAAATGCACTTTTTTGGGTCCCACTTGGACTATTTTCCTGAAAATTGCGGGGATTATAGTGAGGAACAGGGTGAACGATTTCACCAAGATATCAAAATAATGGAAGAGAGGTACCATGGAAACTGGGATATCAATATGCTGGCGGACTATTGCTGGTGTTTGAAGCGAGACGTCCGAAAAAAACAGACGGAAAGCCAAAAAAACTTCCTTCCTTCCTCAATAAACTTTTTTCCATATTCATTGTATGAATAAAAGTATTTATTCACACAATGTTTTCATTTTTCACGAGTGTTCTTATAATATTACTCGTATCTACAGTGTTTAAGCTAAAAAAAATCAATAAATTTGGGGATAAAATTGGACTTATAATAAATGGCCAATAGAGAAAAAACCTGACCTGATTGAGGAAAACCAATGTCATTTTCGAATTCAGCATGGTCGAATTATACTGTATAATATGAGTTGAAAAAACCCTCACAGCAGACAAAAAAATTTCATATGCATACCAGTGTTATCTGTCCAAACAATTTTGGGTACAGAATGCTTAGCACAAAATCTTCTAAAGCTATAGACCATGGGTCGGGGAACTTTTTTGGGTATTACCCACAAATCTATTTGAGTAAAATGAAATTACCCCCAGACTTCAAAGTAAACAAAAACAAGCCAATTGCTCTTAAAATTGTTGCATATGGTGTCTCTCATACCGCACGCATTACCCCCAAAATGTTTAAATGTATCCCATTTGGGGTAATTTACCCCTGTTCGCCGACCACTGCTATAGACAAATGATTCTGCGGAGAGATCACTCACTATGTCTAAGCTGACTACTCTAGAAGATGAACATGTGTAAAGTATGATGTACATTTTTTGTTCTGTTGTTCTCAGACCAACAGTCAAACTTCCTGTATAGTCTATGCCAACTGTTTCAAAAGGCCTATTAAAGGTGACTCTCTCTGTTGGCAAATCAGGAGGATTGGACTTCCTGAAAGATCTGGAATGAATCCTTTTGCAGGTGACACAGTTATTCAAAACTGTCTTTACAGTCATTCTGCCTTTGGGTATCCAATACAACTTTCTAATGGCATTTAATGTTTGTGGAACACCCATGTGATAAAGTTCATTGTGTTTCTCTCTAATAATTAGGGTTGTAATGTGATGGAACCTAGGAAGGGGAAGGGGTTGTTTACTGTTATATGTGATTTGTGATTTGTTTAATCTACCCTTAAATCTTAATAAGCCATCTTTGTCAATGTAAAGATTCAAGTTTATTACCACAGAGGGTACTTTGTTCATTTGTTTACCAATTGTTAGAAAATCTATTTTTGTATTCTGTTTGTTGTATGTGGTTAATCCAATATTTGGTAGCTAGACTTGTATACATTTCATTATCATTATTTCTTTGTTTATTTATTTTCTTTAAACAGTTGTGAATGAATCTGAGACAGTAAGATGTTACTCTTACAAGTTTGCCAAAGTCAGAATAATTGTTATAATCTAATAGTAGCTCAACTTTATTTGTGGTTATCATGTTAAGCTTTACATTAATTTGATCTGCTGGCCACATTGTTTCATCCTGAATGAATTCAGGTCCATGAAACCAATTTTTGTTGGATTTTAGAAATTTACAGGATAATTCTCTTGTAAGAAAGTCTGCAGGATTTTGTTTTGTTGGAATGTATCCAGTGGTGGCATTCAGGCGGTTCGCACCGGTTCGTGCGAACCGGTTCCTAAAATTTCTCGAGTTCGATTTGGAGGCGATTTGGAAATATTTAAAAGGAAATTAAATAAAGAATTTCAATAAAAACATTTTTTAGTTTTCATTTCTGACACGGAAGGGAGAGAAGGGGGGAAGGGGAGGGGAGGGGAGGGCGAACCGGTTCTTAAAATTTTTGAATTCCACCACTGAATGTATCTGAAGGTTATGTCCAAATTTTGTCTAGCTTCTTTAATGTCTCTTAATCTGTTACGGACAAAGATGTTTTTTGAGTTTAACTCATCAGAGTTGATCCATGCCAAGCAGATTTGACTGTCAAGCCAAATATATGTATTTGTGATGTTTACATCATGGTAGACTTCATGGAGAAATCCTGTTATTTTTACAGCTAGATAACCTGCAAGTAATTCAAGCTGAGGAATAGTTTTATTTTGTTTTAAGGGTGTTACTTTCCCCTTGGCATAGATCAAATGGCTGCCATCCTCACCTACAAGGTAAGCGCAACAGCCATACACCTTTTCACTGGCATCGCCAAATACATGCAAGGTTTGAGGTGTATCTCTGTGTCCACAAACTCTGGGAATATTTATGTTTTGTAGTTTATTGAGATCTTTAACTAACCTTTTCCTGCTATCTTGTTGTTTATTGGTTATAGGATCATCCCAGTCTACTTTCTGTTTCCAAAATTCTTGTAAAAGAACCCTGGATCTGATAGTAGAAGGAAGGAATAAACCCATAGGATCAAATATTTTTAAACTTTCGGATAAGATCTTTCTTTTTGTGTTAGCTGTTGTATCTAAGGTGTAGCCTTTTGTGCAGAGTGAGTCATGAACTTTAGAATCTGAGTTCAAATCCCAGATCATACCTAATGTTTTCACCCTGTTTGTTGGTTCTGTCAATCCTTTGTCTTCTGATTTTATTTTTTGATTTAGTCTCTCATTATTTGTGATCTACTCTCTTAATTCAAAATTACCTTCTTTCATTATTTTATCTGCTTTTATGTAAGCTTCATTTAATTCTGACTCTGTTTTGGTTGATCCTACAAGGTTATCTACATAGAAGTGATCTTTCAAGAACTGAACAGTTAAATCATTTTCATCATACAAATTTAAGTGATGTTTGATGGTTAAAGCCAGTAAACTAGGACTTGCATTTGCTCCAAACAAAACCACATTAAATTTAAATGTTTTACACTCTTTATTTAAGTCATATGGATCATTAAACCACAAGAATCTTAGTTGATCTTTGTCATAGTCATTTTTCAGATGAATTCTCTAAAAAGCTTTGCTTATATCACTTTGAACTGCATAGTCATCTAATCTAAATCATAGAAGGATTTTTACAAGGTCTGAAATAAGATTAGGCCCCTCTATGAGACAGTCATTCAAGCTATGCTTATTGCCATCTTTAAGACTACAGTTATACACAACTCTAAGTTTCGTTGTGGGTGCATCCTTTCTATAGACTCCTGTGTAAGATAATGGCAGTTGTCTTTGTTGAAGGGGTGATCTTTAACTTCCTCACTGAAGCCTTTTTCTAACTGGTCCTTGAAAACATCATTATACATTTTAATTCTATTGTCATTTTTTAATCTTTTCATCAAATTATAGAGATGACCTTTAGCTACCTTTAGATTATCATTTAATTTTGGACTATTCATCTTCCAAGGTAGTTCAATTGAATAATGGCCATTTTCATACATGATAGTATTTTCAAAATTTTCAACCATTAATTGATTTTCGTCTGTATGATCACCATCTTGCACCCCCACTGACTCTAATAGCCAGAGCTGCTGTACACCTTTATCTAATTCTTCAGTTGTTAATGATTTATTTAATATTTTAGTATTTATGTCATTATTTGAGTTGTGTAAGACCTTGTCATAATAGGGCGAGTTTGTTAGACATATATTTTTATTTTTCATTGTTATTTTATATTTATCTATGTGTCCCAGTGGAGCTATACCCCAGTGAGTATCTAGAGCCATCCCATCTCCTATTCTGACTATGCCCTTCTGAATTAAGTGAATATAATCAGCTCCAATTAACATTTGAACATTATCTATTGTATCATCATTTAAATTTCTATCTGCAATTTTATATTGCTTTTTAAGTTGTTGTATTACTTGTTTTAAATTTGGTATTTTAAATTTTTGTTGACCAACTTGTTCAATGACTACTGCTTCTATGTTTGTTGTTTTATTCTCTGTGGGTATATCCAGATCTAAAGTGACTGTACTATATTTTTCTTTCTGTTCGTTTTCTTTGACAAATGATGTTATAAACAATTCTTGTTCATTTTTATGAGTTTGTAGGCCTAATTGATTAACTAATGATTGATCTACAAATGTTTGTTGGAAACAAGAATCTATTAGAGTGACTAGACATCTTATAGGAGTTGTCCCATCTTTTGTATTTTTTAAATCCAAGGTTATTGTAGGTAGGAGTACACTAGAATTTTTATTGACATTATTTATTGATACATGTCCATTAAATGTTTTTTCATTTTTCTTTGTGTTTTGTTTATTTGAATTTTTAAATGAATCACAAAGACAAGAGATATGATTTAAACTTCCACAATTAACACATTTGAATCTTATTTTTGTTTTGCAGTCTTTGTTATTATGTCCTGCAGCTGTGCATTTAGTACAAAGGTTTAACTGAGAACACCTGTTTATCCGGGATTCTAAGTCTACATATTTAGTACATCGTGTGCTATTGTGATCATCAGCCGAACAAAATTTACACTTACGTACAAATTCTGTTGTAACATTAAAATTTTGTAGTGTAGGAGTTAGACCTATCACTTTTTGTTCTGATTTGTCTTTTTGTTGTTGTTGTGGCTTTGGTTTTGTTTGAATTTTCTTTGTTTGGTTTATTTGTGAATCAATCTTTGTTTGGTTTATTTGTGAATCAATCTTTGAAGATTTGTACATTGACAAAACATTTGGAAATTCATTCCTTATTTCACCAAGGGTAGGGTATGTATTTCCCGTTATTCTTTGGAAAATATCCCTAATTTGGGTAGGTAAACAATCAAATATTATGGCTTGGATAAACCATGCTGATTTCTCTAGATCTATGTCATTATTTTGTAGATGACCTAACAACAATTTAGGGTGTTTCATACCTATAGGGTAAAATAAAAATGAGCTTGGAGTTTTAATCCACACGTTTCTCCGTATTCTAAAGAACAAGAAAACACGTTTGTGCAAGTTTGAACCAGATCGCGCTGCATTTAGAGGTCCCCAACTTTGACGACTTTTTGTCAGTTCATTTCTCGCCTGCCTGCAGTGAAGAAGGTTTTCTTCGTCACTTGAGCGGTTCCTGTTGTATAGCCTATTGGACAACTATGGAGGTAATTATATATGCTACTAATTATCTCATTTTACTGTGGTATTGAAATTTATTATTATTTAATTTCTGTCATTTTACTGTGGTAGTGATATTTATTATTAATATTACATGAAATTAATTAGTCTGTTGCATATTGGACAACTAAGCTGGTAATTATTTATGATACTAATTAATGTAATTTTACTGCGGTATTGAAATTTATTTAATTAATGAATTGTCAAAGAGAACGTAGTGTACACGTATCAGTTTTATAAATAAAGAAAAGCAGTAACTGGGACTCGAACCAGTGTCATAGCCGTTTGGCGGCATCGCTCAAGTCGGCGTACACAGCACGCTATCCACTCCCTAGATGGTGTAGTGGATAGCGTGCTGTGTACGCCGACTTGAGCGATGCCGCCAAACGGCTATGACACTGGTTCGAGTCCCAGTTACTGCTTTTCTTTATTTAATTAATGAAATTAATTACGATGTGAAATTATTTCTGTGGAATTATTTAGTTTGTTTTCTTTTCCAGGTGTCTACCAGAGCGAAAACAGAAGTGTTTCTTATTGGCCAGACGGATGCGAACATCACATCAAGTGGCCTTCCAACTCAGTTGCAAGTACTCAAAAAGTACTTTTACCACCAAAAGGAGCAAAAATTTGGACGTACTAAATGCCTGAACCTGTGCCTGGATGCCTGTCTCATATTTTGGGAGAGAGCGAGAATCCCCATGATGCGTCGAGATTCGGCCTTGAGGAAGATGAATCCCTTCTCAAGGAATACGACCGGCTTGTGAAGCACAAGTCACATAAAGCAGAGTCCTTCCGAGTGAAGGAGGCGATGTTCAAGGAGGCAATAGCGAAGGAGATCATGGACATTGCTCATTCACAGGCTAAGGAAATGATGAAGAATCAGGAGGACATCCACTTTCTCGACATGCAGCGTGAAGATCCAAATTCCTGCAGCATGGGCCCTGTTGACATGAAGCTTCACTATAAGGAGATTAGGAAAAGGAAGAGGCTGGACAAGATTAAGGAACAACAGGAGAAGGCCAGGAAGGAACAAGGAGCTGCAGAAGATACGGGGGCTTTAGTGATTTCAACTTCGTCAGAGACTGACTCAGATGTCGTTGACCCAACCGTGGAAGTTTTTCCATCCTCCTCCAAGGGAAATACCAAGAAGCGACGCAGGAATCTGATCTCACAGGATGTGACGACTACCTACGATCGGCTGAATATTTCGTACCGCGATTCAGCTATGTCGTACGCTGCAGCGGCTAAATCTGTCGTCAACGATCGGGCCGAAAGAGCCATCGCGCTCACCAAAGAGTTCAACTGTTCTCTGACGAAGAACGAAGAGCAGAAGCAGTATTTGCTCAAAATTGTGATGCAGCATAGGGCGAAATACCCGAATAAAACCAAGAAGGATTTCATGGACAAATGATTCGCAAGAAGTGGTTATGTTTTTTGTATATTTGTGAAAATGTGTAGTGAAATGGTACTCGTTTGTTGAATAAAAATTCATTGACAGATTTTTGTTTAATTTTTTCCGTTTATGATCTGCCAGAGCATCAAACTGGGGACCCGTAAACTTTAAACTATTGAATTAATACTTCGGTTTATCAGTCTCCTCAGCAAATGGAACAAGGGGATCCATGTGGATTAAATTTTTCCAAACTTTTAATTTATGAAACACCCTACCTAACATGCATTCAATTTCACAATAGAAATTGTACAGATCCTGATGGTTATCCTTGGCTGGTTTTATATTTTTTAATTTTATTGCTAAATCATTTATTATTTCTTTTCTATTTAGGAAATTTCTTTCTAGTAATTTGAGAGCTATTTTATACGAGCTGCCTATTGCCGGTAAGGCATCAACCAGTTTTAGGGCTGGGCCCTTTAAATAATTAAGCAGATAACTGAATTTGTCAATATTAGATATATAATCTTTGTTGCCAATTAAACTATCAAATGTTTCCAAAAAAGACTGAAATTTTGTTCGATCACCCTCAAATATTGGTACTTGTAATGTTGGTAACTTGGCTTTTAGTTGTTTATTGTCATCATTAGAAATGGATGCATTTCTGAAGGCCTCAATCAAACTTTGATTTGTAGCTTCTAAATTATTTGGTAGATTATCTAAAGCAGCATATAATTCATTTATGTGAGAATCTATTGCAAAATATTCTGTTCTTGTTCACACAAAAGTGCTGTGTATGTCTCTTCACCAACATTTAACCCATCAGTTTCTGTAACAATTTCCTCGTCTATAATTATTATTTCCTGTTTAATTCTATTTAAACCACCCAAAATAGTATAATCCCTTTTATTTGGATTTTCTTTGCTATTAAAGCTAGTTAAAAGCCTGGTAATGACTCCCTTCCTTGCTGATCTCTTCCTTTTTAATGATTTAATCTTTGCCTCAATTGCTTCACATTCAGCCATATTTTGTTTATTTTATTTTTCCAAAAATAAGTCCCCAAAATCCTAAAACCCTTTCAACTCTATAAATAAGCTTTATTTTATATTATGTATACAATAGTTAAGCTTTATTTTGGTTAAATAGGCTAGGCTTCGGATTACCCTTATTCTAGAATTTTACCACATCTATGACCAAATGATAAGTTTTGAAGTATTTGAATTATTTCTTATTTTTATTTTTAGTTAGGGCTTCGTAATTTTTTATTATTTATATGTAGTAAATATTTGAAAAAGCCAAACATGGAATAAATTCTGTTCAGATGTCAAAATGTTTGATAAGGCGTAATTTTTTTTTTTTGTTTGTTTTAATTTTATTTTATTCAAGGTTAAGGTTTTCACAGCAAATAACCCTTACCCACACGGGCCACCAATAAAGATATGGAAAAAATAGGTCCTGCTCCAACCAGAGTAGCCTAAACACAACCTAGGCTACGTTGGAGATGAAAGACCTAGGCTAAAGATGAACCAGCCTAGCTATTTGTCCATAAACAGGATTTCCATAATCTTTTGTTAAACAATTACAGCTGAAATGTCAGCTTATTTAACCTAAATTTAATAACCGAAGGGAAATTTAAGAACTTCTTACCTTGAAATTTTATATAAGTTTTATTTCTTGACACCAATAATGAACATTTTTATTCCGGCTTCTTTCGTCTCGCGCCTCCTCGTCCTCCCAGTTATTATGCTTATTAAGCTTATCCCAATCTTTTTCTTCTTCTTCCCAAAACCATGTTGCCATTTCCAGCTATGGGATCTTTTTTTCTTTTCATCCCATATTTGTTTCTTCGTTGGTGTCTTTTTAATTTTTCTCAGCAAGAGTTCAAGTTCTCCTTCTGATTTATTTTTTATTGTTATTATTTTTTTTAATGTCAATATGGCTTATCCAAGATTAGGTGGGTCTTCCATTTCGGTACTCCCAAATTTTCCACACACTGGGGCCAGCCAGAAAGGAAAAATTGCATGTGAAACCCAATTTTTTCTTTAATATTTGTTAACCCATCTTAGATTACCTATAATTTATGTTTTATTTATTACTCCATTTTTGTTTTTCCTCACTTTTTAATATAAAAAGTGTAGCATTTTATAAAGTCTCAATCTTTCCAAAATGAAAGGGTGCTGCATTTTAATTTATTTCATAGGAAATATTACAATACTCCAGCCCTTATCTTTTGTTGTAACATCTGCCTAGCTTGTAGAGCAGTTGAACGTTGTGGTCTACTATTTGTGGTATAGATTATTGTAGTAGTAGGACTAGTTACATCATTTATTGAACAGGTTAGGTTTGGTATAGTTTGGGTTAAATTTTGATCATCAGAATCTATTATAGATTCATCTTCATGATCATTTTTGTTAACTGTAGTTGGTCCTACTTCTAGGGGGTATAAGAGTGATACATCTCTTATAGTTTCACCTGAAGCAGTTTTAAGTTTTACAACCCTGGTTAATCCATCTTCCCCAGTTTTTAGTTCTAAAACTCTACCTAATGGCCAACACTGTCTTGATGTATTTTGTCTAATTAGAACTACATCTCCTACCTTGATTTCATTAACCCAGTCTTTGTTTTGTATATTTATGCCTTTCTCTCAACCCAACAAGGTATTCATCACTCCATTGCTTTTTAAATTTTGTTTTTATATTTGTTATTTGTGATAATCTATTTTGCAAATCATGATTATCATCATTATCATCGTGGATCATCCAAGGAGATATTGTAATCAGGTAGAAGGTTAATGACTTCTCCCTTAATCAAATGATTTGGGGTGAGAGGCTCTACATCATTAATATTATCCCCTACATAAGTAAGAGGTCTGTTATTGACAACATTCTCAATTTCACTAATGAGAGTGAGAAGTTCAAAGAATTCAATTTTTTTTTACCTATTGATTTCTTTAGGCAATTCTTTATTGTTTGGATATTCCTTTCCAAGATTGCTCCATACCATGGTGATGCAACAGGGATGTATTTCCATTTTATTTTGTTATTTTGTAGATATGTTATGGTATGTGAATTTTGTAATATGTCATTTATTTGGTTTTCACGAGCCTTGAAATATGTTGCATTACACTGGTATGCATCAATTTTGCTGTCAAGGGTTTTGTAAGTGATTCTTATAGAGTGTTTCCTGCTGATTTCGAATCTGCAATCCGTTTTTCTCAATCAGCTCAGGTTATCCGGCTATGGCCTCATAAGTAAAATAGAATTTTTCGTGAGTTTGTCAAAGCGGAATTGGAACAGTAACATCTATCATCATTTGTTTCACTTGTATAATATCTTTTTTTACTTTTCAGGCATATAGATGAAATATTTCATAATGAATAGAGCGTGTAAAAATGATCCCAATAGATTCTGCTACATATGTGGGACGGTTACCATGCCAAATAACCAGTCCCAAATCACTAAATTTGTGAAGACAATGTATAGAGCATACTTTGGAATTAAGCTAGGGGACCAGGACAAAAACTTCGCCCCTCATATGTGCTGCAAGACGTGCATTGAAAATTTGAGAAGATGGAGCAAAGGCAGAGCGAAATCTTTGCCTTTTGGAATTCCCATGATTTAGAGGGAAGGAAAGGATCACGTGACAGATTGCTATTTCTGCATGACAAACCTCCAAGGTGGGCTTATAAATTTATTTTTCTTAAATATTTTGAAATCCTCGTATGCAACTTGACATAATATTCACCATAATGTAATATTCACCATAATGGTAACCATACATTTACATATACATATTGTTATAGAAAATACATTTACACATACATATTGTTATACAAGTTACATTTACATATACAATGATTGTATATTTTCTTTCTTTTTCATTCATATTGTCCCCGAAGGGACAATATGAATGAAAAAGAAAGAAAATATACAGACTCCATCGACCTATTTCATATCTTACAGACCGCAGCCTTCCCTCACGAGCCGCCACTGTCTGAATGCTTCTTCTATTTCATTTGCAAGTTTTATATCCATGTTTCTGTGTTTCTATTTTCAGGAGTTAACAGGAAGAATAAACACATTGTTGTATACCCTGACATTCCTTCTGCTATGAGACCTGTACCCCATGGTCCTGGAATTCCAATACCCGACCCACCTCAAACCCTGGACTTCGATGATTCTGATGATGAATCATTGACCAATGCCAATGACCAGTCCCAGTCGTATATACCTCAAAATACCGCTTCAAATGAGCCGAGGCCTCTCAACCAAGCCAAACTTAATGATCTTACCAGGGATTTAGGACTTTCCAAATTAGCTGCCGAGATCTTGGGCTCACGACTTCGAGAGGACAACTTGCTGGCTCCGGGAACAACATTCTCCTGGTATAGGAAACGAGAGGAAGAATTCCGTAAGTTTTTTGCAGTGCACGAAAATACCTCTTCCTTAGTGTACTGCTGCAATGTTGAGGGGCTAATCGAATCCTTGGGCCTGCCATATAACGCATCAGAATGGAGGCTATTTATAGACTCGTCTAAACGAAGTTTGAAAGCAGTACTTCTCAACATTGGGAATAGGGTTGCATCAGTCCCTGTAGCACATTCCGTACAACTTACTGAGAGCTACGATAACATGAAAATTTTACTGGATGCTCTCGTATACGACCAACATAACTGGAGGATCTTTGGAGATTTGAAGGTAGTACTAATATCATAAGTAAACTATTGCTATTGACTATGTTGTTTTTCCAAAGGTTATTTGAGAGCGTATAAGAACACTTAACTTCCCCACAGAAGTGATACAGTCCAATGCATAGATTTTTTTTATCTGATAGAACAAATTCTCTAAATTCTTTAAATATTTTCATTTTTTTTCAGATTGTGGCATTTGTATTGGGAATGCAAGGGGGATACACGAAATACCCATGTTTCCTCTGCAAATGGGATAGCCGAGCGGATGAGAAGCACTATGCACAGCGTGAATGGGCATCCAGAGAAAATTTTGAACCTGGGTCGCATAATGTCGTTTCAGTGCCCCTTGTACCACCAGCAAAAACTTTGCTCCCACCACTTCATATTAAGCTGGGCTTGATGAAAAATTTCATCAAATCAATGAATAAGGAGGGTTCAGCATTCCGATATCTCGAGAGTAAATTTCCTCATATATCTGATGCTAAACTAAATGCTGGGGTTTTTGATGGTCTTCAAATTCGAACTTTGATCAAGGATACTCAGTTCGAAAACGCAATGACTCCAACTGAGAAGAATGCCTGGCAGGCATTCAAATCAGTTGTCACTGATTTTCTTGGCAAGCGTAGAAGTCCAGAATACGAGTCCGTTGTCGAAAACTTGATGGAAGCTTTCAAAGCTCATGGGTCGCGCATGTCCATAAAAATGCACTTTTTTGGGTCCCACTTGGACTATTTTCCTGAAAATTGCGGGGATTATAGTGAGGAACAGGGTGAACGATTTCACCAAGATATCAAAATAATGGAAGAGAGGTACCATGGAAACTGGGATATCAATATGCTGGCGGACTATTGCTGGTGTTTGAAGCGAGACGTGCCCGAAGAAAAACAGACGGAAAGCCAAAAAAACTTCCTTCCTTCCTCAATAAACTTTTTTCCATATTCATTGTATGAATAAAAGTATTTATTCACACAATGTTTTCATTTTTCACGAGTGTTCTTATAATATTACTCGTATCTACAGTGTTTAAGCTAAAAAAAATCAATAAATTTGGGGATAAAATTGGACTTATAATAAATGGCCAATAGAGAAAAAACCTGACCTGATTGAGGAAAACCAATGTCATTTTCGAATTCAGCATGGTCGAATTATACTGTATAATATGAGTTGAAAAAACCCTCACAGCAGACAAAAAAATTTCATATGCATACCAGTGTTATCTGTCCAAACAATTTTGGGTACAGAATGCTTAGCACAAAATCTTCTAAAGCTATAGACCATGGGTCGGGGAACTTTTTTGGGTATTACCCACAAATCTATTTGAGTAAAATGAAATTACCCCCAGACTTCAAAGTAAACAAAAACAAGCCAATTGCTCTTAAAATTGTTGCATATGGTGTCTCTCATACCGCACGCATTACCCCCAAAATGTTTAAATGTATCCCATTTGGGGTAATTTACCCCTGTTCGCCGACCACTGCTATAGACAAATGATTCTGCGGAGAGATCACTCACTATGTCTAAGCTGACTACTCTAGAAGATGAACATGTGTAAAGTATGATGTACATTTTTTGTTCTGTTGTTCTCAGACCAACAGTCAAACTTCCTGTATAGTCTATGCCAACTGTTTCAAAAGGCCTATTAAAGGTGACTCTCTCTGTTGGCAAATCAGGAGGATTGGACTTCCTGAAAGATCTGGAATGAATCCTTTTGCAGGTGACACAGTTATTCAAAACTGTCTTTACAGTCATTCTGCCTTTGGGTATCCAATACAACTTTCTAATGGCATTTAATGTTTGTGGAACACCCATGTGATAAAGTTCATTGTGTTTCTCTCTAATAATTAGGGTTGTAATGTGATGGAACCTAGGAAGGGGAAGGGGTTGTTTACTGTTATATGTGATTTGTGATTTGTTTAATCTACCCTTAAATCTTAATAAGCCATCTTTGTCAATGTAAAGATTCAAGTTTATTACCACAGAGGGTACTTTGTTCATTTGTTTACCAATTGTTAGAAAATCTATTTTTGTATTCTGTTTGTTGTATGTGGTTAATCCAATATTTGGTAGCTAGACTTGTATACATTTCATTATCATTATTTCTTTGTTTATTTATTTTCTTTAAACAGTTGTGAATGAATCTGAGACAGTAAGATGTTACTCTTACAAGTTTGCCAAAGTCAGAATAATTGTTATAATCTAATAGTAGCTCAACTTTATTTGTGGTTATCATGTTAAGCTTTACATTAATTTGATCTGCTGGCCACATTGTTTCATCCTGAATGAATTCAGGTCCATGAAACCAATTTTTGTTGGATTTTAGAAATTTACAGGATAATTCTCTTGTAAGAAAGTCTGCAGGATTTTGTTTTGTTGGAATGTATCCAGTGGTGGCATTCAGGCGGTTCGCACCGGTTCGTGCGAACCGGTTCCTAAAATTTCTCGAGTTCGATTTGGAGGCGATTTGGAAATATTTAAAAGGAAATTAAATAAAGAATTTCAATAAAAACATTTTTTAGTTTTCATTTCTGACACGGAAGGGAGAGAAGGGGGGAAGGGGAGGGGAGGGGAGGGCGAACCGGTTCTTAAAATTTTTGAATTCCACCACTGAATGTATCTGAAGGTTATGTCCAAATTTTGTCTAGCTTCTTTAATGTCTCTTAATCTGTTACGGACAAAGATGTTTTTTGAGTTTAACTCATCAGAGTTGATCCATGCCAAGCAGATTTGACTGTCAAGCCAAATATATGTATTTGTGATGTTTACATCATGGTAGACTTCATGGAGAAATCCTGTTATTTTTACAGCTAGATAACCTGCAAGTAATTCAAGCTGAGGAATAGTTTTATTTTGTTTTAAGGGTGTTACTTTCCCCTTGGCATAGATCAAATGGCTGCCATCCTCACCTACAAGGTAAGCGCAACAGCCATACACCTTTTCACTGGCATCGCCAAATACATGCAAGGTTTGAGGTGTATCTCTGTGTCCACAAACTCTGGGAATATTTATGTTTTGTAGTTTATTGAGATCTTTAACTAACCTTTTCCTGCTATCTTGTTGTTTATTGGTTATAGGATCATCCCAGTCTACTTTCTGTTTCCAAAATTCTTGTAAAAGAACCCTGGATCTGATAGTAGAAGGAAGGAATAAACCCATAGGATCAAATATTTTTAAACTTTCGGATAAGATCTTTCTTTTTGTGTTAGCTGTTGTATCTAAGGTGTAGCCTTTTGTGCAGAGTGAGTCATGAACTTTAGAATCTGAGTTCAAATCCCAGATCATACCTAATGTTTTCACCCTGTTTGTTGGTTCTGTCAATCCTTTGTCTTCTGATTTTATTTTTTGATTTAGTCTCTCATTATTTGTGATCTACTCTCTTAATTCAAAATTACCTTCTTTCATTATTTTATCTGCTTTTATGTAAGCTTCATTTAATTCTGACTCTGTTTTGGTTGATCCTACAAGGTTATCTACATAGAAGTGATCTTTCAAGAACTGAACAGTTAAATCATTTTCATCATACAAATTTAAGTGATGTTTGATGGTTAAAGCCAGTAAACTAGGACTTGCATTTGCTCCAAACAAAACCACATTAAATTTAAATGTTTTACACTCTTTATTTAAGTCATATGGATCATTAAACCACAAGAATCTTAGTTGATCTTTGTCATAGTCATTTTTCAGATGAATTCTCTAAAAAGCTTTGCTTATATCACTTTGAACTGCATAGTCATCTAATCTAAATCATAGAAGGATTTTTACAAGGTCTGAAATAAGATTAGGCCCCTCTATGAGACAGTCATTCAAGCTATGCTTATTGCCATCTTTAAGACTACAGTTATACACAACTCTAAGTTTCGTTGTGGGTGCATCCTTTCTATAGACTCCTGTGTAAGATAATGGCAGTTGTCTTTGTTGAAGGGGTGATCTTTAACTTCCTCACTGAAGCCTTTTTCTAACTGGTCCTTGAAAACATCATTATACATTTTAATTCTATTGTCATTTTTTAATCTTTTCATCAAATTATAGAGATGACCTTTAGCTACCTTTAGATTATCATTTAATTTTGGACTATTCATCTTCCAAGGTAGTTCAATTGAATAATGGCCATTTTCATACATGATAGTATTTTCAAAATTTTCAACCATTAATTGATTTTCGTCTGTATGATCACCATCTTGCACCCCCACTGACTCTAATAGCCAGAGCTGCTGTACACCTTTATCTAATTCTTCAGTTGTTAATGATTTATTTAATATTTTAGTATTTATGTCATTATTTGAGTTGTGTAAGACCTTGTCATAATAGGGCGAGTTTGTTAGACATATATTTTTATTTTTCATTGTTATTTTATATTTATCTATGTGTCCCAGTGGAGCTATACCCCAGTGAGTATCTAGAGCCATCCCATCTCCTATTCTGACTATGCCCTTCTGAATTAAGTGAATATAATCAGCTCCAATTAACATTTGAACATTATCTATTGTATCATCATTTAAATTTCTATCTGCAATTTTATATTGCTTTTTAAGTTGTTGTATTACTTGTTTTAAATTTGGTATTTTAAATTTTTGTTGACCAACTTGTTCAATGACTACTGCTTCTATGTTTGTTGTTTTATTCTCTGTGGGTATATCCAGATCTAAAGTGACTGTACTATATTTTTCTTTCTGTTCGTTTTCTTTGACAAATGATGTTATAAACAATTCTTGTTCATTTTTATGAGTTTGTAGGCCTAATTGATTAACTAATGATTGATCTACAAATGTTTGTTGGAAACAAGAATCTATTAGAGTGACTAGACATCTTATAGGAGTTGTCCCATCTTTTGTATTTTTTAAATCCAAGGTTATTGTAGGTAGGAGTACACTAGAATTTTTATTGACATTATTTATTGATACATGTCCATTAAATGTTTTTTCATTTTTCTTTGTGTTTTGTTTATTTGAATTTTTAAATGAATCACAAAGACAAGAGATATGATTTAAACTTCCACAATTAACACATTTGAATCTTATTTTTGTTTTGCAGTCTTTGTTATTATGTCCTGCAGCTGTGCATTTAGTACAAAGGTTTAACTGAGAACACCTGTTTATCCGGGATTCTAAGTCTACATATTTAGTACATCGTGTGCTATTGTGATCATCAGCCGAACAAAATTTACACTTACGTACAAATTCTGTTGTAACATTAAAATTTTGTAGTGTAGGAGTTAGACCTATCACTTTTTGTTCTGATTTGTCTTTTTGTTGTTGTTGTGGCTTTGGTTTTGTTTGAATTTTCTTTGTTTGGTTTATTTGTGAATCAATCTTTGTTTGGTTTATTTGTGAATCAATCTTTGAAGATTTGTACATTGACAAAACATTTGGAAATTCATTCCTTATTTCACCAAGGGTAGGGTATGTATTTCCCGTTATTCTTTGGAAAATATCCCTAATTTGGGTAGGTAAACAATCAAATATTATGGCTTGGATAAACCATGCTGATTTCTCTAGATCTATGTCATTATTTTGTAGATGACCTAACAACAATTTAGGGTGTTTCATACCTATAGGGTAAAATAAAAATGAGCTTGGAGTTTTAATCCACACGTTTCTCCGTATTCTAAAGAACAAGAAAACACGTTTGTGCAAGTTTGAACCAGATCGCGCTGCATTTAGAGGTCCCCAACTTTGACGACTTTTTGTCAGTTCATTTCTCGCCTGCCTGCAGTGAAGAAGGTTTTCTTCGTCACTTGAGCGGTTCCTGTTGTATAGCCTATTGGACAACTATGGAGGTAATTATATATGCTACTAATTATCTCATTTTACTGTGGTATTGAAATTTATTATTATTTAATTTCTGTCATTTTACTGTGGTAGTGATATTTATTATTAATATTACATGAAATTAATTAGTCTGTTGCATATTGGACAACTAAGCTGGTAATTATTTATGATACTAATTAATGTAATTTTACTGCGGTATTGAAATTTATTTAATTAATGAATTGTCAAAGAGAACGTAGTGTACACGTATCAGTTTTATAAATAAAGAAAAGCAGTAACTGGGACTCGAACCAGTGTCATAGCCGTTTGGCGGCATCGCTCAAGTCGGCGTACACAGCACGCTATCCACTCCCTAGATGGTGTAGTGGATAGCGTGCTGTGTACGCCGACTTGAGCGATGCCGCCAAACGGCTATGACACTGGTTCGAGTCCCAGTTACTGCTTTTCTTTATTTAATTAATGAAATTAATTACGATGTGAAATTATTTCTGTGGAATTATTTAGTTTGTTTTCTTTTCCAGGTGTCTACCAGAGCGAAAACAGAAGTGTTTCGTATTGGCCAGACGGATGCGAACATCACATCAAGTGGCCTTCCAACTCAGTTGCAAGTACTCAAAAAGTACTTTTACCACCAAAAGGAGCAAAAATTTGGACGTACTAAATGCCTGAACCTGTGCCTGGATGCCTGTCTCATATTTTGGGAGAGAGCGAGAATCCCCATGATGCGTCGAGATTCGGCCTTGAGGAAGATGAATCCCTTCTCAAGGAATACGACCGGCTTGTGAAGCACAAGTCACATAAAGCAGAGTCCTTCCGAGTGAAGGAGGCGATGTTCAAGGAGGCAATAGCGAAGGAGATCATGGACATTGCTCATTCACAGGCTAAGGAAATGATGAAGAATCAGGAGGACATCCACTTTCTCGACATGCAGCGTGAAGATCCAAATTCCTGCAGCATGGGCCCTGTTGACATGAAGCTTCACTATAAGGAGATTAGGAAAAGGAAGAGGCTGGACAAGATTAAGGAACAACAGGAGAAGGCCAGGAAGGAACAAGGAGCTGCAGAAGATACGGGGGCTTTAGTGATTTCAACTTCGTCAGAGACTGACTCAGATGTCGTTGACCCAACCGTGGAAGTTTTTCCATCCTCCTCCAAGGGAAATACCAAGAAGCGACGCAGGAATCTGATCTCACAGGATGTGACGACTACCTACGATCGGCTGAATATTTCGTACCGCGATTCAGCTATGTCGTACGCTGCAGCGGCTAAATCTGTCGTCAACGATCGGGCCGAAAGAGCCATCGCGCTCACCAAAGAGTTCAACTGTTCTCTGACGAAGAACGAAGAGCAGAAGCAGTATTTGCTCAAAATTGTGATGCAGCATAGGGCGAAATACCCGAATAAAACCAAGAAGGATTTCATGGACAAATGATTCGCAAGAAGTGGTTATGTTTTTTGTATATTTGTGAAAATGTGTAGTGAAATGGTACTCGTTTGTTGAATAAAAATTCATTGACAGATTTTTGTTTAATTTTTTCCGTTTATGATCTGCCAGAGCATCAAACTGGGGACCCGTAAACTTTAAACTATTGAATTAATACTTCGGTTTATCAGTCTCCTCAGCAAATGGAACAAGGGGATCCATGTGGATTAAATTTTTCCAAACTTTTAATTTATGAAACACCCTACCTAACATGCATTCAATTTCACAATAGAAATTGTACAGATCCTGATGGTTATCCTTGGCTGGTTTTATATTTTTTAATTTTATTGCTAAATCATTTATTATTTCTTTTCTATTTAGGAAATTTCTTTCTAGTAATTTGAGAGCTATTTTATACGAGCTGCCTATTGCCGGTAAGGCATCAACCAGTTTTAGGGCTGGGCCCTTTAAATAATTAAGCAGATAACTGAATTTGTCAATATTAGATATATAATCTTTGTTGCCAATTAAACTATCAAATGTTTCCAAAAAAGACTGAAATTTTGTTCGATCACCCTCAAATATTGGTACTTGTAATGTTGGTAACTTGGCTTTTAGTTGTTTATTGTCATCATTAGAAATGGATGCATTTCTGAAGGCCTCAATCAAACTTTGATTTGTAGCTTCTAAATTATTTGGTAGATTATCTAAAGCAGCATATAATTCATTTATGTGAGAATCTATTGCAAAAATATTCTGTTCTTGTTCACACAAAAGTGCTGTGTATGTCTCTTCACCAACATTTAACCCATCAGTTTCTGTAACAATTTCCTCGTCTATAATTATTATTTCCTGTTTAATTCTATTTAAACCACCCAAAATAGTATAATCCCTTTTATTTGGATTTTCTTTGCTATTAAAGCTAGTTAAAAGCCTGGTAATGACTCCCTTCCTTGCTGATCTCTTCCTTTTTAATGATTTAATCTTTGCCTCAATTGCTTCACATTCAGCCATATTTTGTTTATTTTATTTTTCCAAAAATAAGTCCCCAAAATCCTAAAACCCTTTCAACTCTATAAATAAGCTTTATTTTATATTATGTATACAATAGTTAAGCTTTATTTTGGTTAAATAGGCTAGGCTTCGGATTACCCTTATTCTAGAATTTTACCACATCTATGACCAAATGATAAGTTTTGAAGTATTTGAATTATTTCTTATTTTTATTTTTAGTTAGGGCTTCGTAATTTTTTATTATTTATATGTAGTAAATATTTGAAAAAGCCAAACATGGAATAAATTCTGTTCAGATGTCAAAATGTTTGATAAGGCGTAATTTTTTTTTTTTGTTTGTTTTAATTTTATTTTATTCAAGGTTAAGGTTTTCACAGCAAATAACCCTTACCCACACGGGCCACCAATAAAGATATGGAAAAAATAGGTCCTGCTCCAACCAGAGTAGCCTAAACACAACCTAGGCTACGTTGGAGATGAAAGACCTAGGCTAAAGATGAACCAGCCTAGCTATTTGTCCATAAACAGGATTTCCATAATCTTTTGTTAAACAATTACAGCTGAAATGTCAGCTTATTTAACCTAAATTTAATAACCGAAGGGAAATTTAAGAACTTCTTACCTTGAAATTTTATATAAGTTTTATTTCTTGACACCAATAATGAACATTTTTATTCCGGCTTCTTTCGTCTCGCGCCTCCTCGTCCTCCCAGTTATTATGCTTATTAAGCTTATCCCAATCTTTTTCTTCTTCTTCCCAAAACCATGTTGCCATTTCCAGCTATGGGATCTTTTTTTCTTTTCATCCCATATTTGTTTCTTCGTTGGTGTCTTTTTAATTTTTCTCAGCAAGAGTTCAAGTTCTCCTTCTGATTTATTTTTTATTGTTATTATTTTTTTTAATGTCAATATGGCTTATCCAAGATTAGGTGGGTCTTCCATTTCGGTACTCCCAAATTTTCCACACACTGGGGCCAGCCAGAAAGGAAAAATTGCATGTGAAACCCAATTTTTTCTTTAATATTTGTTAACCCATCTTAGATTACCTATAATTTATGTTTTATTTATTACTCCATTTTTGTTTTTCCTCACTTTTTAATATAAAAAGTGTAGCATTTTATAAAGTCTCAATCTTTCCAAAATGAAAGGGTGCTGCATTTTAATTTATTTCATAGGAAATATTACAATACTCCAGCCCTTATCTTTTGTTGTAACATCTGCCTAGCTTGTAGAGCAGTTGAACGTTGTGGTCTACTATTTGTGGTATAGATTATTGTAGTAGTAGGACTAGTTACATCATTTATTGAACAGGTTAGGTTTGGTATAGTTTGGGTTAAATTTTGATCATCAGAATCTATTATAGATTCATCTTCATGATCATTTTTGTTAACTGTAGTTGGTCCTACTTCTAGGGGGTATAAGAGTGATACATCTCTTATAGTTTCACCTGAAGCAGTTTTAAGTTTTACAACCCTGGTTAATCCATCTTCCCCAGTTTTTAGTTCTAAAACTCTACCTAATGGCCAACACTGTCTTGATGTATTTTGTCTAATTAGAACTACATCTCCTACCTTGATTTCATTAACCCAGTCTTTGTTTTGTATATATTTATGCCTTTCTCTCAACCCAACAAGGTATTCATCACTCCATTGCTTTTTAAATTTTGTTTTTATATTTGTTATTTGTGATAATCTATTTTGCAAATCATGATTATCATCATTATCATCGTGGATCATCCAAGGAGATATTGTAATCAGGTAGAAGGTTAATGACTTCTCCCTTAATCAAATGATTTGGGGTGAGAGGCTCTACATCATTAATATTATCCCCTACATAAGTAAGAGGTCTGTTATTGACAACATTCTCAATTTCACTAATGAGAGTGAGAAGTTCAAAGAATTCAATTTGTTTTTTACCTATTGATTTCTTTAGGCAATTCTTTATTGTTTGGATATTCCTTTCCAAGATTGCTCCATACCATGGTGATGCAACAGGGATGTATTTCCATTTTATTTTGTTATTTTGTAGATATGTTATGGTATGTGAATTTTGTAATATGTCATTTATTTGGTTTTCACGAGCCTTGAAATATGTTGCATTACACTGGTATGCATCAATTTTGCTGTCAAGGGTTTTGTAAGTGATTCTTATAGAGTGTTTCCTGCTGATTTCGAATCTGCAATCCGTTTTTCTCAATCAGCTCAGGTTATCCGGCTATGGCCTCATAAGTAAAATAGAATTTTTCGTGAGTTTGTCAAAGCGGAATTGGAACAGTAACATCTATCATCATTTGTTTCACTTGTATAATATCTTTTTTTACTTTTCAGGCATATAGATGAAATATTTCATAATGAATAGAGCGTGTAAAAATGATCCCAATAGATTCTGCTACATATGTGGGACGGTTACCATGCCAAATAACCAGTCCCAAATCACTAAATTTGTGAAGACAATGTATAGAGCATACTTTGGAATTAAGCTAGGGGACCAGGACAAAAACTTCGCCCCTCATATGTGCTGCAAGACGTGCATTGAAAATTTGAGAAGATGGAGCAAAGGCAGAGCGAAATCTTTGCCTTTTGGAATTCCCATGATTTAGAGGGAAGGAAAGGATCACGTGACAGATTGCTATTTCTGCATGACAAACCTCCAAGGTGGGCTTATAAATTTATTTTTCTTAAATATTTTGAAATCCTCGTATGCAACTTGACATAATATTCACCATAATGTAATATTCACCATAATGGTAACCATACATTTACATATACATATTGTTATAGAAAATACATTTACACATACATATTGTTATACAAGTTACATTTACATATACAATGATTGTATATTTTCTTTCTTTTTCATTCATATTGTCCCCGAAGGGACAATATGAATGAAAAAGAAAGAAAATATACAGACTCCATCGACCTATTTCATATCTTACAGACCGCAGCCTTCCCTCACGAGCCGCCACTGTCTGAATGCTTCTTCTATTTCATTTGCAAGTTTTATATCCATGTTTCTGTGTTTCTATTTTCAGGAGTTAACAGGAAGAATAAACACATTGTTGTATACCCTGACATTCCTTCTGCTATGAGACCTGTACCCCATGGTCCTGGAATTCCAATACCCGACCCACCTCAAACCCTGGACTTCGATGATTCTGATGATGAATCATTGACCAATGCCAATGACCAGTCCCAGTCGTATATACCTCAAAATACCGCTTCAAATGAGCCGAGGCCTCTCAACCAAGCCAAACTTAATGATCTTACCAGGGATTTAGGACTTTCCAAATTAGCTGCCGAGATCTTGGGCTCACGACTTCGAGAGGACAACTTGCTGGCTCCGGGAACAACATTCTCCTGGTATAGGAAACGAGAGGAAGAATTCCGTAAGTTTTTTGCAGTGCACGAAAATACCTCTTCCTTAGTGTACTGCTGCAATGTTGAGGGGCTAATCGAATCCTTGGGCCTGCCATATAACGCATCAGAATGGAGGCTATTTATAGACTCGTCTAAACGAAGTTTGAAAGCAGTACTTCTCAACATTGGGAATAGGGTTGCATCAGTCCCTGTAGCACATTCCGTACAACTTACTGAGAGCTACGATAACATGAAAATTTTACTGGATGCTCTCGTATACGACCAACATAACTGGAGGATCTTTGGAGATTTGAAGGTAGTACTAATATCATAAGTAAACTATTGCTATTGACTATGTTGTTTTTCCAAAGGTTATTTGAGAGCGTATAAGAACACTTAACTTCCCCACAGAAGTGATACAGTCCAATGCATAGATTTTTTTTATCTGATAGAACAAATTCTCTAAATTCTTTAAATATTTTCATTTTTTTTCAGATTGTGGCATTTGTATTGGGAATGCAAGGGGGATACACGAAATACCCATGTTTCCTCTGCAAATGGGATAGCCGAGCGGATGAGAAGCACTATGCACAGCGTGAATGGGCATCCAGAGAAAATTTTGAACCTGGGTCGCATAATGTCGTTTCAGTGCCCCTTGTACCACCAGCAAAAACTTTGCTCCCACCACTTCATATTAAGCTGGGCTTGATGAAAAATTTCATCAAATCAATGAATAAGGAGGGTTCAGCATTCCGATATCTCGAGAGTAAATTTCCTCATATATCTGATGCTAAACTAAATGCTGGGGTTTTTGATGGTCTTCAAATTCGAACTTTGATCAAGGATACTCAGTTCGAAAACGCAATGACTCCAACTGAGAAGAATGCCTGGCAGGCATTCAAATCAGTTGTCACTGATTTTCTTGGCAAGCGTAGAAGTCCAGAATACGAGTCCGTTGTCGAAAACTTGATGGAAGCTTTCAAAGCTCATGGGTCGCGCATGTCCATAAAAATGCACTTTTTTGGGTCCCACTTGGACTATTTTCCTGAAAATTGCGGGGATTATAGTGAGGAACAGGGTGAACGATTTCACCAAGATATCAAAATAATGGAAGAGAGGTACCATGGAAACTGGGATATCAATATGCTGGCGGACTATTGCTGGTGTTTGAAGCGAGACGTGCCCGAAGAAAAACAGACGGAAAGCCAAAAAAACTTCCTTCCTTCCTCAATAAACTTTTTTCCATATTCATTGTATGAATAAAAGTATTTATTCACACAATGTTTTCATTTTTCACGAGTGTTCTTATAATATTACTCGTATCTACAGTGTTTAAGCTAAAAAAAATCAATAAATTTGGGGATAAAATTGGACTTATAATAAATGGCCAATAGAGAAAAAACCTGACCTGATTGAGGAAAACCAATGTCATTTTCGAATTCAGCATGGTCGAATTATACTGTATAATATGAGTTGAAAAAACCCTCACAGCAGACAAAAAAATTTCATATGCATACCAGTGTTATCTGTCCAAACAATTTTGGGTACAGAATGCTTAGCACAAAATCTTCTAAAGCTATAGACCATGGGTCGGGGAACTTTTTTGGGTATTACCCACAAATCTATTTGAGTAAAATGAAATTACCCCCAGACTTCAAAGTAAACAAAAACAAGCCAATTGCTCTTAAAATTGTTGCATATGGTGTCTCTCATACCGCACGCATTACCCCCAAAATGTTTAAATGTATCCCATTTGGGGTAATTTACCCCTGTTCGCCGACCACTGCTATAGACAAATGATTCTGCGGAGAGATCACTCACTATGTCTAAGCTGACTACTCTAGAAGATGAACATGTGTAAAGTATGATGTACATTTTTTGTTCTGTTGTTCTCAGACCAACAGTCAAACTTCCTGTATAGTCTATGCCAACTGTTTCAAAAGGCCTATTAAAGGTGACTCTCTCTGTTGGCAAATCAGGAGGATTGGACTTCCTGAAAGATCTGGAATGAATCCTTTTGCAGGTGACACAGTTATTCAAAACTGTCTTTACAGTCATTCTGCCTTTGGGTATCCAATACAACTTTCTAATGGCATTTAATGTTTGTGGAACACCCATGTGATAAAGTTCATTGTGTTTCTCTCTAATAATTAGGGTTGTAATGTGATGGAACCTAGGAAGGGGAAGGGGTTGTTTACTGTTATATGTGATTTGTGATTTGTTTAATCTACCCTTAAATCTTAATAAGCCATCTTTGTCAATGTAAAGATTCAAGTTTATTACCACAGAGGGTACTTTGTTCATTTGTTTACCAATTGTTAGAAAATCTATTTTTGTATTCTGTTTGTTGTATGTGGTTAATCCAATATTTGGTAGCTAGACTTGTATACATTTCATTATCATTATTTCTTTGTTTATTTATTTTCTTTAAACAGTTGTGAATGAATCTGAGACAGTAAGATGTTACTCTTACAAGTTTGCCAAAGTCAGAATAATTGTTATAATCTAATAGTAGCTCAACTTTATTTGTGGTTATCATGTTAAGCTTTACATTAATTTGATCTGCTGGCCACATTGTTTCATCCTGAATGAATTCAGGTCCATGAAACCAATTTTTGTTGGATTTTAGAAATTTACAGGATAATTCTCTTGTAAGAAAGTCTGCAGGATTTTGTTTTGTTGGAATGTATCCAGTGGTGGCATTCAGGCGGTTCGCACCGGTTCGTGCGAACCGGTTCCTAAAATTTCTCGAGTTCGATTTGGAGGCGATTTGGAAATATTTAAAAGGAAATTAAATAAAGAATTTCAATAAAAACATTTTTTAGTTTTCATTTCTGACACGGAAGGGAGAGAAGGGGGGAAGGGGAGGGGAGGGGAGGGCGAACCGGTTCTTAAAATTTTTGAATTCCACCACTGAATGTATCTGAAGGTTATGTCCAAATTTTGTCTAGCTTCTTTAATGTCTCTTAATCTGTTACGGACAAAGATGTTTTTTGAGTTTAACTCATCAGAGTTGATCCATGCCAAGCAGATTTGACTGTCAAGCCAAATATATGTATTTGTGATGTTTACATCATGGTAGACTTCATGGAGAAATCCTGTTATTTTTACAGCTAGATAACCTGCAAGTAATTCAAGCTGAGGAATAGTTTTATTTTGTTTTAAGGGTGTTACTTTCCCCTTGGCATAGATCAAATGGCTGCCATCCTCACCTACAAGGTAAGCGCAACAGCCATACACCTTTTCACTGGCATCGCCAAATACATGCAAGGTTTGAGGTGTATCTCTGTGTCCACAAACTCTGGGAATATTTATGTTTTGTAGTTTATTGAGATCTTTAACTAACCTTTTCCTGCTATCTTGTTGTTTATTGGTTATAGGATCATCCCAGTCTACTTTCTGTTTCCAAAATTCTTGTAAAAGAACCCTGGATCTGATAGTAGAAGGAAGGAATAAACCCATAGGATCAAATATTTTTAAACTTTCGGATAAGATCTTTCTTTTTGTGTTAGCTGTTGTATCTAAGGTGTAGCCTTTTGTGCAGAGTGAGTCATGAACTTTAGAATCTGAGTTCAAATCCCAGATCATACCTAATGTTTTCACCCTGTTTGTTGGTTCTGTCAATCCTTTGTCTTCTGATTTTATTTTTTGATTTAGTCTCTCATTATTTGTGATCTACTCTCTTAATTCAAAATTACCTTCTTTCATTATTTTATCTGCTTTTATGTAAGCTTCATTTAATTCTGACTCTGTTTTGGTTGATCCTACAAGGTTATCTACATAGAAGTGATCTTTCAAGAACTGAACAGTTAAATCATTTTCATCATACAAATTTAAGTGATGTTTGATGGTTAAAGCCAGTAAACTAGGACTTGCATTTGCTCCAAACAAAACCACATTAAATTTAAATGTTTTACACTCTTTATTTAAGTCATATGGATCATTAAACCACAAGAATCTTAGTTGATCTTTGTCATAGTCATTTTTCAGATGAATTCTCTAAAAAGCTTTGCTTATATCACTTTGAACTGCATAGTCATCTAATCTAAATCATAGAAGGATTTTTACAAGGTCTGAAATAAGATTAGGCCCCTCTATGAGACAGTCATTCAAGCTATGCTTATTGCCATCTTTAAGACTACAGTTATACACAACTCTAAGTTTCGTTGTGGGTGCATCCTTTCTATAGACTCCTGTGTAAGATAATGGCAGTTGTCTTTGTTGAAGGGGTGATCTTTAACTTCCTCACTGAAGCCTTTTTCTAACTGGTCCTTGAAAACATCATTATACATTTTAATTCTATTGTCATTTTTTAATCTTTTCATCAAATTATAGAGATGACCTTTAGCTACCTTTAGATTATCATTTAATTTTGGACTATTCATCTTCCAAGGTAGTTCAATTGAATAATGGCCATTTTCATACATGATAGTATTTTCAAAATTTTCAACCATTAATTGATTTTCGTCTGTATGATCACCATCTTGCACCCCCACTGACTCTAATAGCCAGAGCTGCTGTACACCTTTATCTAATTCTTCAGTTGTTAATGATTTATTTAATATTTTAGTATTTATGTCATTATTTGAGTTGTGTAAGACCTTGTCATAATAGGGCGAGTTTGTTAGACATATATTTTTATTTTTCATTGTTATTTTATATTTATCTATGTGTCCCAGTGGAGCTATACCCCAGTGAGTATCTAGAGCCATCCCATCTCCTATTCTGACTATGCCCTTCTGAATTAAGTGAATATAATCAGCTCCAATTAACATTTGAACATTATCTATTGTATCATCATTTAAATTTCTATCTGCAATTTTATATTGCTTTTTAAGTTGTTGTATTACTTGTTTTAAATTTGGTATTTTAAATTTTTGTTGACCAACTTGTTCAATGACTACTGCTTCTATGTTTGTTGTTTTATTCTCTGTGGGTATATCCAGATCTAAAGTGACTGTACTATATTTTTCTTTCTGTTCGTTTTCTTTGACAAATGATGTTATAAACAATTCTTGTTCATTTTTATGAGTTTGTAGGCCTAATTGATTAACTAATGATTGATCTACAAATGTTTGTTGGAAACAAGAATCTATTAGAGTGACTAGACATCTTATAGGAGTTGTCCCATCTTTTGTATTTTTTAAATCCAAGGTTATTGTAGGTAGGAGTACACTAGAATTTTTATTGACATTATTTATTGATACATGTCCATTAAATGTTTTTTCATTTTTCTTTGTGTTTTGTTTATTTGAATTTTTAAATGAATCACAAAGACAAGAGATATGATTTAAACTTCCACAATTAACACATTTGAATCTTATTTTTGTTTTGCAGTCTTTGTTATTATGTCCTGCAGCTGTGCATTTAGTACAAAGGTTTAACTGAGAACACCTGTTTATCCGGGATTCTAAGTCTACATATTTAGTACATCGTGTGCTATTGTGATCATCAGCCGAACAAAATTTACACTTACGTACAAATTCTGTTGTAACATTAAAATTTTGTAGTGTAGGAGTTAGACCTATCACTTTTTGTTCTGATTTGTCTTTTTGTTGTTGTTGTGGCTTTGGTTTTGTTTGAATTTTCTTTGTTTGGTTTATTTGTGAATCAATCTTTGTTTGGTTTATTTGTGAATCAATCTTTGAAGATTTGTACATTGACAAAACATTTGGAAATTCATTCCTTATTTCACCAAGGGTAGGGTATGTATTTCCCGTTATTCTTTGGAAAATATCCCTAATTTGGGTAGGTAAACAATCAAATATTATGGCTTGGATAAACCATGCTGATTTCTCTAGATCTATGTCATTATTTTGTAGATGACCTAACAACAATTTAGGGTGTTTCATACCTATAGGGTAAAATAAAAATGAGCTTGGAGTTTTAATCCACACGTTTCTCCGTATTCTAAAGAACAAGAAAACACGTTTGTGCAAGTTTGAACCAGATCGCGCTGCATTTAGAGGTCCCCAACTTTGACGACTTTTTGTCAGTTCATTTCTCGCCTGCCTGCAGTGAAGAAGGTTTTCTTCGTCACTTGAGCGGTTCCTGTTGTATAGCCTATTGGACAACTATGGAGGTAATTATATATGCTACTAATTATCTCATTTTACTGTGGTATTGAAATTTATTATTATTTAATTTCTGTCATTTTACTGTGGTAGTGATATTTATTATTAATATTACATGAAATTAATTAGTCTGTTGCATATTGGACAACTAAGCTGGTAATTATTTATGATACTAATTAATGTAATTTTACTGCGGTATTGAAATTTATTTAATTAATGAATTGTCAAAGAGAACGTAGTGTACACGTATCAGTTTTATAAATAAAGAAAAGCAGTAACTGGGACTCGAACCAGTGTCATAGCCGTTTGGCGGCATCGCTCAAGTCGGCGTACACAGCACGCTATCCACTCCCTAGATGGTGTAGTGGATAGCGTGCTGTGTACGCCGACTTGAGCGATGCCGCCAAACGGCTATGACACTGGTTCGAGTCCCAGTTACTGCTTTTCTTTATTTAATTAATGAAATTAATTACGATGTGAAATTATTTCTGTGGAATTATTTAGTTTGTTTTCTTTTCCAGGTGTCTACCAGAGCGAAAACAGAAGTGTTTCTATTGGCCAGACGGATGCGAACATCACATCAAGTGGCCTTCCAACTCAGTTGCAAGTACTCAAAAAGTACTTTTACCACCAAAAGGAGCAAAAATTTGGACGTACTAAATGCCTGAACCTGTGCCTGGATGCCTGTCTCATATTTTGGGAGAGAGCGAGAATCCCCATGATGCGTCGAGATTCGGCCTTGAGGAAGATGAATCCCTTCTCAAGGAATACGACCGGCTTGTGAAGCACAAGTCACATAAAGCAGAGTCCTTCCGAGTGAAGGAGGCGATGTTCAAGGAGGCAATAGCGAAGGAGATCATGGACATTGCTCATTCACAGGCTAAGGAAATGATGAAGAATCAGGAGGACATCCACTTTCTCGACATGCAGCGTGAAGATCCAAATTCCTGCAGCATGGGCCCTGTTGACATGAAGCTTCACTATAAGGAGATTAGGAAAAGGAAGAGGCTGGACAAGATTAAGGAACAACAGGAGAAGGCCAGGAAGGAACAAGGAGCTGCAGAAGATACGGGGGCTTTAGTGATTTCAACTTCGTCAGAGACTGACTCAGATGTCGTTGACCCAACCGTGGAAGTTTTTCCATCCTCCTCCAAGGGAAATACCAAGAAGCGACGCAGGAATCTGATCTCACAGGATGTGACGACTACCTACGATCGGCTGAATATTTCGTACCGCGATTCAGCTATGTCGTACGCTGCAGCGGCTAAATCTGTCGTCAACGATCGGGCCGAAAGAGCCATCGCGCTCACCAAAGAGTTCAACTGTTCTCTGACGAAGAACGAAGAGCAGAAGCAGTATTTGCTCAAAATTGTGATGCAGCATAGGGCGAAATACCCGAATAAAACCAAGAAGGATTTCATGGACAAATGATTCGCAAGAAGTGGTTATGTTTTTTGTATATTTGTGAAAATGTGTAGTGAAATGGTACTCGTTTGTTGAATAAAAATTCATTGACAGATTTTTGTTTAATTTTTTCCGTTTATGATCTGCCAGAGCATCAAACTGGGGACCCGTAAACTTTAAACTATTGAATTAATACTTCGGTTTATCAGTCTCCTCAGCAAATGGAACAAGGGGATCCATGTGGATTAAATTTTTCCAAACTTTTAATTTATGAAACACCCTACCTAACATGCATTCAATTTCACAATAGAAATTGTACAGATCCTGATGGTTATCCTTGGCTGGTTTTATATTTTTTAATTTTATTGCTAAATCATTTATTATTTCTTTTCTATTTAGGAAATTTCTTTCTAGTAATTTGAGAGCTATTTTATACGAGCTGCCTATTGCCGGTAAGGCATCAACCAGTTTTAGGGCTGGGCCCTTTAAATAATTAAGCAGATAACTGAATTTGTCAATATTAGATATATAATCTTTGTTGCCAATTAAACTATCAAATGTTTCCAAAAAAGACTGAAATTTTGTTCGATCACCCTCAAATATTGGTACTTGTAATGTTGGTAACTTGGCTTTTAGTTGTTTATTGTCATCATTAGAAATGGATGCATTTCTGAAGGCCTCAATCAAACTTTGATTTGTAGCTTCTAAATTATTTGGTAGATTATCTAAAGCAGCATATAATTCATTTATGTGAGAATCTATTGCAAAAATATTCTGTTCTTGTTCACACAAAAGTGCTGTGTATGTCTCTTCACCAACATTTAACCCATCAGTTTCTGTAACAATTTCCTCGTCTATAATTATTATTTCCTGTTTAATTCTATTTAAACCACCCAAAATAGTATAATCCCTTTTATTTGGATTTTCTTTGCTATTAAAGCTAGTTAAAAGCCTGGTAATGACTCCCTTCCTTGCTGATCTCTTCCTTTTTAATGATTTAATCTTTGCCTCAATTGCTTCACATTCAGCCATATTTTGTTTATTTTATTTTTCCAAAAATAAGTCCCCAAAATCCTAAAACCCTTTCAACTCTATAAATAAGCTTTATTTTATATTATGTATACAATAGTTAAGCTTTATTTTGGTTAAATAGGCTAGGCTTCGGATTACCCTTATTCTAGAATTTTACCACATCTATGACCAAATGATAAGTTTTGAAGTATTTGAATTATTTCTTATTTTTATTTTTAGTTAGGGCTTCGTAATTTTTTATTATTTATATGTAGTAAATATTTGAAAAAGCCAAACATGGAATAAATTCTGTTCAGATGTCAAAATGTTTGATAAGGCGTAATTTTTTTTTTTGTTTGTTTTAATTTTATTTTATTCAAGGTTAAGGTTTTCACAGCAAATAACCCTTACCCACACGGGCCACCAATAAAGATATGGAAAAAATAGGTCCTGCTCCAACCAGAGTAGCCTAAACACAACCTAGGCTACGTTGGAGATGAAAGACCTAGGCTAAAGATGAACCAGCCTAGCTATTTGTCCATAAACAGGATTTCCATAATCTTTTGTTAAACAATTACAGCTGAAATGTCAGCTTATTTAACCTAAATTTAATAACCGAAGGGAAATTTAAGAACTTCTTACCTTGAAATTTTATATAAGTTTTATTTCTTGACACCAATAATGAACATTTTTATTCCGGCTTCTTTCGTCTCGCGCCTCCTCGTCCTCCCAGTTATTATGCTTATTAAGCTTATCCCAATCTTTTTCTTCTTCTTCCCAAAACCATGTTGCCATTTCCAGCTATGGGATCTTTTTTTCTTTTCATCCCATATTTGTTTCTTCGTTGGTGTCTTTTTAATTTTTCTCAGCAAGAGTTCAAGTTCTCCTTCTGATTTATTTTTTATTGTTATTATTTTTTTTAATGTCAATATGGCTTATCCAAGATTAGGTGGGTCTTCCATTTCGGTACTCCCAAATTTTCCACACACTGGGGCCAGCCAGAAAGGAAAAATTGCATGTGAAACCCAATTTTTTCTTTAATATTTGTTAACCCATCTTAGATTACCTATAATTTATGTTTTATTTATTACTCCATTTTTGTTTTTCCTCACTTTTTAATATAAAAAGTGTAGCATTTTATAAAGTCTCAATCTTTCCAAAATGAAAGGGTGCTGCATTTTAATTTATTTCATAGGAAATATTACAATACTCCAGCCCTTATCTTTTGTTGTAACATCTGCCTAGCTTGTAGAGCAGTTGAACGTTGTGGTCTACTATTTGTGGTATAGATTATTGTAGTAGTAGGACTAGTTACATCATTTATTGAACAGGTTAGGTTTGGTATAGTTTGGGTTAAATTTTGATCATCAGAATCTATTATAGATTCATCTTCATGATCATTTTTGTTAACTGTAGTTGGTCCTACTTCTAGGGGGTATAAGAGTGATACATCTCTTATAGTTTCACCTGAAGCAGTTTTAAGTTTTACAACCCTGGTTAATCCATCTTCCCCAGTTTTTAGTTCTAAAACTCTACCTAATGGCCAACACTGTCTTGATGTATTTTGTCTAATTAGAACTACATCTCCTACCTTGATTTCATTAACCCAGTCTTTGTTTTGTATATATTTATGCCTTTCTCTCAACCCAACAAGGTATTCATCACTCCATTGCTTTTTAAATTTTGTTTTTATATTTGTTATTTGTGATAATCTATTTTGCAAATCATGATTATCATCATTATCATCGTGGATCATCCAAGGAGATATTGTAATCAGGTAGAAGGTTAATGACTTCTCCCTTAATCAAATGATTTGGGGTGAGAGGCTCTACATCATTAATATTATCCCCTACATAAGTAAGAGGTCTGTTATTGACAACATTCTCAATTTCACTAATGAGAGTGAGAAGTTCAAAGAATTCAATTTGTTTTTTACCTATTGATTTCTTTAGGCAATTCTTTATTGTTTGGATATTCCTTTCCAAGATTGCTCCATACCATGGTGATGCAACAGGGATGTATTTCCATTTTATTTTGTTATTTTGTAGATATGTTATGGTATGTGAATTTTGTAATATGTCATTTATTTGGTTTTCACGAGCCTTGAAATATGTTGCATTACACTGGTATGCATCAATTTTGCTGTCAAGGGTTTTGTAAGTGATTCTTATAGAGTGTTTCCTGCTGATTTCGAATCTGCAATCCGTTTTTCTCAATCAGCTCAGGTTATCCGGCTATGGCCTCATAAGTAAAATAGAATTTTTCGTGAGTTTGTCAAAGCGGAATTGGAACAGTAACATCTATCATCATTTGTTTCACTTGTATAATATCTTTTTTTACTTTTCAGGCATATAGATGAAATATTTCATAATGAATAGAGCGTGTAAAAATGATCCCAATAGATTCTGCTACATATGTGGGACGGTTACCATGCCAAATAACCAGTCCCAAATCACTAAATTTGTGAAGACAATGTATAGAGCATACTTTGGAATTAAGCTAGGGGACCAGGACAAAAACTTCGCCCCTCATATGTGCTGCAAGACGTGCATTGAAAATTTGAGAAGATGGAGCAAAGGCAGAGCGAAATCTTTGCCTTTTGGAATTCCCATGATTTAGAGGGAAGGAAAGGATCACGTGACAGATTGCTATTTCTGCATGACAAACCTCCAAGGTGGGCTTATAAATTTATTTTTCTTAAATATTTTGAAATCCTCGTATGCAACTTGACATAATATTCACCATAATGTAATATTCACCATAATGGTAACCATACATTTACATATACATATTGTTATAGAAAATACATTTACACATACATATTGTTATACAAGTTACATTTACATATACAATGATTGTATATTTTCTTTCTTTTTCATTCATATTGTCCCCGAAGGGACAATATGAATGAAAAAGAAAAAATATACAGACTCCATCGACCTATTTCATATCTTACAGACCGCAGCCTTCCCTCACGAGCCGCCACTGTCTGAATGCTTCTTCTATTTCATTTGCAAGTTTTATATCCATGTTTCTGTGTTTCTATTTTCAGGAGTTAACAGGAAGAATAAACACATTGTTGTATACCCTGACATTCCTTCTGCTATGAGACCTGTACCCCATGGTCCTGGAATTCCAATACCCGACCCACCTCAAACCCTGGACTTCGATGATTCTGATGATGAATCATTGACCAATGCCAATGACCAGTCCCAGTCGTATATACCTCAAAATACCGCTTCAAATGAGCCGAGGCCTCTCAACCAAGCCAAACTTAATGATCTTACCAGGGATTTAGGACTTTCCAAATTAGCTGCCGAGATCTTGGGCTCACGACTTCGAGAGGACAACTTGCTGGCTCCGGGAACAACATTCTCCTGGTATAGGAAACGAGAGGAAGAATTCCGTAAGTTTTTTGCAGTGCACGAAAATACCTCTTCCTTAGTGTACTGCTGCAATGTTGAGGGGCTAATCGAATCCTTGGGCCTGCCATATAACGCATCAGAATGGAGGCTATTTATAGACTCGTCTAAACGAAGTTTGAAAGCAGTACTTCTCAACATTGGGAATAGGGTTGCATCAGTCCCTGTAGCACATTCCGTACAACTTACTGAGAGCTACGATAACATGAAAATTTTACTGGATGCTCTCGTATACGACCAACATAACTGGAGGATCTTTGGAGATTTGAAGGTAGTACTAATATCATAAGTAAACTATTGCTATTGACTATGTTGTTTTTCCAAAGGTTATTTGAGAGCGTATAAGAACACTTAACTTCCCCACAGAAGTGATACAGTCCAATGCATAGATTTTTTTTATCTGATAGAACAAATTCTCTAAATTCTTTAAATATTTTCATTTTTTTTCAGATTGTGGCATTTGTATTGGGAATGCAAGGGGGATACACGAAATACCCATGTTTCCTCTGCAAATGGGATAGCCGAGCGGATGAGAAGCACTATGCACAGCGTGAATGGGCATCCAGAGAAAATTTTGAACCTGGGTCGCATAATGTCGTTTCAGTGCCCCTTGTACCACCAGCAAAAACTTTGCTCCCACCACTTCATATTAAGCTGGGCTTGATGAAAAATTTCATCAAATCAATGAATAAGGAGGGTTCAGCATTCCGATATCTCGAGAGTAAATTTCCTCATATATCTGATGCTAAACTAAATGCTGGGGTTTTTGATGGTCTTCAAATTCGAACTTTGATCAAGGATACTCAGTTCGAAAACGCAATGACTCCAACTGAGAAGAATGCCTGGCAGGCATTCAAATCAGTTGTCACTGATTTTCTTGGCAAGCGTAGAAGTCCAGAATACGAGTCCGTTGTCGAAAACTTGATGGAAGCTTTCAAAGCTCATGGGTCGCGCATGTCCATAAAAATGCACTTTTTTGGGTCCCACTTGGACTATTTTCCTGAAAATTGCGGGGATTATAGTGAGGAACAGGGTGAACGATTTCACCAAGATATCAAAATAATGGAAGAGAGGTACCATGGAAACTGGGATATCAATATGCTGGCGGACTATTGCTGGTGTTTGAAGCGAGACGTGCCCGAAGAAAAACAGACGGAAAGCCAAAAAAACTTCCTTCCTTCCTCAATAAACTTTTTTCCATATTCATTGTATGAATAAAAGTATTTATTCACACAATGTTTTCATTTTTCACGAGTGTTCTTATAATATTACTCGTATCTACAGTGTTTAAGCTAAAAAAAATCAATAAATTTGGGGATAAAATTGGACTTATAATAAATGGCCAATAGAGAAAAAACCTGACCTGATTGAGGAAAACCAATGTCATTTTCGAATTCAGCATGGTCGAATTATACTGTATAATATGAGTTGAAAAAACCCTCACAGCAGACAAAAAAATTTCATATGCATACCAGTGTTATCTGTCCAAACAATTTTGGGTACAGAATGCTTAGCACAAAATCTTCTAAAGCTATAGACCATGGGTCGGGGAACTTTTTTGGGTATTACCCACAAATCTATTTGAGTAAAATGAAATTACCCCCAGACTTCAAAGTAAACAAAAACAAGCCAATTGCTCTTAAAATTGTTGCATATGGTGTCTCTCATACCGCACGCATTACCCCCAAAATGTTTAAATGTATCCCATTTGGGGTAATTTACCCCTGTTCGCCGACCACTGCTATAGACAAATGATTCTGCGGAGAGATCACTCACTATGTCTAAGCTGACTACTCTAGAAGATGAACATGTGTAAAGTATGATGTACATTTTTTGTTCTGTTGTTCTCAGACCAACAGTCAAACTTCCTGTATAGTCTATGCCAACTGTTTCAAAAGGCCTATTAAAGGTGACTCTCTCTGTTGGCAAATCAGGAGGATTGGACTTCCTGAAAGATCTGGAATGAATCCTTTTGCAGGTGACACAGTTATTCAAAACTGTCTTTACAGTCATTCTGCCTTTGGGTATCCAATACAACTTTCTAATGGCATTTAATGTTTGTGGAACACCCATGTGATAAAGTTCATTGTGTTTCTCTCTAATAATTAGGGTTGTAATGTGATGGAACCTAGGAAGGGGAAGGGGTTGTTTACTGTTATATGTGATTTGTGATTTGTTTAATCTACCCTTAAATCTTAATAAGCCATCTTTGTCAATGTAAAGATTCAAGTTTATTACCACAGAGGGTACTTTGTTCATTTGTTTACCAATTGTTAGAAAATCTATTTTTGTATTCTGTTTGTTGTATGTGGTTAATCCAATATTTGGTAGCTAGACTTGTATACATTTCATTATCATTATTTCTTTGTTTATTTATTTTCTTTAAACAGTTGTGAATGAATCTGAGACAGTAAGATGTTACTCTTACAAGTTTGCCAAAGTCAGAATAATTGTTATAATCTAATAGTAGCTCAACTTTATTTGTGGTTATCATGTTAAGCTTTACATTAATTTGATCTGCTGGCCACATTGTTTCATCCTGAATGAATTCAGGTCCATGAAACCAATTTTTGTTGGATTTTAGAAATTTACAGGATAATTCTCTTGTAAGAAAGTCTGCAGGATTTTGTTTTGTTGGAATGTATCCAGTGGTGGCATTCAGGCGGTTCGCACCGGTTCGTGCGAACCGGTTCCTAAAATTTCTCGAGTTCGATTTGGAGGCGATTTGGAAATATTTAAAAGGAAATTAAATAAAGAATTTCAATAAAAACATTTTTTAGTTTTCATTTCTGACACGGAAGGGAGAGAAGGGGGGAAGGGGAGGGGAGGGGAGGGCGAACCGGTTCTTAAAATTTTTGAATTCCACCACTGAATGTATCTGAAGGTTATGTCCAAATTTTGTCTAGCTTCTTTAATGTCTCTTAATCTGTTACGGACAAAGATGTTTTTTGAGTTTAACTCATCAGAGTTGATCCATGCCAAGCAGATTTGACTGTCAAGCCAAATATATGTATTTGTGATGTTTACATCATGGTAGACTTCATGGAGAAATCCTGTTATTTTTACAGCTAGATAACCTGCAAGTAATTCAAGCTGAGGAATAGTTTTATTTTGTTTTAAGGGTGTTACTTTCCCCTTGGCATAGATCAAATGGCTGCCATCCTCACCTACAAGGTAAGCGCAACAGCCATACACCTTTTCACTGGCATCGCCAAATACATGCAAGGTTTGAGGTGTATCTCTGTGTCCACAAACTCTGGGAATATTTATGTTTTGTAGTTTATTGAGATCTTTAACTAACCTTTTCCTGCTATCTTGTTGTTTATTGGTTATAGGATCATCCCAGTCTACTTTCTGTTTCCAAAATTCTTGTAAAAGAACCCTGGATCTGATAGTAGAAGGAAGGAATAAACCCATAGGATCAAATATTTTTAAACTTTCGGATAAGATCTTTCTTTTTGTGTTAGCTGTTGTATCTAAGGTGTAGCCTTTTGTGCAGAGTGAGTCATGAACTTTAGAATCTGAGTTCAAATCCCAGATCATACCTAATGTTTTCACCCTGTTTGTTGGTTCTGTCAATCCTTTGTCTTCTGATTTTATTTTTTGATTTAGTCTCTCATTATTTGTGATCTACTCTCTTAATTCAAAATTACCTTCTTTCATTATTTTATCTGCTTTTATGTAAGCTTCATTTAATTCTGACTCTGTTTTGGTTGATCCTACAAGGTTATCTACATAGAAGTGATCTTTCAAGAACTGAACAGTTAAATCATTTTCATCATACAAATTTAAGTGATGTTTGATGGTTAAAGCCAGTAAACTAGGACTTGCATTTGCTCCAAACAAAACCACATTAAATTTAAATGTTTTACACTCTTTATTTAAGTCATATGGATCATTAAACCACAAGAATCTTAGTTGATCTTTGTCATAGTCATTTTTCAGATGAATTCTCTAAAAAGCTTTGCTTATATCACTTTGAACTGCATAGTCATCTAATCTAAATCATAGAAGGATTTTTACAAGGTCTGAAATAAGATTAGGCCCCTCTATGAGACAGTCATTCAAGCTATGCTTATTGCCATCTTTAAGACTACAGTTATACACAACTCTAAGTTTCGTTGTGGGTGCATCCTTTCTATAGACTCCTGTGTAAGATAATGGCAGTTGTCTTTGTTGAAGGGGTGATCTTTAACTTCCTCACTGAAGCCTTTTTCTAACTGGTCCTTGAAAACATCATTATACATTTTAATTCTATTGTCATTTTTTAATCTTTTCATCAAATTATAGAGATGACCTTTAGCTACCTTTAGATTATCATTTAATTTTGGACTATTCATCTTCCAAGGTAGTTCAATTGAATAATGGCCATTTTCATACATGATAGTATTTTCAAAATTTTCAACCATTAATTGATTTTCGTCTGTATGATCACCATCTTGCACCCCCACTGACTCTAATAGCCAGAGCTGCTGTACACCTTTATCTAATTCTTCAGTTGTTAATGATTTATTTAATATTTTAGTATTTATGTCATTATTTGAGTTGTGTAAGACCTTGTCATAATAGGGCGAGTTTGTTAGACATATATTTTTATTTTTCATTGTTATTTTATATTTATCTATGTGTCCCAGTGGAGCTATACCCCAGTGAGTATCTAGAGCCATCCCATCTCCTATTCTGACTATGCCCTTCTGAATTAAGTGAATATAATCAGCTCCAATTAACATTTGAACATTATCTATTGTATCATCATTTAAATTTCTATCTGCAATTTTATATTGCTTTTTAAGTTGTTGTATTACTTGTTTTAAATTTGGTATTTTAAATTTTTGTTGACCAACTTGTTCAATGACTACTGCTTCTATGTTTGTTGTTTTATTCTCTGTGGGTATATCCAGATCTAAAGTGACTGTACTATATTTTTCTTTCTGTTCGTTTTCTTTGACAAATGATGTTATAAACAATTCTTGTTCATTTTTATGAGTTTGTAGGCCTAATTGATTAACTAATGATTGATCTACAAATGTTTGTTGGAAACAAGAATCTATTAGAGTGACTAGACATCTTATAGGAGTTGTCCCATCTTTTGTATTTTTTAAATCCAAGGTTATTGTAGGTAGGAGTACACTAGAATTTTTATTGACATTATTTATTGATACATGTCCATTAAATGTTTTTTCATTTTTCTTTGTGTTTTGTTTATTTGAATTTTTAAATGAATCACAAAGACAAGAGATATGATTTAAACTTCCACAATTAACACATTTGAATCTTATTTTTGTTTTGCAGTCTTTGTTATTATGTCCTGCAGCTGTGCATTTAGTACAAAGGTTTAACTGAGAACACCTGTTTATCCGGGATTCTAAGTCTACATATTTAGTACATCGTGTGCTATTGTGATCATCAGCCGAACAAAATTTACACTTACGTACAAATTCTGTTGTAACATTAAAATTTTGTAGTGTAGGAGTTAGACCTATCACTTTTTGTTCTGATTTGTCTTTTTGTTGTTGTTGTGGCTTTGGTTTTGTTTGAATTTTCTTTGTTTGGTTTATTTGTGAATCAATCTTTGTTTGGTTTATTTGTGAATCAATCTTTGAAGATTTGTACATTGACAAAACATTTGGAAATTCATTCCTTATTTCACCAAGGGTAGGGTATGTATTTCCCGTTATTCTTTGGAAAATATCCCTAATTTGGGTAGGTAAACAATCAAATATTATGGCTTGGATAAACCATGCTGATTTCTCTAGATCTATGTCATTATTTTGTAGATGACCTAACAACAATTTAGGGTGTTTCATACCTATAGGGTAAAATAAAAATGAGCTTGGAGTTTTAATCCACACGTTTCTCCGTATTCTAAAGAACAAGAAAACACGTTTGTGCAAGTTTGAACCAGATCGCGCTGCATTTAGAGGTCCCCAACTTTGACGACTTTTTGTCAGTTCATTTCTCGCCTGCCTGCAGTGAAGAAGGTTTTCTTCGTCACTTGAGCGGTTCCTGTTGTATAGCCTATTGGACAACTATGGAGGTAATTATATATGCTACTAATTATCTCATTTTACTGTGGTATTGAAATTTATTATTATTTAATTTCTGTCATTTTACTGTGGTAGTGATATTTATTATTAATATTACATGAAATTAATTAGTCTGTTGCATATTGGACAACTAAGCTGGTAATTATTTATGATACTAATTAATGTAATTTTACTGCGGTATTGAAATTTATTTAATTAATGAATTGTCAAAGAGAACGTAGTGTACACGTATCAGTTTTATAAATAAAGAAAAGCAGTAACTGGGACTCGAACCAGTGTCATAGCCGTTTGGCGGCATCGCTCAAGTCGGCGTACACAGCACGCTATCCACTCCCTAGATGGTGTAGTGGATAGCGTGCTGTGTACGCCGACTTGAGCGATGCCGCCAAACGGCTATGACACTGGTTCGAGTCCCAGTTACTGCTTTTCTTTATTTAATTAATGAAATTAATTACGATGTGAAATTATTTCTGTGGAATTATTTAGTTTGTTTTCTTTTCCAGGTGTCTACCAGAGCGAAAACAGAAGTGTTTCTATTGGCCAGACGGATGCGAACATCACATCAAGTGGCCTTCCAACTCAGTTGCAAGTACTCAAAAAGTACTTTTACCACCAAAAGGAGCAAAAATTTGGACGTACTAAATGCCTGAACCTGTGCCTGGATGCCTGTCTCATATTTTGGGAGAGAGCGAGAATCCCCATGATGCGTCGAGATTCGGCCTTGAGGAAGATGAATCCCTTCTCAAGGAATACGACCGGCTTGTGAAGCACAAGTCACATAAAGCAGAGTCCTTCCGAGTGAAGGAGGCGATGTTCAAGGAGGCAATAGCGAAGGAGATCATGGACATTGCTCATTCACAGGCTAAGGAAATGATGAAGAATCAGGAGGACATCCACTTTCTCGACATGCAGCGTGAAGATCCAAATTCCTGCAGCATGGGCCCTGTTGACATGAAGCTTCACTATAAGGAGATTAGGAAAAGGAAGAGGCTGGACAAGATTAAGGAACAACAGGAGAAGGCCAGGAAGGAACAAGGAGCTGCAGAAGATACGGGGGCTTTAGTGATTTCAACTTCGTCAGAGACTGACTCAGATGTCGTTGACCCAACCGTGGAAGTTTTTCCATCCTCCTCCAAGGGAAATACCAAGAAGCGACGCAGGAATCTGATCTCACAGGATGTGACGACTACCTACGATCGGCTGAATATTTCGTACCGCGATTCAGCTATGTCGTACGCTGCAGCGGCTAAATCTGTCGTCAACGATCGGGCCGAAAGAGCCATCGCGCTCACCAAAGAGTTCAACTGTTCTCTGACGAAGAACGAAGAGCAGAAGCAGTATTTGCTCAAAATTGTGATGCAGCATAGGGCGAAATACCCGAATAAAACCAAGAAGGATTTCATGGACAAATGATTCGCAAGAAGTGGTTATGTTTTTTGTATATTTGTGAAAATGTGTAGTGAAATGGTACTCGTTTGTTGAATAAAAATTCATTGACAGATTTTTGTTTAATTTTTTCCGTTTATGATCTGCCAGAGCATCAAACTGGGGACCCGTAAACTTTAAACTATTGAATTAATACTTCGGTTTATCAGTCTCCTCAGCAAATGGAACAAGGGGATCCATGTGGATTAAATTTTTCCAAACTTTTAATTTATGAAACACCCTACCTAACATGCATTCAATTTCACAATAGAAATTGTACAGATCCTGATGGTTATCCTTGGCTGGTTTTATATTTTTTAATTTTATTGCTAAATCATTTATTATTTCTTTTCTATTTAGGAAATTTCTTTCTAGTAATTTGAGAGCTATTTTATACGAGCTGCCTATTGCCGGTAAGGCATCAACCAGTTTTAGGGCTGGGCCCTTTAAATAATTAAGCAGATAACTGAATTTGTCAATATTAGATATATAATCTTTGTTGCCAATTAAACTATCAAATGTTTCCAAAAAAGACTGAAATTTTGTTCGATCACCCTCAAATATTGGTACTTGTAATGTTGGTAACTTGGCTTTTAGTTGTTTATTGTCATCATTAGAAATGGATGCATTTCTGAAGGCCTCAATCAAACTTTGATTTGTAGCTTCTAAATTATTTGGTAGATTATCTAAAGCAGCATATAATTCATTTATGTGAGAATCTATTGCAAAAATATTCTGTTCTTGTTCACACAAAAGTGCTGTGTATGTCTCTTCACCAACATTTAACCCATCAGTTTCTGTAACAATTTCCTCGTCTATAATTATTATTTCCTGTTTAATTCTATTTAAACCACCCAAAATAGTATAATCCCTTTTATTTGGATTTTCTTTGCTATTAAAGCTAGTTAAAAGCCTGGTAATGACTCCCTTCCTTGCTGATCTCTTCCTTTTTAATGATTTAATCTTTGCCTCAATTGCTTCACATTCAGCCATATTTTGTTTATTTTATTTTTCCAAAAATAAGTCCCCAAAATCCTAAAACCCTTTCAACTCTATAAATAAGCTTTATTTTATATTATGTATACAATAGTTAAGCTTTATTTTGGTTAAATAGGCTAGGCTTCGGATTACCCTTATTCTAGAATTTTACCACATCTATGACCAAATGATAAGTTTTGAAGTATTTGAATTATTTCTTATTTTTATTTTTAGTTAGGGCTTCGTAATTTTTTATTATTTATATGTAGTAAATATTTGAAAAAGCCAAACATGGAATAAATTCTGTTCAGATGTCAAAATGTTTGATAAGGCGTAATTTTTTTTTTTTGTTTGTTTTAATTTTATTTTATTCAAGGTTAAGGTTTTCACAGCAAATAACCCTTACCCACACGGGCCACCAATAAAGATATGGAAAAAATAGGTCCTGCTCCAACCAGAGTAGCCTAAACACAACCTAGGCTACGTTGGAGATGAAAGACCTAGGCTAAAGATGAACCAGCCTAGCTATTTGTCCATAAACAGGATTTCCATAATCTTTTGTTAAACAATTACAGCTGAAATGTCAGCTTATTTAACCTAAATTTAATAACCGAAGGGAAATTTAAGAACTTCTTACCTTGAAATTTTATATAAGTTTTATTTCTTGACACCAATAATGAACATTTTTATTCCGGCTTCTTTCGTCTCGCGCCTCCTCGTCCTCCCTGTTATTATGCTTATTACGCTTATCCCGATCTTTTTCTTCTTCTTCCCAAAACCATGTTGCCATTTCTAGCTATGGGATCTTTTTTTCTTTTCACATCATATTTGTTTCTTCGTTGGTGTCTTTTTAATTTTTCTCAGCAAGAGTTCAAGTTCTCCTTCTGATTTATTTTTTATTGTTATTATTTTTTTTTTAATGTCAATATGGCTTATCCAAGATTAGGTGGGTCTTCCATTTCGGTACTCCCAAATTTTCCACAAACTGCTTAATAAATTATATTAATTCACCAAGGAAACGATTGGATAACTAGAAAACATTATTTAATATTACAGAACTAAGTAACATTTGGCAAATGACTTAATTTTGTGACTTTTTTAAAAGTATAATAGTTAAGATATGAGAAAAATGTCATCTGACCAGACTTGTTTTCCTCACCTAGAAAACTGAATTTTTGGGGGAGATGCCATGCAATACATTTACGATAGAGCAGTTTGGTTGACATGCAGACTGAACATAATATTAATGGCAAGGGCAGCTTTTAAACAGATTTTTTTTATGCAGGAAGGCAAGACCAAGGGCAAACGTCCGCAAGAATACCTCTTCCCATAAAAGAAGAAGAAGAAGAAGTCGAGAGCCGAAATCAAGCACCAAATGGCGTTTCTAAATTGCTCTAAAGTAGGTTCAGTAAATTAGCACTTTATGTATTTGTATAGTTACTGTATGATGTGCCTGCCCTAATGATTAACAGTTCTTAAAGAATGCATGCATAATATGCTTACAATAAATTAGGTTTATCAGAGTTTAGGAACAAATCCAGGAATGCAGTCTTATTTTAAGAAACTTCGTAATCAGACTTAAGCCTGAATTATTAGTAAACCAAAAGAAAGAATGTCCTCAATTCTTGCTTTTATTATTTAACAATATTCTTATTCTCTATACAGTAAAATTTAAAATTAAAGCTTGTTTTCTCTTCCTAATGATTTTCTTTCCTTTCCAACCTCTTCCCTCTTCACACACACACACACACACACACACACACACACACACACACACACACACACACACACAGTTCATGCAAGGAACTGTATCTGTCCTTTCCTTTTCCTTTTTGGGTTCATTTGCTCTTATTAAAGTTCCGTATAAGGATCTTCTTTCATAGACCCGTAGTTTATTACTGCAAAAGAAAAGAAAAGTGTGAGCTAAAAGGTGGATCTGATTTGAGATCCTCAGATCGCAAAAAAAGGTCTCTCTTCTTTCTTCTGAATGATTGAAGAAAATTAAAAATTATTGTCAGAAACAAACACAAAGGAATTCTCACTTATTCGTAGATTGTTGTTTCATTCCGTTCTTTAACTTCGCAAAATCTAAGGTCATATGACGGAGGAGATCTACAATTTTAGGTGGGATCCGAACCACGGGTTATCATATAATCTGGACGCAGAGGACGGCCTCCTCTCCAACTATTCTCCAGGTCTAATGTCGCTTGGCTTCGTTGATTGACGGGAAGCGGTGTTACGACATCGGCCACGACGTAACCCCCATATTTGGAGATAGTGAATGGTAGATTGAAGAAGATCGTTCCAGAGTTGTCCGGTTGAGTAGATGAAAGAGTGAAAATACTGATTAACCCTTGTGTTAGAGAGTTCGACAGAAAAGGGATGAGAATATATCGAAAAGTTGTGAAAAGGATGCTACGCGAAAGGAAGTGAACCAATTATGTATTGGCATAAATTTGTTGAACGAAGGTGTTTAGCTTATATATTTTATTCTGCATAAGGTACAATTTCTGGTATGAACATAGTGATATTAGTTTAATGTAACTGAGCACCTTTTTAATTAGTTCCCTTTGCATTTCAGGTATTATTTTCATGCACATAACATAAAAAGCATCGGGTATTATTCCCAGATTAAAGGAGTTCTCGAATGACGTACGGAGGGACATTGAAAATACTATTCGTCAAATACCTGTCCGTCAAATTATTTGCAAATGGAGGGACATAAAGACGACGCCAACCTTGCCCAGGAGACATCTAAACCCATTCAAAGGTCTTTGGTAAGTACCAACACACATGTTCATCGTTCCACAATATGAAAATCTTTGAACCGATCAGGACTTCATGGACGAAAGCCATTGTTGCAGTAGAAACAGAAAGTCGACAGACGAAAATTCCCTCTGGCGCACCAGAATGACAACCCTATCACCTGGGGAAAGGTACTTTGTCTCATCTGTCCAGAGTACCTTTTACCAGGGAGACAACCCTCGAGTATTTTCCACATATAGTGTATATCATTGTGTACCGCTCGCGTCTTCTTTCCAGAGAGTTGAGTTTCAAGGACTGTGGTCGAGACCAGTAGTTTTCATCTTTTGTTTCCCCTACCTTAGATGTAAAAGTCCTTTGTATGGTTTTTATGTTTGCAATGTCTCTTGTTCTGTTTGGGCTTGTGGGTACTGAGCAATACTCAATTATTTATTGGTAGGACTAGAAGAGACTAATCACTAGACTCTTCCATAATTTTAGTACGATGTTTGTTTTTCTAGAGATGTTTGGTGAGGGAAGCTAATTTTATTATGATATTTGGTGAAGGAAGCTATATTTAGGGGCCTCTGCGAATGACCCGTTGCCCACGTCGGGCTAAAATCTTGAAAAAGAAAAAATAGTGTTTTTCATTTACCTTTACTTATTCGGACTATAATGGATTTAATTTTCCCAGAAGAGTTCCTTTTTCCATGTACGGCCTGTGTGTAACAAAAGTTTCTCAGGGGACTATTCTGAGTTGCATCACATTAAACGGACGTGTTAAGTGCCTTAAAAAGTGGACGCTCAATTTTTCCAGTTGAGGTTTAAGTTTTAGTTTTTGACTAAATATACAATAGTTACCCCTTTTCTTTGATGTTTTCAATCCGACGTAAATGCAACGAGTCTTTTGCTTATATTGAGGTCCTGAATGTAGTGGGGCTAGGCTGCTTCAAAACCTAGATTCTGTTCCAGAGCTGGATCCTATCCATGGGGCTCCAATAAACCTTAGCCCCCCCCCCCGCCCATGGCCTAAACCATTAGAGGTACAGTAAATCTAAACATACCTCACAAAAGAGAATTTAATCCTGCATTCAATGAGAAACAATTAAAACTTGGTGTTCCCGCCATTGGCTTCCAAGACAGCCTGAATTCGCTTTGGGTAGCTTGCCAAAAGTGACGTGAATAGATCTTGATCGTTACGCAAATTTGCTAAAACAGTTTCAATATGTTGCGTCATTGTATCCTTCGAAAATCGATTTGCTGCAGGTTCTTGAAACAAGAGACATTCAACCTTGTCCTTTATAACTGATCCAATGTGTTCACAGACGTTCAGTTCAGGAGAATTTCCTGGCCATTCTTCATTTCCAAAGAAATCGATCTCATGGTTCCGCAACAACTGTTGAGTGGCTAATGCCTTAAAGCAGGGGGCCTTATCGTGCAGAAGTGTGACCTGATCGACATCCATAACATTGTTTGGGTTTCTTAGAAAAGGAATGACATGCTGGGATGTAATAATATCACGAAAATACTGTCCATCCCAACTCTGACCATTTGGCTTCAGCACCCACATGAGCTTCTTTGCAGTGAACAAAACAAACACACCAACACAGTCTGGACTTTTTAATGATTCACGATAATGTTCATTGTCATCGATTTCATCTGGTGTTGTGGCCCACACTCGATCATTTTGGTAGTTAGGCCGACGTGTTACGTAAACAAAAAATTCATCGGAGACAGCTAAATGCATGAAATCATCCACATCCCAATCTTCAAGATAATGGGGAAACCACATTCTGTCATCGATGTTAAGTTGAGTTTTTCTTGGCTTTGGAAGTTCATGCCAAGGCTTTAAACCTTGCCTATGACGGTACAGTCGAATGATCTCACCACTAACGATCTTTCCTCTCAACACTTCGATCTCTCTAGAAAGTTTAGCACAGCTGTTTTTCCGCTTACGCGTACCGCTTTCAATGATGTCCTTTGTTTTCTGAGAGAGTGGCAAATTTGGGCGCCCAGATTTGGTTGTATCCATTTCACATTCATCCAAAGTTTTATTCCAATTTCTTTTGACGAAGTCCTCACTTCTTCGCAACTTTTTGGCAACCCATGAATGTGTTATAAAGGTGGCTCCAGCATCAAGAGCTTCCCGAAATGTTATTGCTCGTATGCGATCTATCACACGTTCCCTCTCCGAATCACCAATTAATTGAGAAGCCATTATATTATCACTCTATCAGCTAGAGTAATTTTAATACCTGCAATAAATAAAGAATTTTATATATTTTTATAATCACTAAAAACTATTTCGATATAAGTAAACATGTAAGCTGCAAATGGGGGGGGGGAGCTAAGTTTTTTTGGAACCCCTTACTTGGCAGATAGCTGGTAAGGGAAGTTATACTTTGGGGCCTCTTTGCGAGTGACCCGTTGCCAACGTCGGGCTAACATCATGAAAAAGAAAAATTATAGTATTTGTCATTTACCGTTATTTATTCGGACTATGATGGATTTAATTTTCCGAGAAGAGTTCCTTGTTCCATGTACACCTGTGTGTAACATAAAAGTTTCTCAGGGGACCATTCTGAGTTGTATCATATATATATTTTTTTTTCTATGCAGAAAGGAGAGGCCAAGAGCGGGTACCACAAAAATGCTCCTTCTTATAAGCAAGAGCCAAAATCAAGATCTCTTAGGCTCACAATGCTATTTTTTTTCTATATACATATGGAAAGATTGTGTAGTGTGTTGAATGCATGCATGTGCAGTGAAGAATAGATGGAGAAGCGTGTGTTTGAAACCATGCCTGACTGTTCCAGGGGAGATGAGACAGAAAAAGATCAGCTGAGGGTGACAGTGACAGGAAAAATGGGAGTTCCAGCACTCCCTGTCTTCTGCCTAACATCCGCCCCTACCCGAAGTAACTCCCTGGTCGATTGGTGTCTACATTCTTCTTTTATTAGAAATGTATATGTATATATATATATATATCTATGTATATATATATATATATATATTATATACAGGAAGGAGGAGCCACAGGCGAATGCCCGCAAAAGCGCCCACCCGCCGATAGAAGAAGAAGAGAACCAAAATCAAGGTTCAGGGTTTTCGACATGCCTAGACTCTCTGCGTTTGAAAGGTTGGAGGTCATAGACAGGGGCAAAGATGGATTGAGGAAGATTGTGCCAGAGTTCACCGGCTGAGTAGATGAAAGATTAAAAATACCGATTAACCTTTGCGTTGGGGAGTTGGATATAAAAAGAATGAAAAAGTATCGAAAGTCTGGTGCTGCGTGCTCTCCTTAAAGGAGGAGTCATGCAGTTAGAGAGTTCAGAAGAGCAGTGTCCGTTATAATAGCGATACTAAAGGGAGAGTGAGACAACATTGCGGCGAAGAGAGAGAGATTGAAGAGACGAAAAGCTTTTAATTCCACCCAGTCAAGTACGGCTGTGTGGGTTGAGCCACCTCATACATGAAAAGCATACTCCATACAGGGGCGAACAAGATCCCTGTACGTAGACAGCGACTGAGTAGGTGTGAAGAGACTGCGGAGGCGGTATAGCACACCTAACCTCTTAGAATCTGTTTTAGAAAGAGAGTATATGTGATCTTTCCAGGAAAGATCACGAGAAAAGGAAACGCAAAGAATGTTAAGAGAAGAAGGATTGAGTTGTGTATTGTTGAAGGTAAGGGGATAGTCGTGTGGAAGATTATAACGAGTGGACAGGTGAAGGAACTGAGTTTTGGAAGCATTGAAAGCCACAAGGTTTTCTCTGCTCCAATCAGATATAGCAGAAAGATCAGAGGTCAGGTGCTTGCGGTCGCTCGCCTTTGGCCCCCTGCTTCCTGCATAAAAACAAACAACCTGCAAACGTCGGAACACATTTTTACAAGTTTGTTCCTCTTGCAATGACTTCATTCTAACCCGTTTTTCTTCTGCGGCAACCATTTTCAAACTACATTCAAAATGAAACTACTTAATTTAGATGAAATAACTTTTTTGGCGAGTGTATTCCAGGGGAATTTTTTTCATTCTTTTGGGTATCAAAGCTTCTTTTCAGATGATAGATTAAATTCTTTTAATAATACTTCACTTCTTTTGGTAGAAAATATGGTCTTCAAATCTTTTCTAATTGAATTTGGAAACAGAAGATAATATTTCTATTTATAGGAGGTTGCGGGAAGTTATTTTCCTGTGTGTGAGTCGGAAATGAATGTTTCATGTTTTATGAAATCTATCGTCTTCTTCTAGAAAACTTCAAACTTTCAAACCACCCTTCGTTATATACACACAGTGTATATATATATATATATATATATATATATATATATATATATATATATATGGGAATGAACTCAGAATGGTCCCCTGAGTTTTTTATGATACACACAGACAGTGCATGGAACAAGGAACGCTTCTGGGATAATTAATTATCCCAGAAGAGTTCCTTGTTCCATGCACTGTCTGTGTGTATCATAAAAAACTCAGGGGACCATTCTGAGTTCATTCCCATCTTGAAACGGACATGTTATGTGCCTTGAAAAGTGGACGCTCAATTCTGCCAGTTGAGGTTTAAGTTTTGGTTTTTGGCTAAAAATATAATAGTTACCCCTTTTTCTTTTTCTTTGATGCATTCAATCTGACGTGAAGGCAGCGAGTCTTTTGCTTATATTGAGGTTCTAAATGTAGCATGGCTAGGTGCTTTAAACCCTAGATCCATGTCCCAAAGCTGGATCCTGTCTGCTTTGCAGATAGCTGGTGAGGGAAGCTATATTTATGGGACCTCTTTGCGAGTGACCCGTTGCCCACGTCGGGCTAGCATCATGAAAAAGAAAAACTATGGTATTTGTCATTTACCATTACTTATTCGGACTATAGTGGATTTAATTATCCCAGAAGAGTTCCTTGTTCCATGCACTGTCTGTGTGTATCATATATATATATATATATATATATATATATATATATATATATATATATACGTTACACACAGATCGTGCATGGAACACGGAACTCTTCTGGGAAAATTAAATCCACTATAGTTCAAATAAGTAATGGTAAATGACAAATTTTGGGGCATTTTTGCGAGTGATCTGTTGACCACGTCGGGCTTACATCATGAAAAAGAAAAACTATAGTATTTGTCATTTATCTTACTTATTCGAACTATGGTGGATTTAATTTTCCAGAAGAGTTCCTTGTTCCATGCACGGTCTGTGTGTAACATAAAAGATCTCAGGGGACCATTCTGAGTTCAATCCCATATATATAACTTTTCAACCTTTCAAATGTTCCGTGCGATGATTCCTCATTTCACAAAGGTCAAGCCTGTCGCCCCTCCTCTCGAGTTGGTCTGGTGAAAGAGTGAGTTGGTTTCTTGTACTCTCCACCTCATATAGCCAGGTACGCCCGGTTCATTAGGGATTGTTCTGAGCCAAATGTCTAATCTTCTTTTGAAGTTGTCCACTGCAACACCACTCGTGTTCCTTAGGTCTTTGGGCAGCTGATTAAACAGTTTTGGTCTGTCCTTCCTTTTCTACTTTCCACTGTTGTTTGGGGAGTTACAGGGTTCAGAGTAAGATTAGGGACTAGTTTCTCCATTATTTTCCAAGTGTAAATAATGGTGTATCTTTCTCTTCTCCTTTCCAGTGAATATAGATTTAATTCGCGTCACCTTTCCCAGTAATTTAGTTCTTTGCACCCATTGATCTTGGCTGTGAAGCTTCTCTGAATCCCTTCTAGCTGTCTAATGTCTTTCTTTTTATATGGGCTTGTTAGGACTGAGCAGTATTCCAATTTGGATATGATCAGTGTTTTCAGAAGAGGAATCATTATATTCCTATCCCTTCGTTTAAAGGATCTTAGTATCTACCCAGTTATTCTCTCTCTCTCTCTCTCTCTCTCTCTCTCTCTCTCTCTCTCTCTCTATATATATATATATATATATATATATATATATACACACAGTGGTGTAGTGCTAAATAAAGAAGTGAGGGAACGCATTTTGAAAGTGTTACTCAGATGCGGGGGGGGGGGGACAATGGCGAGCGCGGCGAGCCCATAGAGCTGGGGGTGCGTGGGCACTGTAAGCCCCCCGGGAAATATTTTGAAATCTGACCAATTTCAGGGATACTTTGAGGTCATATGCACTGGATATTAGGATATATTCCAAGGTTGAAGATGCAGTATTTCCAGTGTCATTAGATATACGACATCCAGTACGATCAATAAAAATAGCTAACAACTGGAATGATTAACTAAAAAAAAGTTAACAACTGGTACACCGTGGTGACTGTTTCACCAGATCTTTATAGGCTAGCATTGCCTCAGTCGAAGCTAAAAGAAATGAAACAGTTAATGATTCTTTCTCATATTTCTTCTAGGGGTGGGAATTAAAATTTCATGACGTTAGAGATTTGTAGGTTCGGATTTATTTGAAATAGTGAGGGAACGCCGTTCCGCCTACCAAAAAAAGTAAGGGAACGCCGTTCCCACGCGTTCCCACAGCACTACACCACTGTATATATATATATATATATATATATATATATGGGATGAATTTCACAATAAAACACGTGAAATGAATGAATGCTGCAAACCCACAAGGAAAAAGAAAAACGATTCCAAGGCCTTTCGTGTATTCAAAGCTACACCTCGTCAGGGAATGAAGTTAAAAGGCGAGAAGCCCATATATATATACAACGTACAGGAAAAACAAAACAATTAGCACATACTTAACAAGGGTTAATGAGAGGCAAAAGAAATTTTAACATGATATCGTCAATTTTATAAGTCCCCGAGCTGTTATTGAAATTGTTTTTAAAATGAATAAATGCACATTCTAGAATATTTCGTTCTATTATATCTCTGTTTTTAACAAGCGCTTTAGAACTATCCCACTTGATGCTATGGTTACATCTATACATATGGTTAAATAAAGCATTGGAAGTACTAGCTGTTCTACAAGCATATTTATGCTGTTTTACCCTAATATCTAACGTTTTACCGGTTTGGCCTATATATACTGAGTTACATTGTGTACATCCGATCGAATACACACAACCAACATTATCAGGGCTATTCTTTATTAGGCGTGATTTAACAGTATTATTATACTTAAAGATTACATTAATGCCAATTGCTTTAAGTACAGTTGGAAGGTATTGAAAATTAACATTAGATATTAGAAACGACTCTTAATTGATATGTATCCTTCTCCATAACATTTTACATGACGCGAATAGCTGCTTTGCATTAGCATGTGTGGTGAATGCTCACTACAGAATTACTTCAAATTGTTTGCAAAATGTTCAGTCTTTAACTTTTTCGTTTCTGTATAGGTCATTCTTTTGGTATTTTAGAACCACATTTCAGAAGATGTACTCAACAGCAACATGCTTCATATATCAATTTTATTTAAACATATGTTTTTCTCTTTACATGAGTGAACGGAAGTTTAATTAATTTATAAAAAGAGAAGGAAAGTTTGGAGAATAAATGTAAATGAAAGTTTCGAATGAAATGAGCTTTCTTTCTATTGTCCTTGGGTCTCAATCCTCGAGTCTCTTTTGAACTTTCGTCTCATTTGAAAAGTTCTTCTTTGTTATCATTGGAAGAGTGCCAGCTCCTTCCTTTCTTTGTTAAAGAAAAATAGATTGAGACATATCCTTTACAAAAAGTTTTGTTCTCTTTCATTGTGAAATTAATTAAATAAATGTGAGTTAAAAACTTTGGCCGATGTAAGTATCTTTCCTCTCTCTCTTTCTCTCATTAGGTCTAACCGTTGGGCAGAGAAGCGGACGAGGATGTCAATATCAGGTCTTTCTTAAGTTCAAAATTCGTCGCTATAATATTGGTTACATTTCGAGAATCACGCTTTTAATCGTGAGAAATGGTTGGAAAAAGTGTTTCAATTCCGCGTTCAGGATTGGCATGCTGAGTATCATTTTATCGAAATGCATCTAGTTGTGAATACTTCGCCATAGGTACATCACTTCATTTTAAATGACGCGAATAGCTGCTTTGCATTAGCATGTGTGGTTAATGATCCTGACAGAATTACCTCAAATTGTTTGAGGTAATATATATTATATATATATATATGAAAAATTATTTCACGAAAGTGACACGTGAAAAGTATTTATGATGAATAAAACCACGAAGGAAAAAAGAAACACAAAGGGGTGCTCAAGCGCTTTCGTCTAATGACATCCTCAGGAACACTGGAGTGAAAGGACAGATCAAGGCAATATATAGGTTACAAAAATAAACATACATACATACATATTCTATATATATACATATATATATATATATATATATACATATACATATATATAGTAAGCATAGAAAAAATTGTGGGAGGAGCAAACATTTATATGGGAGATTGACACTTTTAGCACTTCAGCCGACATTCAATATAAATTCAAATGGCTTGTTTATGAAACAGGTCACAAAAGAATAAAGAAATAAAAATAAATATAAATATAAATTGAGAAAAAATTAATTACAAAATAGTGCCTTAGTGATATATATGTCACAGCCTAAATAATCATAAAGAAATAAACAGGCAAATAAAAAAAAAACACTTTTAGCACTTTGGCCGACCTTCAATATAAATTCAAATGGCTTGTTTATGGAACAGGTCACAAAAGAATAAAGAAATAAAAATAAATATAAATATTGTAAGTGGAGTCTACAAATTCAAGCTCAAAAGGGAAATTTACAATCAATTTAATAGATGATGCCAAATTGATATATATGTCACAAAGAAATAAAGAAATAAACCAAAAAAAACTAAAAAATAATAAAAAATAATAATAATAAATTGAAAGATAAATTTTACGAGAGGCACACCAATTTATAAGGGAAAAATTACCACAGGTTTTTTAGTTATTGTCCGAATCATGCATATTATAGTCACAAACGAATAAAAAAGTACAAGTAAATATAAATTGGAAAACAAAATGATGCCTAGATGATATATAAAGAACCATAAAATATATATACAACATATATACGGTATATATACGAAATATAAACTCAATATATACAGAATATATATATATATATATATATATATATATATGAATAAGGGAAAAAAAATTATTACCAGATTTGTTTTTATAATTATTGTCTGAAAAAACGGTAGGTCGCAAAAGAATAAAGAAATAAAAATAAATATAAATTGAAAAAATTACAAATAATACACCTACACATGTACACATGTATACCCGCATAACCAAATATATATACATATACACACATATATACAAACACACACACACACACATATATATATACACATACAAGCTTGACCTTCACGAAATGAGAAATCATCGCGCAGAACCTTTGTGAGGTTGTAAGGTAAGGTAAGGTACATACACATATATATATATATATATATACACATTTAACTGCATACATACATACATACATACATACATATACACACATACATACATACATATACACACATATACATACAAACACATTTAACTGCAATGACCACACACATACTCACATACACATACATACATACACATACACGCATACAGCAAAAAATTGAAAATAAAATTGTAAGAGAAACAAAAGACAAAAACAAATTTTTTTTACCAAAGATTTAACAACCTGCCCTTTTTGTTTAAATCCATTCTGAAGGAATTCAGAGCAACGGGATCGAGTTGAAACAGACCTTTACTCATGTTAAGGTTATTTGTAAGTTGAATTATAGCCGACTCAAGAATATTTCTATTAACAATGTTGCTAGAGTGAAACAAAACTGAAACATTATTCCAATCAATACAATGGGATAACTCTGACAAATGGACAAAAAGGGCACTGGACAACTGTCCCGTTCTAATGGAATATTGATGCTGTTTTACACGCGTTTGCAAATCCTTTCCCGTCTGACCTATGTAAAAGGAATCACATTGCTTACACCCAATTTTATAGATAATGCCTAAATTATTGGTAGGGCTATTTTTTACTATGATGTTTTTCACAATATTGTTATATGAAAAAACTACACTGATATCCAAAAGTTTAAGTACATTAGCAATGCCTAAGAAGCCCGGGAAAAATGGAAGTACTAAAATATTCTTTGACAAGGTGCGAGTGTTATTATTCACACGATAGAAGGTTCGTTTAGCCTTATTAAGACAAGATTCCATGAACGCAGATGGGTAACACAACTCACTTCCAATACCGTTGATATTTTCCAATTCGGCATCAATGTATTCCGGACTGGCGATCCTAAGAGCGCGGAGAAACATTGAGGAAAATATGGCCTTCTCTCCAATATTTATATGGAGTTTTTTGAAATTACTTACATTCCGAGAATCCTGGGGGTTGGCATCCCTTGGTTGCGGTACGTCGACGATATTTTGTGTATCTGGCCCATGAATCGTGACCTGGATGACTTCCTCCTTCAGTTAAATGACCAAGTCCCCTCCATTAAATTTACTTTAGAAGTGGAACAAGACAACTCAATCCCGTTTTTGAATGTGCGTGTTCATAGGGATAGCCCGGGTTTTAAGTTTAGTATCTATCGGAAAAAAAAAAACAATTTGTCCTACGTACACTTTTACTCTTACTGGACATGACACCCCTATTAAAAAGGCCATATTTTCCTCAATGTTTCTCCGCGCTCTTAGGATCGCCAGTCCGGAATACATCGATGCCGAATTGGAAATATCAACGGTATTGGAAGTGAGTTGTGTTACCCATCTGCGTTCATGGAATCTTGTCTTAATAAGGCTAAACGAACCTTCTATCGTGTGAATAATAACACTCGCACCTTGTCAAAGAATATTTTAGTACTTCCATTTTTCCCGGGCTTCTTAGGCATTGCTAATGTACTTAAACTTTTGGATATCAGTGTAGTTTTTATAACAATATTGAAAAATCATAGTAAAAATAGCCCTACCAATAATTTAGGCATTATCTATAAAATTGGGTGTAAGCAATGTGATCCTTTTACATAGGTCAGACGGGAAAGGATTTGCAAACGCGTGTAAAACAGCATCAATATTCCGTTAGAACGGGACAGTTGTCCAGTGCCCTTTTTGTCCATTTGTCAGAGTTATCCCATTGTATTGATTGGATAATGTTTCAGTTTTGTTTCACTCTAGCAACATTGTTAATAGAAATATTCTTGAGTCGGCTATAATTCAACTTACAAATAACCTTAACATGAGTAAAGGTCTGTTTCAACTCGATCCCGTTGCTCTGAATTCCTTCAGAATGGATTTAAACAAAAAGGGCAGGTTGTTAAATCTTTGGTAAAAAAAATTTGTTTTTGTCTTTTGTTTCTCTTACAATTTTATTTTTCAATTTTTTGCTGTATGCGTGTATGTGTATGTATGTATGTGTATGTGAGTATGTGTGTGGTCATTGCAGTTAAATGTGTTTGTATGTATATGTGTGTATATGTATGTATGTATGTGTGATATGTATGTATGTATGTATGTATGTATGCAGTTAAATGTGTATATATATATATATATATATATATATATATATATGTGTATGTACCTTACCTTACCTTACAACCTCACAAAGGTTCTGCGCGATGATTTCTCATTTCGTGAAGGTCAAGCTTGTATGTGTATATATATATATGTGTGTGTGTGTGTGTGTTTGTATATATGTGTGTATATGTATATATATTTGGTTATGCGGGTATACATGTGTACATGTGTAGGTGTATTATTTGTAATTTTTTCAATTTATATTTATTTTTATTTCTTTATTCTTTTGCGACCTACCGTTTTTTCAGACAATAATTATAAAAACAAATCTGGTAATAATTTTTTTTCCCTTATGCATATATATATATATATATATTCTGTATATATTGCGTTTATATTTCGTATATATACCGTATATATGTTGTATATATATTTTATGGTTCTTTATATATCATCTAGGCATCATTTTGTTTTCCAATTTATATTTACTTGTACTTTTTTATTCGTTTGTGACTATAATATGCATGATTCGGACAATAACTAAAAAACCTGTGGTAATTTTTCCCTTATAAATTGGTGTGCCTCTCGTAAAATTTATCTTTCAATTTATTATTATTATTTTTTATTATTTTTTAATTTTTTTTGGTTTATTTCTTTATTTCTTTGTGACATATATATCAATTTGGCATCATCTATTAAATTGATTGTAAATTTCCCTTTTGAGCTTGAATTTGTAGACTCCACTTACAATATTTATATTTATTTTTATTTCTTTATTCTTTTGTGACCTGTTCCATAAACAAGCCATTTGAATTTATATTGAAGGTCGGCCAAAGTGCTAAAAGTGTCTTTTTATATATATATATATATATATATATATATATATATATATATATATGTATGTATATATATTTGTGGTTTTTTTTTTATTTGCCTGTTTATTTCTTTATGATTATTTAGGCTGTGACATATATATCACTAAGGCACTATTTTGTAATTAATTTTTTCTCAATTTATATTTATATTTATTTTTATTTCTTTATTCTTTTGTGACCTGTTTCATAAACAAGCCATTTGAATTTATATTGAATGTCGGCTGAAGTGCTAAAAGTGTCAATCTCCCATATAAATGTTTGCTCCCTCCACAATTTTTTCTATGCTTACTATATATATGTATATGTATATATATATATATATATATATATATATGAATATGTATGTATGTATGTTTATTTTTGTAACCTATATATTGCCTTGATCTGTCCTTTCACTCCAGTGTTCCTGAGGATGTCATTAGACGAAAGCGCTTGAGCACCCCTTTGTGTTTCTTTTTTCCTTGGTGGTTTTATTCATCATATATATATATATATATATATATATATATTTTATATACTGTGTATATATATATAATATAATATATATATATATATATATATATATATATATTTTATATATATATATATATATATATATATACAGGGTCTACACCACCGAGGAGCATATATATATATATATATATATATATATTTATATATATATGTTCATTGTGCCAGATAAGGTGTATGGGAGAGTGGTGATAGAAAGGGTGGTGGCACTCACGGAGCTACAGATTGGGAAGGAGCAAGGGGGTTTTAGAAGAGGTAGAGGGTGTGTGGACCAGGTGTTTGGGTTGAAGATGTGTGAGAAATACAGTACTTGAAGAAAGAAAGGGATTTGTATGTGGCGTTCATGGATCTTGAAAAAGCGTATGATAGGGTTGAGATAAAGGCGTTGTGGCAAGTGCTGCAGCTGTATGGGGTGCATGGATCGTTGTTGAATGCAGTGAAAAGTTTTTACCGAGAGAGTAGAGCATGTGTGTGTGTGTGTGTGGGAAGAGAAGAAGGTAAGTGGTTTCCGGTGAAAGTGGGTCTACGGCAGAGTTGTGTGATGTCTCCATGGTTGTTTAATGTGTTTATAAACGGGGAGATGAAGGGTGAATGCAAGGGTCATGGGGAGGGGAACGCAAGTGAAGCACGTTGCGGAGGGAGGTTCTTGGGGAGTGAATCAGTTGTTGTATGCGGATGATACGGCTCTGGTGACGGGCTCAAGAGAAAAGCTACAGAGACTGGTAACTGAATTCGGGAGTGTGTGAAAGAAGGAAGCTTAGAGTAAATGTGAATAAGAGTAGGGTTATGTGGTGCTGTAAAATGGAGGTTCGTGAGCGACTGAGTGTAAGTTTGTATGGTGAGGAAATAGAAGACTTGGTATGTTTCAGGTACTTAGGGGTGGATGCGGCGAGGAATGGGACGATGGAGGCGGGGGTGAGTCACAGGCTGGGAGAAGGGGCAAAGGTGCTGGATGCCGTAAGAAGTGTTTGAAAGTTGAGATCAGTGTCTATGGGTGCGAAGATGGGTATGTAGGAAGGTATAATAGTGCCAACAGTGTTGTATGGATGTGAGGCTTGGGTGGCGAATGCGAAGGAAAAGAAAGAGGTGGATGTACTGGAAATGAAATGCTTGAGGACGATCTGTGGGGTGAGGCGGGTTGATCAGGTGAAAAACACTGTTATCCGTGAGATGTGTGGGAGTCGAAGGAGTCTTGTGGAGGGAGTAAATGAAAGCAGTATTAGCAAAAAGGTGGAGTGTAATTACAACTTGCAACATGATGAGAGTATTTTTGGACCCCCGAATATATATATATATATATATATATATATATATATATATATATATATATATATATATATATATATATATATATCTGTGTATGTGAACTTCAAGGGGTAACCTAACCTGGCTGCTCAGGCCACACAAAAATATATGTATGTGGGTGTGTATGCATGTATAGAAAAGCTTCTTTTATACAGGGTGTCCCGTAAGTGCGGCATCATAGGAAAAATAATAAAAAAAGCCAAAACAAAAGCTTTTATTTATAGAACGTGCTCAATATGTCCACCAATGTTTTCAATACACAAATTCAGACGCGATACCCTGTCAGCAAGCACAAGGTGAATGATATCAGGAGTAATGGTGTTACATGCCCCAATAATGCGCTGCCGCAAATGTTCAACACTCCTAATTTTCTCTGCGTATACCAGCGCTTTCAAGTGGCCCCAGAGATAAAAAGCTAGTGGCTTGAGATCCGGGCTTCTAGCTGGCCATTCCACAGGCCCTCGACGTCCTATCCAATGACCAGGGAATTGTTGGTACAAGTATTCCCTTATTTGGGTGCTGTAATGTGCAGGAGCGCCGTCTTACTGGAACCATGTTGGGAAATTTCCTTCTTCGTTCAAGACACTGGGAAATGCTTCTTCCTTGAGCATACGTAGGTAGGTGCCTCCAGTGATATGTTCATCGAAAAAGAGGGGGCCTATGATGCGATCCTTCCAAATGCCACACCATACCATCACCCGAGATGCACCTTGTTCTTTTGAAGAGGTATACCAGTGAGGGTTGTTTTGAGAGAGTAGCGGGTGTTCTGTCGATTTACCTCACCATTTCCATAAAAAACAGACTCGTCATTGAACAGAATGGTGGACGGGAAATTGGCATCCCGAGCATAAATTATGGTTTGTAGAAATAGAAAAATATGAATTTCTCCTATGATGCCGGACTTATGGCACACCCTGTATATTGTTATGACGGCAAATTTGCGTGCCGAAATCTCTTACGAGAATAGGAGCAGAAATTTTAGTTTTAAGATTTTGTTGTTTAAATCTCTAAAGCAAGGTAGTTTAGAGTATGGTTATTGAAGAATATCAATATCTTTCTTGTTACAGGGTTAAAAATAAAAATGTTTCAGATTGTTTAACGTTCGTTCGATTTTTATTTTTGTGTTCTCACGTTAATGGTATAACCCAGAACAGCCTTGTGGCAGAGATTTATGGTCGGGTCGAAGAGCGGCCCTAGATTCAAAGAGAAGGGAAAACAAACTGGCCGGGTTCAGATGTAAAATGGTTTGTTTTCTCTTCGCTTCGTGGTTAAACTTTTGTGAGACAGACTTCGAATCCACTTGTTAAAATGGACCATGACGATGGTCATAAATTTGAGAAACCAAGTGGCTTCGAAGAAAGAACTTTATTTTAAGTTGATTTTAAGGAAAAGGAGGAGCTTTGTTTTTGGAAGGGAATGTCAATGTCCAATCAAAGGACAATGATTCTTATAACACCCAGTGAGGGAAAAGAAAAGCTCCTTCTTTTCTTAGGTATGGACTATGGATGAAAGTTTTCGTAGGGACCACCTTATGCAATGAAAATATTTTTGATAGGTCATTCAGAATATTGTAATGCGGAGTCCTTGAAATTTTAAGGTGTAACTTAGATTTCTAAGTTAGTTGTAGTTCGGTCCTGTAAAAATAAAGTGGCTTGTAAAAAATGAATCTTTAGGCTCTGTGGCGTGATTGAAAATTTCTAAGTTGAGTTAAAACTGTTTCACGTTGTACTTAAAATTTGAATTTCCTTTGTTTACGCGAACTTGTGTGTAAGAGCTTTATTGTTAGCGACCGAAAAAAAAAACTGTGAAATTTCGTTTAATTTAATTTTGTTGAAATTAAATGTTAAAATGTAAGTTTGCGACATATTAGGCTTCCTCAGGGAAGAGTCAATATTTTGTGTTGAAGTTGGTTCCCGTGGAAACCCGGGAAGTTAGTGCATGACCATTCAGTTATTGTGTGAAGAAATCTAATTTATTTGACGGACTTTTTTCCTGGAAAAAATCTGCGGAACTCGCACAGAACTGTTGGGAGTAGCTTTGCCAAATTTTTTAAGTAAACCATTTTTTCAACTTCTTAGATTACGAAATTTGAATTTAGTGCTGTTTTTTAAAGTTACACGCAAATAAAAAACCCTCTGTATAAATGTTTTTTGAGACTTAAATACTTGCAAACATTTTCTTTAAATTAAGAATTTGATTTTTTAAACAAAATTTGTAATCGTACATCCGCATATTTCTTTCAATTTATGTCTTAATTGGATGAAATTAAATAAACTTTATAAGAGGGAGCGTGTCGTTTCTATGATACCTTGCAATAAGCCTCTCTTGTAAGCTGAGGGTAAATTAACATTGAAAGTTTAAAATTCCAAGTGGGCTTCAAGTAAGCAAAGGGAAACTACGCGTATAAAATTGAAAGGCCATCCGAGTGGAGAGGTAGAGTCATCCTGAAATAAACGAACACGCGCGTACGAAATAAGTGCAATCGAAAAAAGGGTGCGCACCACATAAATTAAGGGGGTTGCGCACCACATAAATGGTGTCAGAAGTAGGGATCCTATTGCAAGGTATTGGTAGCACGAGGAGTGTGACTTTTTGTTAATATAAATTTGCGTTAAGGAGAAAAGCACTAACGTAGAAAATATTGAGAACAGCGATTCGTTAAAATAAACTTTGGTACAGAGTAAAGCACTAACGTAGAAAATATTGTGAACAGTGAAAAGTGTCGCTGACAGTGATAAACGTTTAAAAATAAATAAATAAATAAATAAATAAGCTTCGCGATGTCGGTAAAGAGCGTGGACAGAAGGAACAGGGAAGACAGTGCAAGTGACATTAGTGATTCCGAACCAGGGCCGTTTCTAGCCATTAGGGGGCCCTAAGCAGTATACCCATTTGAGTCCCCACCGCTCCATCCACCAACTCACGCCTTACTACATCACCTCAGCACACACATACAAAAAATGGCTGTGTTAATAAAAAAAAATTATGAAACAATTTTAATGAAACATTTATGTCCAAAACAACAAATATGTACTTTCAGAAGACAAACAGAAAAAAGTTGCCATTGTCTCGATTGTGCAATGTAGAGGAAGACCCCCTGAAAGCAAAGTTTCTCTCTGCCAGTGATTGGATTATACTTACAAGACGTGTGAGAACATCTCGCCAGCGTCTTCGCTCTACCTCTATTAATGACATTTCAGTTTGGTCAATGGTCCTCCCAGTTTTTAGCCGCAGTTCCAGATCCTTCCATGTTGCCATGTTATCTGCATGTTCTGAACTATTTTCATGTCCTTTCAGAAGCGAACCAACGTTTATCCAGTCTGAAAGTCCATCCGTAATTAGTTTGTACGACTTCCTTGAAAACACCTTGCAGCAGAAGCAATAAAGAACATCATTCCTTCTAGAGTGCATCAGCCACCTTCGCTTTATTTTCTCCCCATTAATTAATGTTCTGTACATGTAATGGTGATGAAAGCTTCTACCGTCCTCTCTTTTAGGGAATGTGAAATCTGGACTGATTTGAAATGGTCCTCGAGACACCAGATCTGTCTTCAAGGCATCTGACAGGACAACTGGCCAGTCATACGGATCAAGCGGTGGAGCAGATCTTGGTTCTTGTTGCTCAGTAGAAATGCCTGTGTGTGGTGTTTGAAGCTGAACAGAAGATGGGCCACTTGTTGGTTCATCAGGCTCTACTTCTACTGGTGTTTGAGGTTGCATAGAGGATGGTCCTGCTGTTGGCTCATGATGCTCATCAGGCTTTCCTGAGGATGGCTTTTCCAAATATTTCAGTAGTGCTCTTGAGAAGAACATAACATTACATATTCTGTTAGATTTGGTAAAATACTCTTTCTTATCTTGTTTGATAATTGATCTGTGTGAACAGAATTTGAGGTGATGTGATCCATTAAATTTCACATTTCGAAATATTATAAATATTACAGAGACTAGCTTACTCTACATGATTCCTGAGCACTTGCCTAGCTTGATGGTCTACCTAACCTAGTTGCCTGACCTGTAATCATAAGAATATACAAGTGGCACATCTCACCTGTGCTACTGGAAAGCTTCTCCTCCTCTATTTTCTTCTTTTTCCGTTTTTCATCTCCTCTTTCGACGCAGGAACTTCCTTCACCTTTTATCCTGAATTTCCCAAAGGTAGTAAGGTCTCTGGAGCAAACGACCGCTGGACACACATTGGAAAGAAGTTCGCCGACGTTTATGGGTGAACGTGCACAAGAGAACCCAGGAACCAGCCTAAACGACGTCAGGAGAGAAAAAGGTGAGACACTCAACATGTTTGCCACAAGATTATTAAGTTCAGGTAATGCCTTGGTTCGGGCTAATCCTATAAGGAGACATATTAAAGATGGCATACTTAAGGACGCGTTGAAGTCCGTTATGCCGGAGTATGCTCGTAATTTCATCAAAGGAACATCCTTTCGGGAATATTGGATGGAATCAATCAAGTTTTCGGTAAACAACCCAAGCTTAGGACTAAGAGATGAAGATGTCCTAAGAGAAGAAACACCACAAGACAGAAGCCGAAGACTGCAGAAACTGCGAAATCCTTCCACATCCTGGAACTACAACTCACAACATCCAGAAGAAAGAATAGTCATTGCCACGAAGCAAGATATCAAGGATATGGAGGTGAACGTCGGAGAGAAGTCCATCAAGAGAGGAGAGCCCAGAAGGAAGAAATGTGACACTGGTCACAGGAGGAATAACACAACTCAAGAATGTTACTACAACCTCATGAGAAACCAGAAGCGAAAACAAACTAAGTCAAACGAAGACAGTGACTCCAAAGAGGAAACAATGGAAGAAAGTGGCCGGAGCCAGTGCAAGATTTGCCAGCAAATGAGACATTGGGAAGAGCGTGCCCTCGAGCAAACATTCAGCATGACTGAAAGGGGAAGCCTCCCGAATAGCTTCAGAGGAAGTAGCGGCGAGTCGTCGGCTAGGACTGATCGACCTGCCAGTCAGTTCCCAACCTCTCAGTGCACGGTTGCACAGGACCCGCCCATTTATGTAAGGGAGTAGAATTAAGTTTGACTATGAGAAAGGGCGTTGAAGAATTCTTTTGTGTCTGTATAATTCCAGAGGCTCCGCAAGACTTGACCATAGGCGTGTTGTTTTGGAGAATATGAAAACGAAACAAAGGTAACTTGGAAAAGAAAAGAGTCGTCACTCTGAACGAAGAGGTAACCAGATCAGGAATGGGAGTGGACAGAATAAAGAAGCCAGCATGATTCTGACAAGGAGGGTCAGAATGAAACCCGGGGACGCGGTTCCCGAGGACGTCTATTCTCCGCTGCATGGGATATGCAGTGAGGCTCGAGGATACTTGGAAAAGTTGTCGAGCAGAATCCCAAAGGGAAGTTAAATGATATGGGAATAGACAGCGAAGAAAAATCTGGGGATATGGTTTCCCATGGACGTCTACTCTCCGCTGCAAGGGATGTGCAGTGAGGCTCAACGTGATTTGCAAGTATCACAGAGCGGAAATCTCAACGGGAAGTTAACACTTTCCAAGGAGGCGGTAAAGTTACTCTTAAGAAATAAAAGTGACGACTGACGAGTACTACCTTGAAGACAAGATGACATCGGCATGGTGGTTGAGGCAAAGAGAACGGGGAGGTTAGTCAGAACAGCCGTTCGAGTCCTCGCCCGAAAAGAAAACAGTGGAAGAAGGGTCACTGTGAGAAAGAGTTAAAATTCCACAAGTGACTAAGAAGAGATTGACACACCTCAAGACGCATGTTCACCGATGTCCGTCGCTCTCAAAATGAAGACCGACGAGGGAAAGACAAGATTAATTACTACCGTCACAGGTAGAGTACCAGGACCACGTGGTCACTAGGAATGAAGAGTGACCACAGGAGTCCAAAGGGGAAGCGATTAAAGAAAAAGAAGTGTGGTGGCCTCAGCCTCTGTGTAGACTAGACCTTTGAACGCTATCTGCATGAAGGACAAATATCCACTACCCATCATTGATGAAACCTTGGCCAAGCTGCGCGAGACTCATTATTTCTCGAGCATGGATTTACGTTCGGGATATTGGCAGCTGGCAATTCACGACGACAGCATTTCGAAAACTGCCTTCTCAACGGGAAGCGATCATTTCGAGTTCAGGGTGGTCGCGTTTGGATTGTCCAATAGTCCACCAGTGTTCCAAAGAGTAATGAATTTTATTTTTCGGGAGCAACTGGATAAGGAAGTGTGGAGTTCCCTGGATGACCTCATTGTCCTTGGAAAGTCCTTGGAATATTTCCTACTCAGCCTCGGCACCGGAGAAACATCGACACAGGGAAGTGAACCGGAGTGCGCTTCCTGTCCACTGGCAGGACCGAGTGGCGGAACGAGAACCGCCGGGCGCTTCCGAACTACTTCCTCACGGAGAGCTTCGCCCAGAAAACGGAGAAACATCGAATAGTGGAGGTGAACCGGAGTGCACTTCCTGCCCACTGGCAGGACCGAGTGGCGGTCAGGAACCGCCTGGTGCTTCCGAACTACTTCCTCGCGAACACCTTGTGGGAATAGGGTCTCCCGGACAAAGCAGACAGGCTGCTTTCACAGGGCCACCGTTTGAACGTCCATATGCTCTTAGGCCCAGACCTCGAGTTCACTACGAAGAAACCGAGAACGATTAAAACTAAATGTGCGTGTTAGTGTCCCAATAAAGGGGAAAAATAAATGAAATAAAAAGTAGTGAAAATTGTGAATCTAGTGATGATAACCGCCCCTAGTTAAGAAAGTTTGCATCGGAGTGCAAAATTAAAGGAGGGGGAGGGATGTTGTGACGGCAAATTTGCGTGCCGAAATCTCTTACGAGAATAGGAGCAGAAATTTTAGTTTTAAGATTTTGTTGTTTAAATCTCTAAAGCAAGGTAGTTTAGAGTATGGTTATTGAAGAATATCAAAAGGTTTCTTGTTACAGGGTCAAAAATAAAAATGTTTCAGATTGTTTAACGTTCGTTCGATTTTTATTTTTGTGTTCTCACGTTAATAGTATAACCCAGAACAGCCTTGTGGCAGAGACTTATTGTAGAGTCGAGGAGCGGCCCTAGATTCAAAGAGAAGGGAAAACAAACTGGCCGGGTTCAGATATAAAATGGTTTGTTTTCTCTTCGCTTCGTGGTTAAACTTTTGTGAGACAGACTTCGAATCCACTTGTTAAATTGGACCATGACGTTGGTCATAAATTTGAGAAGCTAAGTGGCTTCTAAGAAAAGAACTTTATTTTAAGTTGATTTTAAGGAAAAGGAGGAGCTTTGTTTTTGGAAGGGAATGTCAATGTCCAATCAAAGGACAATGATTCCACTGGGGAACAAATTTTAACGTTTTTTTGTTTCTTGGACGTGAACAGGTCGGTCTTATAGGATTTTATCCGCTGATTCCGAATATAGCCGTAGGATTTCTGTATCACCCAAGGTTACTGAGAAATTTGTATTTTAATATTTATTCAAAAAGTGTATAGAAATTAGTAAAAATACTTCATAAAAATCATATTAGTGGCAGATTGGCATTTAAAATATTCTTCTTAAAACTTCTTTGTCACTGATTTTCCCTTGTAGTTTTCATTAGGAGCTTCTCGCATCAATGTCCAGCAGTAATCAGCTAACATTGCCGGATCCCACCTCCCTTGGTAGCGTTTCTCCATAGGTGCTATATCTTGGTGGAACCTTTCTCCATGCTCATCGCTTACGTCGCCGAGGTTTTCAGGGAAGAAATCTAAATGGGAGTGCAAGAAATGGATTTTCAGTGACATATTACATCCCAATAACCTATATGCTTCAATCATGTCCTGCACTATTTTTTCATAGTTAGAGGCTTTGATGTTCCCTAGAAAATTTGTGACAACATTCTTCATGGCCTCCCATGCCACTTTTTCTTTTCCTCTCAAGGCATCATCAAACTTTTGATCTTTCATGAGCTCTCTGATTTGGGGACCAACAAAGATCCCTTCTTTTATCTTTGCATCGCTAAGTCGTGAAAACTTTTTCTTCAAATATTTGAATGCCTCATCTTCCTTGTTCACTGCTTTGACAAAATTTTTCATGATGCCAAGTTTGATGTGAAGTGGCGGTAAGTATATTTTCTTGGGGTCAACTAAGGGTTCATGAGACACATTCTTCAGTCCTGGGATACATTTTTGACGAAGTGGCCAATCCTTTACAAAATAATGCGAATCTCTGGCTCTGCTGTCCCATTCACAAAGGAAGCAGCAGAACTTCGTATAACCGAGCTGCATTCCCAGAAGAAGCGCGACGACTTTTAAATCCCCACATATATACCAACGAAACTGGTCATAATTAATCTGCTGAAGGATGAGTTTCATATTTTCGTAAGATTCCTTCATGTGGACAGCGTGCCCTACAGGAATGGAAGGGTATTTATTTCCATTGTGAAGTAGTACAACCTTGAGGCTTAGCTTCGAAGAGTCAATAAATAAACGCCAATCTTCAGATTTGTGCTCATGACCGAGAGCTAACAGCAGTCCATTTACATTATTACAGTAGCATAAACCACCTGACGAGGAGAAATACTGCATCAGATCTTTTTGGCGAGTGCGGAACGCCGATATGCTTGTATCTTTTGCCAGCAAATTCCATTCACGTAACCTGGAGCCCAATAATTCCGCTTTCTTTTTCGGAAGGTCCAAATCTCTCACGAGATCATTCAGCATAACCTGCGTTATCATACGTGGTTTATTTGATTCAGGTTGCTGAAAGTCTGTATCTTTAGTGTCATCAATTTCCTTTGGTTCAACTTCAGACTCTTCATCCAGTGTCCATGACTTTGGGGGAGTTGGACTTGGGTTATCATCGTCATGTAGTACTGGTCTCATGGAAAATGCAAGATTTGGGTATTGAATTTTATGTTTATTTTTGGCAGAGAATCCTGAAACGTTAGTCATACAAAAATAGCAATCCGTTAGGTGATCCTTGGGCTCTCTCCAAATCATTGGTATGGCAAATGGCATAGATTTGCGGGTACCTTTAATCCAACCCCTAAGAGTGACGGCACAGGAAATGCATGAGATATGAGGTGCCCAGGATTTGTCTTGGTCGCCTACCTTACATCCAAAATAAAGTTCGTAAGCCTTCTTCACGAGTGGGGTTATCGTCTTCCTCTGTGCCATTATGGTCAGTTCTCCACATACGTAGCAAAATGTATCTCTGGGATTAATAGTTTCGATTCATGCTGGCGGAAAATTATTGAAATCACGGAAAACTTTTTGGAATGAAAAACCAATTTTTTCTACTATGAAAAATTTTAAAATTTGAGCAAAACTTGAAAAAAATTTCTTTCTTTTTATTAAAAATCTGTTTGTTTAAATAGCTATATTTTTTTAATGCAAAAAATACTATTAAATATAGTTAACCTGGAAAAAAAAGAAAGTAAAATTAAATTAGTACACTTAATTTTAACTAATATTTTGGGAAAACTCTGAGTAAATGGAAATATTATTTTCTCGAAAACTATGGGTGATAGAAAAATTCTGAAACCATATTTGGAATCAGCATCAAAAGTCCTATAAGAAACAGTAAATAGTTTTCTAAGTTAGTTGAAGTTCGGTCCTGTAAAAATAAAGTGGCTTGTAAAGAATGAATCTTTAGGCTCTGTGGCGTGATTGAAAATTTCTAAGTTGAGTTAAAACTGTTTCACGTTGTACTTAAAATTTGAATTTCCTTTGTTTACGCGAACTTGTGTGTAAGAGCTTTATTGTTAGCGACCGAAAAAAAAAGAACTTTGTGAAATTTCGTTTAATTTAATTTTGTTGAAATTAATGTTAAACCGTAAGTTTGCGACATATTAGGTTTCCTCAGGGAAGAGTCAATATTTTGTGTTGAAGTTGGTTCCCGTGGAAACCCGGGAAGTTAGTGCATGACCATTCAGTTATTGTGAGAAATCTAATTTATTTGACGGACTTTTTTCCTGGAAATTATCTGCGGAACTCGCACAGAACTGTTGAGAGTAGCTTTGCCAAATTTTTGTAAGTAAATAATTTTTTCAACTTCTTAGATTACGAAATTTGAATTTGGTGTTGTTTTTAAAGTTACACGCAAATAAAAAACCTCTCTGTATAAATGTTTTTTGAAACTTAAATACTTGCAAACATTTTCTTTAAATTAAGAATTTGATATTTTAAACAAAATTTGTAATCGTACATCCGCATATTTCTTTCAATTTATGTCTTAATTGGAGTGAAATTAAATAAACTTTATAAGAGGGAGTGTGTCGTTTCTACGATACCTTGCAATAGGCCTCTCTTGTAAGCTGAGGGTAAATTAACATTGAAAGTTTAAAATTCCAAGTGGGCTTCAAGTAAGCCGAGGGAAACTACGCGTATAAAATTGAAAGGCCATCCGAGTGGAGAGGTAGTCATCCTGAAATAAACGAACACGCGCGTACGAAATAAGTGCAATCGAAAAAATGGTGCGCACATAAATTAAGGGGGTTGTGCACCACAATATAATTATGTATGTATGTGAACTCCAAGGGGTATCCTAACCTAAGCTCAGGCCCACAAAAGTATATGAAATGTATGTATGTGGGGGGTGTGTAAATGTGGGTAGACTAAACACCAGAAGGAGTAGAGATATCCTTTCACTGCGGCGTCTCGAAGCATTTTGAATTCTTCAGCATCACGGCTATCTGGCTTAGAAGGTAGCCAGTCGTATTTGACTTACACAGTTACTTACGTGCATATAAAGGGGAATTTCCATCGCTTTGCCTCACACACACACACACACACACACAGTTCATGATTTTTCGAGGAGTTTGCACCTTCTAAAAGATTCTATCATACGCCCAATTATTATTATATTTGTCATATGGAGTATGGGTGGCCAATAAACTTTTTAATATTCATATTTAAAATGTATGGATGCTAATTCTGTAGCTAATTAAAGTTGTGTATATATATATATATATATATATATATATATATATATATATATATGATGAATAAAACCACGAAGGAAAGGAAACACAAAATGGTGCTCAAGCGCTTTCGTCTAATGACATCCTCAGGAACACTGAGGATGTCATTAGACGAAAGCGCTTGAGCACCATTTTGTGTTTCCTTTCCTTCGTGGTTTTATTCATCATAAATATTTTTCACGTGTTACTTTCGTGAAATAATTTTCATATATATATATATATATATATATATATATATATATATATATATATATATATATATATATATATATATATATATATATATATCCAACTTTAATTAGCTACAGAATTAGCATCCATACATTTTAAATAAGTTACAGAACATTATTATTATTAGGGATACATTTTATAAACTTACACAATATAATACTAAAAGCTATACTGTGCATATTGTTACAATTTCAAATAATTAACTGATGAAGTTCCTGCATTCCAATTAATATCCTTTTAGGTAGAGGTCCAAAAGCAACATTTTCTAGTTGCTTAGCAGAGTTTAATTTCACTCGACGCACGCGGAGATACAGTATGTCTCCATAATATGAATCGCCACAGGATTCGAGCTCTCTTCTTAGTCAGCACCCAGATTTAAGCAAATTCCAGGGCTCGTACGGGTGAGCTTTACTTTCATATTGACCCCATTCATAAGCAGCTTCTCTGGAATATGAAATCTGTGTGGAGGCGTCCAAAGCATTCATATATCTTCTTTTTAGAATTTTTAAATTTGGCCTTAATACTACTTTCATCCTTAGCTTGATAATAACCTTCGGCTGTTAAAAAGGTATCCTTCGCTTCTTTTGAAAACTTGACGACATTTTCCAGATAGGCTCGTAGTGATAGTAGCCAGACCCTGCCGATACGTTGACCTGATCTGAATACACGTCACACTGACTGAATATGGAGTGTAGAAAGTGTGTTTCTGGGTATACAATGTAATCGTTTTCGCAATCCGTTCCATCTGAATGTGCTATCTGTAGTTTAGCCTACATGTGCACACAGCTTGTGTCAAAAAAGTAAGGGCCTGAGCTTGGGATCACAAACTCTATAGGAGCACTCGGCGAGCTAATAAGGTTTAGCGGATTAACTGTAATAAAGTCACTATGCTCTATAGATATTTGTGTCGGGGGGGAATGTCAAAGAACGTCAACTCCGATTTATAACATTGGGAACTACATGGATGGATGAAACGTGCCATGGCGCGTCAGAAATAGTGACACCTCTCTCGACAACTAGCAATCAGTCTATGATTCATGAGAGGAACGTCCTTACCTTATATCAGTTCATGCGCTTAGAACACGTCTTTGTTGATGTTTAACGCCACGAGTTGGTAACCCCTTCTCCGTACAGCGCGCTTCTTCTTCCTGCAACCACGCATTTTTCTCTTTGCATCTTTGACAATTTCGTCCCATGTACACTTTAAGTGTTTTTTTAGAGCTTCTTTAGGCTCAACACCGGCCATTATGTCTTCTACCGTATTAAGACCTGATTGCAACGCTTTCCTGCCGAGATATCTGGCACCACTCTTCAGCAAGAGGACAGCCGTACGCAGTATGGTTGAAAAAAATGGATCCAATCCCACTCCCGCGCTGGTATCTCACCCCTCGATAGACTGTGAACGGCCTTCGGGTCATTCTATCACAGTGCGACAGAAGTGAAGCTTCACTGTTAAGTTCCCGTCACCGAATGGAAACTTTTTCCCCCCAATCGTTCTTATATATATTGAGATACTGGTTAGTAAGTTAGTTGCGACTTGGACATAATGAGGCTTGTCGCAATGCTCAAGCTCTTTCCTCTATGATTGGGAATGTGGGCGATGCGCAGCAGCCGTGCCTGGGTATCCACAACAAACTGATGTTCCACGATATTGCTGTAAATATAGCACATGTCCGGGGGAGGGTCTCTAGCGTTCAATTTCTCCAATTTTAGCTGATACAATAAGTTGCCCATGTCATGCTGTGACTCATGAAAAGTATCTCTTTGGATAACTGCCCCATATCTGCCCTAGGTTATAATTTTGAACAGCCCTTTGTCTTTAATATTTCATTTAGCCTTCGACTTTAGAGTCAAAGTTTGTACCGGGGTATCTTTGTTTACGATTTCGTATACTAAATTAGCCGTAAGATTTGAACTTTTAAGACCCCCATTTAAGTCTCTCACAATATCCTTGGCTGTGTCATAATGACCCGGTCCTAGTGTTACTTCTGTAGTGTAGTAGTGTGCCTCACCACTCCGGGTGGCGCGCTTGGTATCGTCGCGAGTTACACCGGCCTTTTCACACTCACCACGGTTTTTAAGAACCATAAAACCGGGTTTTTCTTGTCAATATTTAAAAACTTGGTGGCCAATTTAAATTCACATATTCCAACCTCATATGATTCACGACCCAATTCAATGGGCCCATGCAGTTCTGTTACAAAGTTGGCCAGGGTGTTCTTAGGATGTACAGACAGAGAAGAAGAGGACGGGAGTGTGACGTAGAACTGGTTAGGCGCCATGTTGTATACTATTTAAGCTTCAGTATTGTATCAGCTTTTATATAGGTGTTGAAGCTTTCTGGGTACCCTACCCATTTTACCAGGTACATTTTTCTCTTTCATGAACTTTTGCTTCCTAAATTTTTTTCAATTTTAAGCACTTTTTTTCCTAAATTAAATTACACTTTCTGCAGCTCCTCGCCATAAAAGCCCCCTGCAATTTCTTCCCTATTCAAAACTTCAACGTAATAAAACAACACCTCGTCTTTAGGGCTCATAGCCCTAACTTAAAAAATCTCACGTGTCCAACCTTGCTCAAAGCCCTTCGCGAATTTATTCCCCGAACGCGACAGCCTTACATAATTCAGTGATTTTGAAACATGGTGGCGCTCTACGAATATCTTTTCTCACCTCACGTTCTGTATGCGTACCTCTTCCTAAAATTTCGCTAGGTGTTGTACCAATCGCTCGGTGGTGTGAACGGTTGTAGGATGAGGCCAGCGAATCCAGAATGTCTATATATCTGTATGTGTTTTTATGTGTGAAATAGCGATGCATACGCTCCTTTATGGTAGGCTGAACTCTTTCAGCTAAAGATGCCTTATGTATAGAATTGCTATTGTAATGACTGATATTAAACTCTGCCAACATGTTCTGAAAAGCTCAGCCTATAAATTCTTTCCCCATGTCCGTACAAAAATAGCAAGGAATCCTGTTTTATTTCAACATCATCGATTTGGTGGCTTTAGCAACTGTTTCAGGAAATTTATTTTTCAGGAGAATTTGCCACAAATATCTAGAGAATGCATCTATTATGAATAGGATGTAGCGGTAGCCTCCATTATACACTGAATATCTCTGCATGTCTGTTATATCCGCCTGCCAAATAGAATCAACCGAGGCTGCTGCTGTCTTGGACGTTTTAAACCTTTTTCTCATCGGCTTATGAAATGTATAAGCATCCTGCTTCCGCAAAAACCTCTCAACATCTTTTTTCCCTACTCTTATAAACGCCTCTGTACAGTCTATTAACAGCACCGTAGGAGACTGGATTAGAAACGTCATAATAGCTTTTTCTTAACATGTAAGCCATTTGCTAACATGTTCCTCCTCTTCAGAGATGTTTATATACAAACAAAAAAATTTAACAACCAACAAACAAGATTAGTAGGTTGTACCATTTCATTTTATAATCCACAACAACCAACATTATGTTATATCTTATTTTAATTACACCTAGTTATTCGTGCCTCGAATTTTCCCTCGTCTGGTAAGTTAATTGATTATTGAAATTCTGCTTTAAGTTTAATGTCAATTTTAATTTTTTATTATTTTATTTTAAAATTTATTATTTTATTATTTTCTTTTCTAACTTTGTAAGATGTGATGCTTCAATTTTAAATGTTTAATTTTAATTCAACATTTGTTTAATGTACAGGGTGTCCCATAAGTCCGGCATCATAGGAAAAATAATAAAAAAAGGCAAAACAAAAGCTTTTATTTACAGAACGTGCTCAATATGTCCACCATTGTTTTCAATACACAAATTCAGACGTGATACCCAGTCAGCAAGCACACGGTGAATGATGTCAGGAGTAATGGTGTTACATGCCCCAATAATGCGCTGCCGCAAATGTTCAACACTCCTAATTTTCTCTGCGTATACCAGCGCTTTCAAGTGGCCCCAGAGATAAAAATCTAGTGGCGTGAGATCCGGGATTCTAGCTGGCCATTCCACAGGCCCTCGACGTCCTATCCAATGACCAGGGAATTGTTGGTACAGGTATTCCCTTACTTGGGTGCTGTGATGTGCAGGAGCGCCGTCTTGCTGGAACCATGTTGGAAAATTTCCTTCTTCGTTCAAGACACTGGGAAATGCTTCTTCCTTGAGCATACGTAGGTAGGTGCCTCCAGTGACATGTTCATCGAAAAAGAGGGGGCCTATGATGCGATCCTTCCAAATGCCACACTATACCATCACCCGAGATGCACCTTCTTCCTTTGAAGAGGTATACCAGTGAGGGTTGTTTTGAGACCAGTAGCGGGTGTTCTGTCGATTTACCTCACGATTTCCATAAAAAACAGCCTCGTCACTGAACAGAATGGTGTACGGGAAATTGGCATCCCGAGCATATTGTACCGTAGCCCATTCACAAAATTCCATCCGCCGGTCGGGATCATCTTCGCTAAATTTCTGTAGGATCTGAAGTTTATATGGATGCCATTTGCGAGCCTGAAGAATGCGATGGATGCTATTTTTCGACAGTCCTGTCTCGGCGGACAATCGCCGAAGAGACTTATTGGGACTTCTGTTAAAATGAGCCATGATAGCAGTCGCTGTATCATCGTCAGTGGACCTCATTGAAGGTTCACTGCGTGGTTTATCTTCTATGGATCCTGTTTCCTTAAAATTTGCAACAAGTCTGCTAACACAACTCTGTGTTATTGGCTCGCGGTCTGGATGCAGTCTGTTAAATTCAGCAGCTACCTCTCTTTGACTCCGATTTCCTATGAGTAGAATTATCTGGATTCGTTCTTCCTTGCTCACAGATATTATGGCCTGTAGAAAGAGAAAAATATGAATTATGGTTTGTAGAAATAGAAAAATATGAATTTCTCCTATGATGCCGGACTTATGGGACACCCTGTAGACTTATTAAAATTTGATGCATTTTTAACGATAGACTTGGGAAATTTTTTATATTTTTTATTTAGTTTTTAGTTTTATTTTTCTTATTTTCGTTATTCTACGGCTTTTTCATTAATAAATAAACAAACCTCTGTTTTGCAAAGATAAAATTCAAAGCCCTCTCGATTCCTTCAGCAGTGAAAAGTAGCCGTGGTAGATATAAATTGGTTGACGACATGAATTACGTCTACCGACTTGAAGGAAAAGACAATGATGGAAGTAAAATTTACTGGAAGTGTGAAATGTGTAACGGTAAAGCAAGAGTACACACCCTGAATTTACAGGATGATGAGGTACCATCGATTTGCAAATTCATCGGTGAGCATTGTCATAGGTCAAATGCAGCAAAACCTCAAGTTTATCAATCTTTAGCAATGCTTAAATCATCTGCATTATCGTCGTCGTCGCAATAATCAACAAGAACTCTCATTTCTGATACAGTAACAGGCTTAGACGATGCATCGCCTTGATGCCTTCAACATCAGCCTTGACACGAAACATTAGAGGCTGGCGCCAAAAGGCTGAGAAAACTACTCCTATCCCTCAAAAAGGAACTGGATACTCAATTCCTGAAGCCTATCAATTTCTTGATAACGGAGAAAAGTTTTTACTATATGACAGTGCAGAAAATGATGATAGATTTTGTGTTTGCAACCGAAAGGGATTTAGATGATTTGGTGCTTTATAAACATTGGGCGTGTGATTGCACATTCAAGTGTAGTCCAGATATATATTTTCAACTTTATACATTGCATATAGTAACAAGAAGCGTTAGCATTCCTCGATTATTTGCTTTGTTGCCTAAGAAAACTGGAGAAACTTACAGCCGACTGTTTCACATTTTGAAGGAGATCCGACCAACGTATGATCCCCAATCTTTGATGGTTGACTTTGAGAAAGCAAGTATCAACAGTTTCTCTTTTGTGTTTCCGGATGCTACAATAACATGTTGCTTATTTCATTTGGCCAACAATATTTACCACAAGGTAGTCAAAATTGGATTTAAAGAGAAATATCTTGAAAATAATGAATTTAACATAAAGATAAAAAGCTTCACATCACTAGCATTTCTCCCTATTTAAGACGTGGTGGAAGGGTTTTTTGAACTCACTGATGATGATGATTTGTCTCAAGAATTGGTTTCTCATTTTGAAACCCACTATACCGGAGGGAAAAGGGGTCGAGGCAAACGGCGACGCAGATTGGTACCTACATTTCCAATTGAAATTTGGAACGTCAATGAAAGAACAGAGAACGAAATGCCTTGAACAAATAACAGCGTAGAAGGGTTCCACAATTCCCTTCAAAGTTCTGTCACTAGTATGCATCCAAATATCTGGAAACTAATATCAATATTGAAAAAAGAAGAAAGCTTGGCAAAAAAAAAGAAAATAGAAGTTGAGCGTGGTGATGATTCTTTTATGAAAAAAAAATATAAAGATGTGAACAAAAGGTTTCAACAACAAATAAGGAACTACAATTCAGAAAATAACTATTTTTTGAGAGCCGTTGCAAGGAAGTTCCATCACTTTTAATATTTAATATTTTATTGATTTTTAATAAACATTAATTTAATAAACATACATTTAATATTCATTTTAGTGACAGTGTAACCCTAAGAAGTACAAAATTATGATAAACCGTTTTAATTTTTTTCCTGCGGCAAATTTTCCCGCGGTGAATTTACCTGCGGCGAATTTACCGGTCACCCTGTATACTAAGATATAGAGACATACACGGATGCTGAAACCACATCTATTTATAAGCCAGACTATCTGCGACGAGTGTATGAACGTCGAGTGTGATGAATGACGCAAATGTGGTAAACGAACAAACGTTTTTAAAACGAGCGCACACGATAACCCAGTGGAACTTTTTGTGGCCTATATTGTCAAGTTAGAAGAGATGTTAAAAAAAAATTGACTGTCTATTCTCGCCCGCAACGGCGCAAAATTTTATACACAATTCCTTTGAAAGGAACTGCTTGAGCACGAATCATCGGAGATATTTACAGGCGATCCCTTGAAAAGAGGAAATAAGCTTATCCAGATGCAAATAAGAGGTAATGTTCAGTTTAAAGACACTGTTATTCACACCTTATAAATTAGCGAAGCTGCCCAAGGTGATGGGCGTAGCTGCCGAAGTTTCGAAAGGTATTTCCGTTAAACTTTCCTCACTAGCGAAACTTTAAATTACGTAGCACTACCACCCCTTAAACATTACTTTAACTGTGCCAACATGAGTGATAGTGAGCGTGAAGATTTTGAGAGGTATAGTACTACAACAGTTTTACTGAAGATAATCCGTACAATATTGCAGATAAATGTGAGTGTTATTGCGTGAGTGACGTGCGCGTACGTAGAGTATGTTTCCAAGCCTTTAGAAGGATGTTCCATTGTGCTTTAGGGTATTCAAGAACAACTTCATGCCTAAAGACACACTAGCCGTCATTCACCGAAACAACCCACGCAGTTATGGACATAAGGCTATTTACTGGCTGATACACCTACAGCAGCAGACCGGTGTATACATAAAACATGCCCGCAACACGGGGGAAGTACCCATTATGATCAGTGATCGCATTTTTTGGGTGGATGGTCTAAGCGAAGACCGTGCCACTGTGAGAAGACTGCATTCTCCTTTAACAACTGCTGGTAGCATTGATGCCAACGTCCTGAGTGTGGAATCGTAGGAGATATTCATGGTAGATCTCCAGCCGACAGTCTCGCATGGACCCGTACCCGCGATCAACTTATAACCTCCCAGTTCACTCACAAGGTTTTGTGGGAGCACGAATATGATGCACGAATGGAGACAGATGGAGAGTACCGCAAAGAAATAACACCATCAAGCGTTCAATGATGCTGGATCCTCTCAAATGCGGCGATAGTTTGTTTGGTGGACGTACAAACCCCTTCAAACTATACTTTCCACCTACGGAGGGCGTGAAACTCCATTACTACGACTTCTGTTCTTTATACCCTTACGTGATGAAGAACAATCCGTACCCCGTAAGCGCACCTGAAAACTTGGTGGGCCCCGCCCTGCCTACCATCGAAGAGTTCTCAGCTAATTTGAACGAGAACTATTTCGGCCTTTCTTTCGTAGATGTGCTCTCCCCTCGCGATTTATGGATGCCAATCTTACCCGTCGTTATAGACCACAACCTCATGTTTCCTCTGTGCTTGAAGTGCGGAGGGGAGAGCAATGGGGCCTGTAATCACACAACCAACCAGCGGAAGATCAGAGGCGTATATATAAGTCCTGAGCTGTCCCTAGCCATTCGTCACGGTTACAGAATATTGAAGATATATGAGGTGTGGAGGTTTCAGAAGCTCCCCAACCTTTCCACACCATATATAAACACTTTTTTGAAGGATAAGGTTGAAGCATCAGGGTACCCGCGAGGAGTTGAGACCGAAAATTAAAAATCGGCGTATATTCAGGGATATCGTGATCGTGAAGGGATACAACTTGAACTGGACTAAATCGCGAAGAGCCCAGGCAAGCGCTTTAGTGCAAAGCTGTGCCTAAATAGTATTTGGGAAAAATTTGCTCAGGATACAGACAAGGAGAACGTGAATCTATCCCAAAGTTATAACGAGCTGTGGGACTACGCCAACGCTCCCGATAAAGAGGTCATGGAAATCGTGAATGTGAGCAATACGTACATAATAAAGTACAACAGAACCGAATTGGCTACAGATACATCAAGTGTTACAAACATACTGGTAGCCAGTTTCACAACAGCATACGCCTGCAACAAACGTTAGAGTCTACTGCATTCTCTTGGATGGAGGGTTCTGTACACAGATACAGATAGTGTGATATTCACGGAGAGGGAAGGTGAATATATGCTTCCTATTGGGGAATTCCTAGGAGCGTTGACTGACGAGATCAAGGATGAGTATGGAGATAGCGCCTACGCTGATTATTTTTTTCTCAACAGGCCCAAAAACTTACGGGGTACGGGTGAGCGGTGGGGGAAGAAATTAAATATATCATGAAGGCTAAAGGCACCACTCTTAACCAGGCGAACCGGCGGATCGTCAACTTTGATTCGCTGAAGAAACTAGTGAGTTTAGAAGATGAAGGTGACCAACCACCCCAACTGACTGTAGGGACTTACAACTTTCGCGCACAGAATCTGGGGGCGTGAAGGAGCTTAGGGGGACGAAAGTGTGTCGTAACAAATACAGAAAACGATACCAGGTGCCTGGCACCTACTATACTGTTCCTTTTGGATACCGCGAGACGTAAATATTTGTTGTTATATTAGTATATTTACTTGTTGACGAAGTTTTACAGTTTATTTTTTTTATTTATTACATGTATTTAATTATGTTTCAGCTGGCGTTTCATTTTCTCCTTTGTGTGTGTGTGTGTGTCTGTGTGTGTGTGTGTGTGTGTGTGTGTGTGCAACAAAAACTCTAAGCACCACCCACTGCTGCAGCTAATCGGGACATGTCTCCTTTCTGCGTACTCAGTTGACCCAGACAAGCCCTCGTTCTCAGACGTATCTTTTTACTTGTTAAAGAATTCTCGCGTAGAAGAAAAAATAACGATCGCGTCCAATGATATTGCATGCTCTACATTCGTTTCGTGAAGTGGTACTCGCTAAATTCTACAGATGTGGTGAACACCCAAAGAATTTCTAGTCATCCCTCCTTTGAAACCTTTAAGACCACATTAAATCTTGCGAAGTGTGAGGAGCACGACGTTCAAATACTCTATGGATATTCTGGTGAGAGCATTGCGGGATTTCGCGGTACAGACGATGCAATGGATTATGCTGCAGGATTAAACTGCACTAGGGAGCTGATATATCGAAAAGTGAAAGAACCCACGCTTACAGAAGAGAAACAAAGGATCTGGGTTGTGATCCTTGTTGTTGTTGTTTAGCCAATCAGCCCACCCTGATCGAGCAAGCCGGCGGCACGCAGGTAACCGATCGCCCTCTCAGGAGTGGACCAGAGGTTCAGCGCACTAGTGATGTTGTGTTGTGTTCGTTGTTGTGCTAGAGCGGTACAGTCCGTCATAATGTGTTCAATTGTTTGTGGTTTGTCCTGGCACAGGTACCAGGTGTCGTCTATGGAGTTGTCTAGTCTGTGTTTATATGTCTGTAAGTTGGGGTGATGTCCACATCGGAATCGTGCTAAGTTAACTCGATCCGATCTGCTCAGGCTGATCTCTGACCTGTTAATGGGTGGCGGCTTCGCACCTAGGACCGCATTCGGACCGAGTCGTGTCAGTGCTTTGTGGGTTAGGTGTGTGTGTATGTGTTTTCTGTACTGTGTGATGTCTGTGGGGCGTGGTATGGAATGGAGTATTTGGTTACAGTATGTCTCTCTGGTGTTACCTTAATGGTGCGAGGTGTTGGTGCATGATTGTACATGTAGTGGCAAGGGTGTTGTGGGTTAGTTGTCGCTGCTGCCATGAATTGTGTTCCCCTCATGTCTAAATGTTCCCTAACTTTCAGTATTTTTGTTTCTGTGTGCAGGTGTTCTATTGGTGTTGTTTGAGTGCATCCTGTAATGATACGAAGTGCGTTGTTTTGTATTGTCTGTAAGGTGTTTATGTGTGTGTTTGAGATAATGGGTGCCCAGCATGGGCTAGCATAGTCCATAACTGAACGAATATATTGCTTGTATATGAGTGATGTTGTTTCCTGCTGGTGTCCAAAGTTTGTGCCTGTTAGTACCCTAAGCGTGTTAAGTCTTGACGTACATTTGTTTTTAATGTCCTGAATGTGGTTTGCAAAAGATAATGATGTGTTGTATGTGACCCCAAGTATTTTGGTCCTGTGAGTGTGTGGAATGTTGTTGATGTTTAGTATAAGCTGTGGAATTACATGGTGTTGTAAGCAAGGTAATTGTTGATTTTGTGGGCGCTACTTTGAGTCTATTGTGTGTGAGCCAGTCTTGTATACTGTTTATGTATGTTTGTAGGTTATTTGTAGCGGTGTCGATGTTGTTTTGGGTGGATGTTAGAGTGATGTCATCTGCATATGATGATAAGGTAAGCTTGTTATCTATGGGTGTTGGAATGTCATGCATTATAAGTTGAAGTGTGTTGGTGAGAGAACAGAGCCTTGAGGGACCCCGTTCGGAAAAAGCTTGTTTTTGGATGACTTGCCATTAAATGTGACATGTGAGTATCTAACTGAAAGATAGTTGCTCAGCCACCTTTTGGTGTTATTGTGCATGTTTGTGTTGAGCATTTTGTTTATGAGAGGGAAGCGTACGTTGAGCTGGTCGTCTGGAGTTGATGCCATCCATGATGTGCTGCGTGAGGTTAGTGAGTAATGTCGTGGTTGAGTGGTGAGGTCTGAATCCATGTTGAGTAGGCGATAGTGGTATGTGTGGGTTCGTGATTTGTAAGATTAGTCTTTCTGTTACTTTGGAAGGTGTGCATAGTAAAGTAATGGGTCTATAGGAAACTGGTTCTGTTGGATTTTTGTTTGGTTTGAGTAGTGTAATAATTTTACCTTGTTTCCATATGTCAGGAATAATACAGTGTTGGTATCAATATGTGCTGATATTTGTGAGAACTAGTATTCCTTGCGGGCCCAAGTGTTTAAGGTGTATGTTAGATATGTTGTCTGGTCCAGTAGCCTTCGAATTCTTAATGTTTTTGATGATCTTGGTGGTCTGGTCTGTATTGAAGGGTGTAATGGTCGTGTCGAGTTTGTAGGTTTTCTTGTGTCTGGCTGTTTGTCTGTCTGCGTGTTTCTGGTTGTTTTCTCTGTTTAAGTGACTTATCTTTGCGTAGTGATTAACTAGAATGTTAGCTTGTTGTGTGTGTATATTGGGATATTATTTTGGCTGCTACAGATAGCGGCGTGTGAGGTGTGAATGCCGCTGTTAGAGTGGGTAATGCTGTTTATAGTCTTGTATAGCCTGAATGTATCTGTGGAGTGGTTTATTGTTGTTATGAATTCCCTGAATGTTTCTGTTTGTTTTTCTTTGAGTGTGTTGTTTATTTCTGTGTTGAGCTGTTGTATCTGCTGTTTTATGGCTTCTGTGTGTGGTGTTTGTGTGTTATATTTGAGGTTGTTATATTTGAGGTTTGAGGTGGGCTATTTCTCTAGTATAATTTGGGTTGTATTTCCTAATGTTGCCCTTGGGTATGTATTTGTTTGCATTATTGATGATCTGATTGAATGTCTTGAGTGTTGTATTGATGTTTATGATGGGAGTGCTGTTTAATGTGGTGAATTGTTCCTCAGTCTGTATTTTGAACTGTTCCCAATCAGCTTTCTTGTAATTTCTGTAAGTCTGCCTAAGGCTGTTGGGGCAGAGTGTAGAATGTGTTGTAATGATGATGGGCAGGTGGTCTGATGACAGTTGTTTTTCTGTTCTCCATTGTGTATGTGTTGCTAGTGAGGGGGAACAGAACGTTATGTATGGAAAGGAGTTTGAGTATCCTGCTTGATGTGGTATGTGTGTATGTGTTAACCCCTCCGTCTATGGCCCGTGTTGGTTCGAAGTCGACGGGGGTTCTAGTTAGGTGGCAGCAACGGATGTGTGACTTGAAGTAGTTTTCTTCTATATTACTCTCCGAGTTCTTCTATAGTGGCTCGGAGGACTCTGATAGACTTACTAAAAATGCTGAAGGTTCCGGATTCTTCTTATAGCGTATCCGGAAAGTTTAATGACTAAGTTCTTCTGAAGAGAGCAAGGCTCGAAGGATAAGATAAAAACTATCTTCAACTGTAAATTTACTGCTAAAATGTACAGGTAGTGCTCAGCCTCTGAATTAGATTCTGAATGACAATGGAATAATTTTAGTGGGTTTATATACCCAAAAACTGCTAACATTATTATTATTAAATGCTAAAAAGGCTGTATTATTTTTGCACAATATTTGAAAATAAGTACATTTTTTTAGCTGTGGTAAGGCTGGAACGAGTAAACAAAATATTTGAAGACGAAACCATATTTTTATCTTAAACCGCGACTTTTCAGATCTGATGTTATCATGACCTGCCAAGTTAACTAAAAGTGGAAATCGGACTATGCATCTTTACACTAAAATATGCATATGAGTGAAATTTTAAGGTTTAAGATGTACAATTTTAATGCTTAGGCAAGACATGATCTCATTGTTTATAACGAAAGAGAGTGTATACAAAATGTGAACATTGCAAGCTTAAGCAGGATTCCTTATTAAGCGAAATCTAAAAAAATGATTATGAGATTTTAAAAAACAACAGGTCACCAATTATTTAGCAAAGTAGAAAGCAAATCAAAAATTTTATCCAAACTCGCGTTGGGCGATTTTGGTCCTTATGTAAAACTGAATACACACACGTACATACATATGAGTATAGGCATTATATAAAGTTAAATATATAAGAATATACAGGATTATATAAATACATGAACCATATAACACATGAATTTTTAAAAATGGATACTTTTTCTTACAATGGATACAGAGACTATATAAATGAATACAAGAATTACATGAAGGATAAGATAATATAGGAATATGGGAATTATTTATGGTTCATTTTTACAGGGCTCTTCCCTCTAGAATGATATTAATATAATAACGTAACATCCTAACTAATGCTAACTAGATGATAACTATTGATTTTATAATACAGATTTATATATACAATATAAGTCGGGTGGTTAAGTCTAGTTCACGTGGTCTGGGTACGCACTCTTGGTCGTGCATAAATAGTTTCATGTTCAGTGTCACTTGGTTTTCTTTGTTCCCAGAATGATCTTTTCACCACAAATATACCGAGGATAATAGCACACACAATAATGATACTAACGGCAGATGTTGAGAAAATGGTTATCGGTTGTAGTATTTGTAAGAGGTTGTTTTGGTTATCATCCGAAATTTTAAACCGGCTCAATTGATCATTCCATTCAGGGGCATGTAGTTCGGGTAGGATGGTTACAGGTTTTATGGAGAGATTTAAGATCTCTATGACGGGTTTAAATTTAATTTGCGACGGGAATGGGTATGAGTTATTAAGGGTAACCTTATACGGGTTGTATATTTGGAGGGCTTTTAAACGCAAGGAGCAACCAATTGGTAGCCGAATAACCATAGGAATTGTGATGAGGGAATAATTCGATGGACACTCGAGAGTAGCGGCAGTCCTGTTCGCGAAAGAAACCCAGATGTCTGGTCCAATTCGTAGTTGGATAGTTTTAGGGGAATTAAATCTTTTAAATGAACATACGGGGGCATGCCGGTCACGAATTAAATCGATAAAGCAAGACCTAGTAGTTGGAAGAATAACTGGTTTGAGTGGAGGGCAGACGAGTTATTTATTTGGTTGCGGGAATCGGCAATGCCGGACGTCGCTATCTGACATCATAGAATAAGCTGATAGATCTTTGGTGAGGAAAAGGTAAGGTGGTACGGTGGGTAAATACAATCGATAGACATTAGAGTTATTTTGGTAGAGTGTTGGGAAAGGGTGAAATTTATATACGTCATAAGTGAGGACATCGAAAAATGGTATAATTATGAGGTATGTGTAGGGGCGTGGTCCATGTACAGTCCAGGTGTATTCTAGAAATTGAGGGTAATTAGTGTGGTTGAGTGGGAATATGGGTGATAATTTTAATTGTGACTGGGCGGTGTGAATCAAGGACTGAAGTATTTCCCATGGTATTAGGGTGGAAAGAGTGATTTTTCCATGGGCTAGCTGGGTTGCACGCAAAACCTTGGAATGAATCGTAGTTATTCGTTGTAAGTATTTATCGATTAGGGTTACTTGTATGTTCATTATCTCTATTAATTCTAGATATCGTTTGTGTTCTTTGTATTGAGCTAACATGGATTCAAGGTATGTGAATCTGTCCGAAAGGGAGTGAAGGAAGCGATTGTTTTCGTGTAATAACCTAATAGTTTGTTCTAACATGTGTCCATTATATTGTCGATTTCGCGCGAAGAGATTCAATTTAAGTTCAATTCTTTTAATATCTTCTTCGGTCGCTAATCCGAATAAACCTTTGAACAGTTTCCCTCCTATATCTATCAGTCCCCTTTTACTTCTTTGGTTAAAGTTTTCTGAATTTTTAGTTTCAGTTTGTATCCATGGTAAGGCTTGTATTTCTGATAGGGCGCGTGCTGTAGTTTGAATATTTTCGAGGGTATTTTCTAACAGAACGCGACTAATCTGATCTTTTCCTTGGAAAGAATTTTGGACTTTACTTTTAAACGTTTTAAAATGGGTTTGTATCTGAAGGAGATTGATTTTAATTCTAGCAGGGGGTTGCAAATTTATATAAAGGTCTGCGTGCCCTTTCAAAAATTTACCTTCTGCAAGTTTTTCTATAACAACTCCGGTAGAAATTCTAATGCTAGGTCTACAAGAGTAAATAATTTGGAAAATTATAAGGGGGACAATTTTATTCATTTCTACGCCTTAAGTTATACGGAGCTGGGGGTAGTTGTGTGGATACTTGTGTGGATACTTGTGACTTGTGTGGATAATTGTGTTTGTGGGCGAAGGGGTCGGGCTCGTTTTGGTGGCAATGGGGGTCAACCGTTGAGCTCGGATTCTGAGTGGGTTCGTTTCTTATGTGAAGGTTCTAGTTCACGTGGGTGATGCATTTGCGGGCGGTATGTAGGGTCCGTGCGTCGATCATCAATCGGCGAGGGTGGTGACAGAGGAGATGGTGGAGTTCCACTGAGTGATCCTCTCGAAGCGGTTTCTCCAGGGTCTGGGTCCGATGGGACGCTTGGCTCTGGGGCCTCCTCTTGTTCAGAGATTGCCTCGAGTACTGGTGGTATTACGAGGTACCAATCTTCGTCATGGGTAGCGGTTCCCGCGGTGACCACTTCAGTTTTTTGATCCCTGCCCGATTTGTTAATATCTTGACCTTTTGAAGGATAGGCGGCTCGAACGCCTGGCAGCTGTTTTTTGGGAAGGTGTTGTTCGGAAGCTATCTTCAAATTGTCAGCGTGAATGATCTTTAGTTTGGAATGATCCCGGAGGTCGAGGATTTCATAACGATTTTTTCCGAGGTTTTTCATAATCCTATATGGGCCATCCCATTTTGGGTATAATTTGCGATGAGCACCTGGCGGTTTCACGCTCTTCAGATAACATCGCATACCGACGATTATAGTCCGTTGACGGGGATGACGCCTATGTTGCTCTTGCTCCATCTGTTGGTTTCGTTGGTCGAGGGCATAGCGGATTATGTCAAAAATCTTGAAAGATCGTTCAGCTAGTTGCTGATTTGCTTCTGCCATTTCGGAAGATGTTAGGACTGCCGGGTCGGTTTGGTCGGGCAAATCAAAAGGTAGACGCTTGTCGTAGTGATAGAGAACGAAATGAGGGGTGTCCCCGATGGACACATTATAGCCATTGTTGATGGCTGTTTGTACCATGGGAAGGGAATCATCCCATGTACGGGAGGATGCATCGACAACGTGGCGCAGGGCTTCCAAGATCTTTCGATTGTGCCTTTCCACTAAGCCGTTTGCCTGCGGATGGTATGCCACAATGTGTGTATTTTTAATTTTACACATGTTACAGAGTGACTCGAACAGTTTGGAAGTGAAACTAAGGGCGTTATCCGAGATTAGGATGGAAGGAGTGGTATGATTTTGGATGACGCGTTCCACTAGGGCTCTTGCCACAGTTTCCGAGGTCTGGTCTGGAATGGCGGCTACTTCGCTGTAACGCGAGAAGTGGTCCGTAAACACAATGATGTACTGATTTCCCTTTGATGTTTTGGGAAATGGTCCCAGTATATCCATTCCAGTTCTTTGCCAGGGCCTTTGGCATACTGGATATTTATGCATCGGAGCTGTGGATGGTACGTTGCCCTTATGCTTTAAACACGACGGACATTCGGCGATGTATTCTTGTACCTTTTTGTTCATCTCGGGAAAGTGGTATCGCTCCAAAAGACTCTTGATGGTGCGATCCGGCCCCATGTGTCCATACAAAGGTGAGTCGTGACAAAGTCCAATGGCTATATCGACGAGATCCTTTGGTATCTCCACGAGGTCATTTCCATCTTCGTTCCTGAAATGTACGAGCCCATCTTTGAGGTTGTACTGTTCTTTTACCTTCGATGGTTCCTTTTGTTCCAGGCGCGCCCGAAGGTTCTGGGTGTGTTGGTCCTGTTGTTGGGAGTATTGCAGACACTCGTAGTCGAACACAGGAGAATTCCTATTTTATTCACTGGGCGTCGGGCTTAAGTCTCGACAATCCGTCTGGAATAACTTGCAGTTTTCCCGGTTTGTATACGATTTTCGCTGCAAAGTCCTGAATCAACAGAGCCCATCTACTCAATCGTCCTTCAAGTAGCTTGTCCTTGAAGAGGTACGTGAGTGGCTTATGATCAGTCTTGATGGTTACATCGTAGCCATAGACGATATTTCGGAATTTTTTCAAAGCCCAATATACCGCTAGGGCCTCTCGGTCCGTAGTGGAATAATTCCGTTGAGGTGCAGAGAGAAGTTGACTGGCATAAGCAATGGGTAATTCCACACCGTCTACGTCCTGTAACAGGACGGCTCCTAGTCCATAGGAGGAAGCATCTGTGGCTATGATGAAGGGTCTTGTGTAATCAGGATATTGTAAAATGGGATGACAGGTTAGTTTATTAATTAAAGTTTCAAAGGCATGTTGGTGATCGGATTCCCAGTTAAATTTCGAATTTTTCTGGAACAAATTAGTAATGGGTTTAGCAATATTCGAAAATTGGGGGATAAAGTTCCGATAGAATCCGACAAAACCAATAAATGCACGGGCGTCGTCGATGGTCTTGGGTACAGGGTACCTTTCCAGGGCTTCGAGTTTGGCTGGATCAGGTTTAATTCCTGTGGACGAGAGTAGGAATCCTAGGTATACCAGGGATTCTTGTAAAAAATTGCACTTTGCAAGCTTCAGTTTAAGGTGTGCTTTTCTCAAGTGTGATAGCACATTCTGAAGGCGTTGAAAGTGTGTTTTTATGTCCGAACTGTAGACGATAATATCGTCAAGATAAACGAGAGCTTCGACACCTAATAGGTCGGAAAGGACTATATTCATCAACCTAGAGAAATTAGCAGGCCCATTTCGGACTCCGAAAGGTAAAACCTGGAATTCGTAATGGCCTCGGTTAGTGGAGAAAGCAGTCAATGCCCGAGATTCGGGACTGACCTCCATTTGCCAATAACCCGATGCTAAATCGAGGGATGAAAAGAAGTTCGCTTTCCCTACGTTCAGAATTGTTTCCTGCATGTTTGGAATCGGGAAACGGTCTGGGATGGTAATGTTGTTCAGGCGTCTAAAATCTATACAAGGGCGAGATGTTCCGTCCTTTTTGGAGACGAGAATCATAGGAGCGGACCAGGGACTAGCTGAAGGCTGAATGACATCCTGCTCCAACATGTCCTTGATGTGTTCCTCAATAGTGACTAACTGGGAATGTGGAACCCGATAGGGAGGAATGAAAATGGGTTTGGAATTGGGTTCCAACTTGATTTCAAAAGGGACCAAATTAGTTCGGCCCAGAGGATCTCCTTTTAGGGCAATCACATCTCTATTTCTTATCAGGAAATCGAGAAGTGATTCCATTAGTTTGGGATCCTGTAAAGCTGGTGACTCCTGAAGGGAGTGCTCCAGACATTTCTTATATTCTTCTTTTAATATTGAAGGATTTAATTCTAAGGAACTGGAAACACGATTTATCATACTGATGGGGAAATCTGAATCTACTTCTACTGTGGAAACAGTTCCTATTTTCTGATTTGAAGTTAATTCTATAGGACTTTTTCCTTTGTTTAAACAAACAACAGGGATAGCTGAATTCTGACTCTGACTAAGGACTTGGGCAATAAGAACATCTCTTTTGAAATTACTTTTCTCTGTAATCAGAGTACGCTCTGACTCTAATAATTTTCCTTGACTGTTAACTACTTTTGCTAGGAAACAAATCTTCTCATAAGGTGCTACTGTTATATGCTCGGTAGGGCATATGAAAAATTGTGAATCTGATTCTGGTTCGGCGACTAAAATTTGCCTTATTGGCTGAACTGAAGCTGGCTGACTGGAAACTGGCTGACTGGAAACTGGCTGACTGGAAACTGGCTGACTGGAAACTGACTGCTGGAAACTGACTGTCTGGAAACTGACTGACTGGAAACTGCTGTGTTGATCCAACTGGATTCAACAACTGGAACTGATTACCCTGGGGTCTGATTTCTGGAGCGGTTGTCCCTCTGGATGCAACCGGCTGACTTGATCTGCTATCAAGTAGAGGGGGTTTCCTATTTCTTTCGGAAATCTGAACTGAGCTAAGTCTATTAGCATTAAGTTCTACAGAAGCTAAGGCTAACAAAGACCCTAAGATCCACTCTAAGGCTAGCCCGAGAGAAAGGAAAGAGTAGGGGTTAAGAGAAGAGAAGAGAATAAGGGGTTAAGTAAGGAGCAACACCTATCATTCGTGGGTTAACATTCATTCAGAAAAAGAGGAAAAGTCTCACCATCATCATCCGCCGGCCACTGCCGACAAGTCAGAAAAATAGTCGGAGAGAATAGGAGAGGGGTGAAAGATGAAAAGAAGTAAAATAAGAACGCTTACAAACCATGCAAACACAGTCTTAACTCACTGTCATACCATGCAAACTACAAACATGCAAGAAAAGAGTTAGAGACATGCAAAGTAAGGAGGAAAAAAAAAAAAAAAAAGTAGGTAAAGTTAAACAAAAAGTGGGTTAGTTTACGCTATGAGCTACATCTACATTCGTGTTAGTCTAATTTTTTTTTTTTTTTTTTAATAATTTTATTGCTGGCATCACACGCTGGCATGTCACAAGCTGGCATTCATCGTCAACAGACTCATCCTCGAGCACCACCACCAGAGCTCCTGTTGTTAACTTTTTTTTTTAATTTTAAACAACGTTAATACCTTTAAAATGTCTGTCAAGACGGTTCTTAAACATATTAACGCTGGTAGAATGAACGACTGACGCGGGAAGATTATTCCATTTATCAATTACTTTAAACGTAAAGAAGTTTTTAGCGATATTAGTAATGAAACCTGCCACGCAACTTAAATCCGTTATTGCGAGTATTACTATTATCGAAAGTGAACAATTTGTCAAAATTTACGTTATCGATGTTATTAACGATTTTGAAAACTTCAATAAGCTCCCCCCTTAATCTCCTAGTTTCGAGTGAATACAGTCTAACTCTTAATCCTATCTTCATAAGGCTTATTGCGCAATGACGGAATAAGTTTCGTGGCACGACGCTGAACCCTTTCTAACCTATCAATATCCTCACGCAAGTACGGGCACCAAAACTGAACGGCATATTCTAAATGAGGCCTGACTAGGGACTTGTAAAGGGGCAATATAATATCCTTCGATTTAAATTCGAAATTACGCGCTATGAAGCCTAACATCCTATTAGCTTTTGCGCAAGACTCCAGGCACTGGTTCCTAACCTTTAAATCTTTAGTTACGCGTACGCCTAAATCTACTTCCTCGTCAACGCTCGCTAACTCCCTATCATCCATCGTGTACGCGTAATTATTGTTGCGAGAACCTATATGCAAAACTTTACATTTATCTACGTTAAATTGCATCTGCCACTTATCCGTCCACTCCATAATCCTATTACATCGTCTTGGATCCTATTTCTATCGTCCTCGTTAACAACCTTACCGCCTATTTTAGTATCGTCCGCGAATTTTGACACGTTACTAGTCAATCCTACATCTATGTCGTTAATGTAAATTACGAATAACAATGGGCCTAACACTGAACCCTGTGGGACACCGCTACCTACATCTAACCACCCCGATTCACTACCATTAACTACGACCCTCTGCCTCCTAGCACGAAGCCATTCTTCTAACCAGTTAGCTACCTGACCGCGTATACCGTGCGCTTTAACCTTCGCAATTAGTCTCCTATGCGGAACTGTATCGAACGCCTTTTTAAAATCTAAATAAATAACGTCAGCTGCCCTATGCCTATCGTATTCGCGCACTATTTCGTTATAAAATTCTAACAAATTAGTTAAACAAGACCTATGGCGTCGAAACCCGTGCTGACTACTATTAATCAAACCCCTACTTTCTAAGTGATCGATAATACGATCCCTAACTACGGATTCCAAAAGTTTACCGACAATTGACGTTAAGCTAATGGGCCTATAATTGCTAGCTACCGCGCGGTCGCCTTTTTTAAAAATAGGCGTGACGTTAGCTAATTTAAAGTCTTCAGGAATAATCCCCGTTTCGAGTGACTGATTAAAGATCTTCGTTAAGGGGCCTACGATAACTTCTTTCAAATCTTTCAAATGTCTGGGATAAAAAGCGTCAGGGCCTGGAGCCTTGCTAACTTTTAGCCTATCGATATAATGCGCAATCTCAGCCTCGTAAACAGTTATTTCATCTAAAATAGTCTCTAAATATAACTCAATTTCTCCGTATGTGGGTATGGGTTTTCCCGTAACTCCTCTGAGTTGGCAGGATGGTGCCTTAAGTTCATATTTGTAATTTGTACTCTCTAGTAAATCATCTACACATTGTTTCTTAATTAACGTCGCGTGTGCTCCTGTATCTAGGAGAGCAGTTAATTCTTGGTTATCGGTGCTACAGTTTATTATTAAATCTAGGAGGTCCGCACCTATTATCCTGATGGGGAGTTTGTGTGCGTATCTGGGTTCATTACTGTAATTTAGGGGGGAGGAGGTTGAACTGCCGCCTCCAATGTAGGGTCTAAAAAAGGGCTCGAATGGTCTTCTATGGGAGGACCTGGGTCATATTCTACGGGAATATCATACGCTGGAGGGTGTTCTTGAAAACTGTTCTCTGGGGAAAATGATTCCTCCCCGGGTACTTCTACGTACCGAACTAGTTGACCTTGCTGGTAGTATTGAGGTTTGTACATGGGGTAAGAGTGTGGTTGACCCTGTGGTCGTGATCTATTGGGTTGGTAGTTCGACTGAGGCTGGGAATGGACTGGTTTCTGGGGATTGGTTGACTTTTGGGATACGTTTTGGGAACGTGGTTGGTTTGGTTTCTGAAAGTGGGGTCTATACCCTGCAGGGGCTTTATCAGCACACTTTTGGCGATCGCCACGGCGATGACCATGTTCGTGACAGTGGGAGCAATACGAGGGGTAATTACATTGACTTATCATGTGCCCAAAACTATCGCAGTTAAAACACTGTGGAGGAGGGCGTGTATTCTGGGTTTGGGGGCTTGTTTCTGGGGTGTTCCCTGCATTAGCCTCGATTTATAGGGTTGTTGTTGTTGCTGTTGGTGTTGTGGCTGCTGCTGCTGAATATAATGTACAGGGGTTTCTCTACCCTTTCGGTAGTTTTGGTTTGCTAAATCGGGGTAATGTTCCCGTGTTTTGTTTATGGCTACACTTACAGGTTTGTCAACATTTAAAAACTCCTGAAACTTTTGTTTAGGTGCTGCGGGTAGGTTTTGGTAAATGGTTGTGGCTACTATTAGATTTCTTTGTTTCGAAGTGAAAGTTATGCCACATGCATTTTCTGCGGCCCGGAGGGCTTCTCCTACAAGTTTATGTGTACGTGTAATAAAATTGTTTAAATCTTCGTGTTCCTCTTTCTTCCATTTAGCTTGGAAGACTGCTTCTAACGTGGCTAAGGGTTGTGCAAGGGTTATTTCTTAAAAAAAATTCTAATAGTTTTGTTTAAAATCGTCCCATGTTGTAGCTTCGCTAATTGATGGGACGTAAGTGACTGTGTCATGAGCATTCCCTTCTTTCGGGTCAATAAATCTTTTTGCTTCCTAATTTTTATATCATTATCGGTAATATTTTCGCGTAAGAAATGTTGCTCTAAAGATTCAACCCAAGGTCTTACGCGTGGTTCAACAAAACGATTATCTATGGTCCCCTTAAAAATTAAAACAGTATGACGAAGGTTTACTAGTCTGCCTAAGTTAATGTATGCTGGGGCGGGGGTTTGAGACTGAGACATATTGGCTTGTGTGTTTGGGAGTATGTTTGAAGGGCGCGGGGTAGGTGGAAAAATGGGTGTAGGTAAATTTTCGATGTCAGAAAGCGCACCGTCTGAATCGCTCATATGTGAAGGTACTTATTAATGTGTTCTAATTAGGTCTGCTTGACCGATCTTAATTTATGGAATGATCACTTAAGGGGTTTTCCTAACTACACTATCTAAAAAATAAATGCACAACAATTGCCTAACTCGGGGAAAATTTGAAAAGATTGCAAACAAAATAATAAAAAAATGTAAACAAAATTTCACTCGAATGTACGTGAAGGTATGGTAATACTGTGTTTGGCACATTAAATAAAATTATACTATACTAACTAGAATAGTAAAAATAACTGTGACAATAATTCTGTGACAATAATTCTGTGACAATACTGTTTTCAATAAAAAAAAATGTATCACTGGTGTCTGAAGTGTTCACTGTGTTTTGTGTTAATTCTGGCTCAATACAAAATATTAATTGTTAATAATAATGACTTTTCAAATGTTTAGAAATTATTTTAAAAAAGAGTTTTGTACTTAACAAGATTCCTACTGCGAAATCCTTAGAGACGTGTCCTGAAGACGTGTCTTGCTGGCCACTTGTTCCTGGATGAAAACTAGGCGTGCAGAACTTGGAGTCGTGACGCACCGGTTCAAGGGTGGATGTGACGAACTAGAAGTCGTGACACGCCGGTCCAAGGGTGGATGTGACGAACTAGAAGTCGTGACACGCCGGTCAACTTGGTGGTTGTGACGAACTAGAAGTCGTGACACGCCGGTCAACTGGGTGGATGTGACGAACTAGAAGTCGTGACACGCCGGTCAACTGGGTGTTGGTTCTGGTTCCAGGGTCTGGAAGACTGGAAGAATCCTGGAGTCGTGAAGATCCTGGTTAAAGGGTTGCCAGTTGTTAACCCCTCCGTCTATGGCCCGTGTTGGTTCGAAGTCGACAGGGGTTCTAGTTAGGTGGCAGCAACGGATGTGTGACTTGAAGTAGTTTTCTTCTATATTACTCTCCGAGTTCTTCTATAGTGGCTCGGAGGACTCTGATAGACTTACTAAAAGTGCTGAAGGTTCCGGATTCTTCTTATAGCGTATCCGGAAAGTTTAATGACTAAGTTCTTCTGAAGAGAGCAAGGCTCGAAGGATAAGATAAAAACTATCTTCAACTGTAAATTTACTGCTAAAATGTACAGGTAGTGCTCAGCCTCTGAATTAGCTTCTGAATGACAATGGAATAATTTTAGTGGGTTTATATACCCAAAAACTGCTAACATTATTATTATTAAATGCTAAAAAGGCTGTATTATTTTTGCACAATATTTGAAAATAAGTACATTTTTTTAGCTGTGGTAAGGCTGGAACGAGTAAACAAAATATTTGAAGACGAAACCATATTTTTATCTTAAACCGCGACTTCAGATCTGATGTTATCATGATCTGCCAAGTTAACTAAAAGTGGAAATCGGACTATGCATCTTTACACTAAAATATGCATATCAGTGAAATTTTAAGTTTAAGATGTACAATTTTAATGCTTAGGCAAGACATGATCTCATTGTTTATAACGAAAGAGAGTGTATACAAAATGTGAACATTGCAAGCTTAAACAGGATTCCTTATTAAGCGAAATCTAAAAAAATGATTATGAGATTTTAAAAACAACAGTCACAATTATTTAGCAAAGTAGAAAGCAATCAAAATTTTATCCAAACTCGCGTTGGGCGATTTGGTCCTTATGTAAAACTGAATACACACACGTACATACATATGAGTATAGGCATTATATAAAGTTAAATTATAAGATATACAGGATTTATAAATACATGAACCACATAACACATGAATTTTTAAAAATGGATACTTTTTCTTACAATGGATACAGAGACTATATAAATGAATACAAGAATTACATGAAGGATAAGATAATATAGGAATATGGGAATTATTTATGGTTCATTTTTACATATGTTCTTCTGTATTGTTAAGAATGAAGAGGCTGTTTAGTTGTGTGGCTATGTTGGCGCCTCTGGTGTTGGTTTGGTTGTGCAGGTACCAACTAGTGTCTTTGGCGTTGAAGTCTCCTCCTAAGATGACATTAGTGAGAGAGGCCAGATTGTGTAACTGTGGATTGTAATTGGCTGGCACCTGAGGTGAACTATCTGGTGGGATGTAAATGTTTATTAGTGTGGTGTTGTGTTTTGCGCGTGTTTTAATGTTAACTGCCTGTATTTCTATCGTGTTATGTGCTTGTATTGTGTTTGTAATGTTTTGGGTAGCATCAATGTAGCTAATGCTTTTACGTATGTAAGTGATGAGTCCACCCCCGTTACCCCCAGTAACGGGGGTAACGGGCGGATCGCTGTGAAGTCAGGGATGGTGGGTGTTTTGTGTGTGCGTTTTAGTTTTGTTTCTTGTATAAGTGCTATGCGAATGTTTTGTTTGTGTACGAATTCCCTAAGCTGCATGATTTTGTTTGTGAGGCCATCTACGTTGCTCTGTAATATGTTAATATTATACTTCTGTATGTGTTTCATGGTGCTATTGTGTCTATGTCTTTGTGTATGGTGACATGTGTAAGTTGTAGTGGGGCCTGGATTAGTCTTAATGTCGCCAGAGAATAAGAGTAGTTCGGGGAGCACGCAATTGCTCCCTGTAATTGAAAACATAGCACGCTGAGAATAGGTCCGGCCCCGGGAACCGATCGGCACTCTGACCGTGCCACGCAACAGGCCGTCGACTGCCAGTCTGGCCAACCGTAGACAGCCCGCTGCACGGAGATTTGAGGAAGTTTGGCCACCAGCGCGTTGATGTTTTGGTTTGACGTCGCCTCTTCTTCGCGTTGACGTGTCCCGCGCTGGAGGATGCAGCCACTGTTAGAAGCTTCCTCTCAGCTGCTAACATTTTTTTCACGTTGTTCTAGCTACCTGTTCAGAGGTTTTTTATAAACAAATCTCAGTTTTCTGCTCAAAACGGCTCTTTCTAGTTTTAAAATTGATTACGTTGATGTTAAATCATGTAAAAATTGTCATACACAAAAACGAACAAAAATTTTTAAATCAGAGCGAGTTTAACCAAAGACTATTTAAAACAAGTTCCAAAACTCCGCCCACTTTGACTTAGTTTTTTCCACCTTTTTTTTCATCCTTGTTGATGATTGGTATGACGAGAGATATTACACCATGTTACATCACACCGAGTACGCGCACACTGGGATGTTGAATGTAAATGTTGTGATTATGGTCAGTTTAAAATATTTTTACCACTACGTCCATGTATATTATGATGAGGTGTGCAGTGAAATTGTAGCTAAAGGCTTGTGCGAGTTTTTAGTAGAGTTTAGGGACGAGTATAGCTTGTCCAGCATAAAGGACAAGTATGGACACATGTTTCTCTCAAATAGATCGCCGGAGTGTTAATAAAATGTGCATAGTTCGAGAAAGTAATATAATTGTGACTATCCCTGATCGTAGATGTATGGTACACATTCCGGGGAGTGGGTGTGATAAAAACTTAAAACCTACAGTATATTGCTTCATGTATCGCAGATGGAAAAATTCTCTAAACATATCTAGTATAATGGGATACAAATATTCGTATGATTCATCAGTGCGCAACGATTCTTTCAGGTTGGAACAATCTTGTACACGAATCACTAACGCCTGGATTCATTCATGACGCAACCCCGTGTGACTCATACCCACCCCACGCCTCCCTCCTCCCCAACCACCCGCACGGTCCCTCCGAGTCCAAAAACAATGCGCCGGCTGCTCATTGTCGCCCCAGAGCTTGACCCGTCTGGGCGGTCTCACGTCGCAGGATCAATAGAAAACTATTAAAAGATGGAGCTTCCGTTGAGCAGCACCCTCAATGCAGTATACGACGTGTCCGTGTTGAAGTCTGTGCGTGCATTCAGGCGTAATACCGGTGCTGTTAATTATGTACTTGAAACGAAATGTAGGCAGTCAAACTCTGGTAGACGCAATGTTATTTAAGTGTTGAAGAGATGAATAGAATCTTCGTGTTAGGTGAGAAGTGGGGCGAGGACCGTTATAAAATACCTGCAGGTGTAGGCAGAAAAAAAGAGCAGGTAAGCGATGCACCCTCATACGCAGTGCCGTATTAAGGATTTTTGGGCCCTGGGGCCAAAATATTCTTGGGGTCCCTCAACAAGACAAATCTTCGAGTCATGTAAATTAATAAAACCATTTATTTCTAACTCAAATAATGCAAGTTTAACACAAATAGCAAGCTGCTATAATTACACCAAACCAATTACACAACTACAAGTCCACTACTAATCTACCAAAGTTGGTCACAAAATCATCCACCACCAGTATACAAAAGTTTTTTGAGCTGCTTCATATCACTAAATTTTCCAATCACAAGCTCAGTATTTAAATTCTGCAAAATATTCTTTTCTATGCATAACAATGACAGACTTTGCAATTTCTTTTAGGTTAGCATTTGACGTTTAACATTTTTAATCATGCTCAAATGAGAAAAAGAACGCTCCGCAGTTGCATTTGACATCATCAAACACAAATAAATGCGATAAGCAATGAAAGCATTTGGGAAAACAGCCCTCAATTTGTGAATTTCCTGTAGTACTCCTAATGGGCGAATGCATATCAAAAATTTATCCCACAAAAAAAAAAAATAATAATAATAACAATATCGCCGCGTATACATTCCTAATGGCGACATAATGTCGGGTCGGACATTGAGTACATTGTAATTTTGGTTTACTATAACTATGATTATAATTACCAATTAATTCACATTCATTTATTATCGTTAATTACAGTTTCATTAAAGTACATTAATTACATCATATTAAATCATTATAGTAAATTACAATTGACCACAGTTAGCTATAGTTTACAGTGTTTCATATTTATATTAGGATAACTATTATTTTGAAATTTAACACAAAGTACATGAGCATATATATTATATATATATATATATATATATATATATATATATATACAATAACACACGCATAACGATATATAACATAATGATGCTTTTGAATTAGAAGTAAACAAGAGAGGAGATTTCGTAATTAGATGCCCGCCTTCCGTGTTGGTCAGCGGAATTGGAACACGTGCGTCAGCATGACGAGTATCTTGCGAGGGAACAATTAAAAAAAAAATAACACAAGATAAAAGTCAAGAAAGGACATGGACGTATGAATTGAATAACATAACTTGCGTTATGCGAGTTTGGTCCTTATGTAAAAATGAATAAGTGAATATAAAGATTATATAGGAATTATTCATTATTCATTTTCACACACACACACATATATATATCAGAGGGGTCGACCGCAGGTCAATCCTGAACCGTCGTTCAAACTCAACAAAAGGAAACAAAAGTAAGTAATATATATATATATATATATATATGCCCTTCATTTCCATTAATGTTTGGTTAAAAGGTCTAATTAAAACACAACTGCAACGTTCTGCCTATTTAATATACAGTATATCGAAATTCAAAATATGTATATATATTAGGGGCAAAGCAGGGATAATACATACAACAAAAACAATACAGACAGTAGAGGAGCATTGCATCAGACGTAAAAACACGAATAATCGGAGTTATTGAACACATGACGTGCGGTCTCCTATACCCCATACATTACGGTCGGGAGGGACTAAGGTATTGAAGGTAAGAAGTAGACGCGGGGTGGGGGAGAGGGTACCTCCCTGTTGGGAGCTCGTTCACTGTAATCGACAATAGGCGGGTGGCGTAAATAGTGCCCTGACTCTAGTTCAGACGAGGGTGTGGGGAGACGGACACCGAGCATCCAAGGACCTCAGTGAGGGAGAGTAGGGCTTTCGTCTCTGCGGCTGAGCGTGATTTTATGAGGAGGGAGCCATCCTTCTGCTGTCGTACCTCATAGCGGCTGGAGTTGCTGCAGGCTCGGATCGCCTAAAACGTCCGTTCAGAGTTGGTCGGAAGGGATCTGGAGGTAGGCCGGATCACTAGGAATTTGTGGATACTTGGAAGGGATAGGGAGGCTGTAGAATCGAAGTGGACTGGGATGTCCAACGGTCGATAGGATGGTCATGAATGCCGACTTCCCCGTCCGCCGCGGGGCTCTCTCCGTGGGGAGGCGGGCCGACGGCGGGTGAGGGGGGCATATGAGGAAAGCAAGAACCGGGTTTTGGAGGCAAGTCTTGGATGGAACTTGACTTGCCCGAAGGTGGGCACATTCAAGGTACAGGCTGGGGGTCGGCAACAGTGAAGGAGAGTGCAAGTGTTCCCTTACCTGAGGGGGGTCAACCCCATCAGGATACGGTCTTCCAGTGGTAGAGGACTTGAGGGCCTGGTTGCCCACCACCCGAGTGTTCAGAGAATTAGTAGTCCGAGTATGAGAAGCAGTAGTCGTAAGCCGAGTAGAAGAAGCCATAGCAAACAAAAAGAAGCTTCATCCCCCGAGCACATCCAGCCACCACTGACTCCAACAAGGGAAAGGCGAATCGTGGGCACACTCGGCACCTCGCCAATAGATACACCCATTCCCAGCCCCCGTGCCTAAAAAGGCGGCCACTCTCATCCAACGCGCGGTGAAAGTTGGCAGGGACAGGGCTTGGGTTTGGTTTAAGAGCGACAAGGGTGAAGGCCAACCCCCTCCCTCACCCAAGGTCCAAGGAAAGAGTCAAGTCAAGGTCCAAGGAAAGAGTCAAGTCATGGTCCAAAACAAAGCCAAATGCAGGAAAAAAAAGCCAGAAAGAGTTGGGGAAAGGAGGAGAAAGAAATAGAAGTAGGAGAGCAGGAAATCAGCCGGGTCCCCAAACGGGTTCAATGGTCCACGAGGGCAGAGAAAGCCCTTACATCGAAGGACGGTGCATTCCCCCGTTGGCCACAAAGGGACGCGCCCCATAGCTCCGGACAAAGCAAAGGGATATATCAGGTCATCCCATAAGTAATGTCGTTTTTTACGATAGATTAAGTTTAAACTACTCCTACTCGGTTTAAGCATAAATTTTCCGAAGGTTATATCTAAGAGGAGATCTATCGTGTTTCGCTACATACTTTACAGACCTTGACCAGTGAAGACATGTGTTTTGCTTTATGTGAATCCCTCATAAACATGGCGGTATCAGAAGAGCATATCAGGCATATAATGCTTTACGAGTTCAAAAAAGGGAATAGTGCTACTGAAGCAACGCGAAACATTCAGGACGTTTATGGCAACGATATTCTGCATGTGAGGAAATGTCAAAGATGGTTTCAAAAGTTTAGGAATGGTGACTGCCGTTTGACAGATGCAGCACGCTCTGGACGCCCTGCTGAGTTTGATGATGACCTGCTGTTAGCCGCACTTGAAGAAGACTGTTCAACAACTGTCGAAGAATTGGCCCAGAAACTCAATTCATCCCCGTCCACCATCCATCGACATTTGCAACAACTCGGGAAAGTGCCTAAGTTAGGAAAATGGGTGCCACATCAATTGTCGGTCGACAATCTGACGGTGCGGGTAAACATTAGCACAGCTCTTCATTCCCGTGAACTCCAAGATCCGTTTTTGCACCGTTTAGTGACTGATGATGAAAAGTGGATACTGTACCAGAATGTTAAGCGCCGTCGACAGTGGGTTTGTGCCGGAGAACCAGCGACACCACAGCCAAAACCAAATCTTCACCCTCGGAAGGTGTTGCTTAGTGTTTGGTGGAATAAAGTTGGTGTAATACACTTTGAAATTTTACCACACAACCAAACAATCACCGTTCAAGTGTACTGTCAACAACTGGATCGAATGAACACTGCACTAAAAGAAAAGAGACCTTCTTTGGTTAATCGGAAAGGAATTGTGTTCCACCACGACAACGCACGTCCTCATACCGCTCGGATCACTTCTGCAAAAATTGAGGAGCTTGGGTGGGAAAAACTTCCACATCCTCCAGACCTTGCGCCTTCAGATTTATCATCTCTTCAGGAGTCTGCAAAACTATCTTGACGAGAAACAGTATACGTCTTTAGATGACCTGCACACCAGTCTTTGTACGTTTTTTGCCTCAAAACCACCTAAATTTTATAAACATGGCATTGAAAAGCTTGTAGGACGTAGGCAGAGTGTATTGATTCCGATGAAAAATATATACTAGATTAAAAAGTTTCAGTTGAGTTTTTTTTTGTCCTTCAAATTCCGATCTAAAAAACGACATTACTTATGGGATGACCTGATATATATATATAATATATATATATATATATATATGTTAACCCCCTCCGTCTATGGTTCGAAGTCGACGGGGGTTCTAGTTAGGTGGCAGCAACGGATTTGTTATTTGCAGTAGTTTCTCCTATACTACTCTCCGAGTTCTTCTATAGTGGCTCGGAGGATTCTGGGAGGCTTACTAAATTCTCTGAAGATTCCCTGATTCTTCTTATAACGTATCGAGAAATTTTAATGACTAAGTTCTCTGAAGAGAGCAAGGATCGAAGGAGAAGATGAAGACTATTTCTTACTGTAATTTACTGCTAAAATGTACAGGTAGTGCTCAGCCTTTGAGACTAATTCTGAATGAACATGGAAGAAATTATGTGGGTTTATATACCCCGATTCTACTAACATCATCATTATTAAATGTTGAAAAGGCTTATTATTTTTGCACAATAGTTAAAAATAGAGTAAATTTTTTGTTGTGACAATGGTTAAACAGATAAACAGGATATAGGAAGAGGAACCGATATTTTCATCTTAAACCGCGTATTTTCAGATCTGCTGTTTTCATGATCCGCCGAGTTAATTAGAAGTGGAAATTGAACTATGCATCTTTATACTAAGATATGCATATGAGCAAAAATTAAGGGTTTAAGATTTACAATTAAATGCTTAGGCAAGACATGTCTTCATCTTTTATACCGAAGAGAGAATGTATACAAAACATGAACACTGCAACGTTTAATCAGGATTCATTATTAAGGTAAATCTAAGAAAATTATTAAGAAATTTTAAAAAGAACAAGTCACCAATTATTTGGCAAAGTAGAAGGCACATCAAAAATTTATCCCAACGAAAAAAATAATAAAAAAAAATTAATAACAATATCGCCGCGTATACATTCCTAATGGCGACATTATGTCGGGTCGTACATTGAGTACATTGTAATTTTGGTTTACTATAACTATGATTATAATCACCAATTAATTCACATTAATGAGAGTTTCATATATCTATTATATCAAAATACACAGAATATTTACATCACAAAGTAATCAAAATTGTCAAAAAGGAGGGAAAACACATGCATTCACAATCAAAACTCCAGCATTTGTGACTATGTGAAACTTAGAAACCATACTGCACACCAAAAATAACCAAAGTTGACTACACATATCAATGGCAAATTGATATACGATGCTACAGTCATATTTAGGTTATATTTCAAACCTTTATGGCAAAATATAAGTAGGTAAATGGCTTTTTTAAACAACAGTAAAGATATTTCTAAGTTTTCTAGATAATATAACATCATTTGAACATTATTGTTTTTGAATTGTTGACTTTACTAAAATTGACACACCCTAATGTCACAAGCAGGCATTAATCGTCAACAGACTCATCCTCGACCATTACCCCCAGAGCTGCTGTCGTTAATTGTTATATTATTTTAAACAACGTTAATATTTTTAAAATATCTATCTAAACGGTTTTTAAATATATTAACGCTGGTAGAGTTCACGACGGACGCGGGAAGATTATTATTACTTTAAACGTAAAAATGTTTTCAGCGATGTCAGTAATGAAACGTCTGCCACGTAACTTAAATCCGTTATTATGAGCATTGCTATTATCGAAAGTGAACAGTTTGCCAAAATTTACATTATCGATTTTATTAACGATTTTTAAAATTTCAATAAGCTCCCTCCTTAATCTCCTAGTTTTGAGTGAATGCAAATCTAACTCTTTAATCCTATCTTCGTAAGACTTGTTGTGTAGTGACAGAATTAGTTTCGTGGCAAGGCGCTGAACCATTTCCAACCTATCAATATCCTCACGCAAATACGGGCACCAAAACTGAACTGCATATTCTAAATGAGGCCTGACTATGGACTTGTAAAGGGGCAATATAATATTCTTCTATTTAAATTCGAAATTATGCCCTATGAGACCTAACATCCTATTAGCTTTAGCGCAAGACTCCAGGCACTGGTTCTTAACTTTTAAATCCTTAGACACGCGTACGCCTAAATCTACTTCCTCGTCAACGCTCGCTAACTCTCTATCATCCATCATGTACATGTACTTGTTGTTACGAGAACCTATATGCAAAACTTTACATTTATCTACGTGAAATTGCATCTGCCACTTATCCGTCCACTCCATAATCCTATTTACATCGTCTTGGAGCCTATTTCTATCGTCCACGTTAACAATTTTACGGCCTATTCTAGTATCATCAACGAATTTTGACGTTACTGGTCAAGCCTACATCAATGTCGTTAATGTAGATTACGAATAGCAATGGGCCTAACACTGAACCCTGTGGGACACCGCTACCTACATCCAACCACCCCGATTCACTACCATTAACAACGACCCTCTGTTTCCTAGCACGAAGCCATTCCTCTAACCAGTTAGCTACCTGACCGCGTATACCGTGCGCTTTAACCTTCGCAATTAATCTTCTATGCGGAACTGTACCGAACGCTTTTTTAAAGTTTAAATAAATAACGTCAGCCGCTCTATGCCTATCGTATTCGCGCACTATTTCGTTTTAAAATTCTAACAAATTAGTTAAACAAGATCTATGGCGTCGAAACCCATGCTGACTACTATTAATCAAATCTCTACTTTCTAAGTGATCGATGATACGATCCCTAACTACGGATTCCAAAAGTTTATCGACAATTGACGTCAAGCTAATGGGCTTATAATTGCTAGCTACCGTGCGGTCGCCTTTTTTTAAAATAGGCGTGACGTTGGCTAATTTGAAGTCTTCAGGAATAATCCCCATTTCGAGTGACTGATTAAAAATCTTCGTTGTGGGGGCTACGATAACGTCTTTCAAATCTTTCAAATGTCTGGGATAAAGCGCATCAGGGCCTGGAGCCTTGCTAACTTTTAGCTTATCGATATAATGCGCAATCTCACACTCGTAAACAGTTAGTTCATTCAAAATAGTCTCGCTACTAAATGGAATGATATCGTCCACGTCGGGGACATTATTTACGTCTTCTACGGTAAAAATTGTCGCAAAAAAGTTATTGAAAATACCCGCCATCGCCTGAGCGTCAGAAGCCAAAGCGCCGTTAACATCCACTAGAGGGCCTATGTTATCTTTTATTGGCTTACGATTATTGACGTATACAAAAAACTTTTTGGGATTTTATTAACTATCCGCAGCTATAAGTATCTCTAAATTACGCTTAGCATTCGTAACTGATCTTTTAACCTGACGTCAAAGCTCGATATATCTATTAAAGTTAGCTGCCGTGCCATTGCGCTTATTAAGTCTATACGCTCTGTTACGCTCGATTATAAACTCCCCTATTTCCCTAGTCCACCACTTGGGCCTACCATGATTTTTAGCGAGCTTGCGCCTACGAGGAATAAACTCCCTTTCAGTATTCATAAAACTTTCTTTAAACGCCTCCCAATGCAAATTTGTGTCATTACCCATAAATAAGTTATCACAGTCCACTACTATCATCCTATCCGCAAAACTATCAAAATTAGCCCTACGAAAATCAGGGACTTCTATTGCGTTACTATCCTTAGTGTTTTCTATCAATAACTTGAACCTAAGAATTTGATGATCACTACATCCTAAACTCTCGTCTACTTCTAAACCTTCGACTATATTTTCGCCGTTCTTCATCACCAAATCTAAAATATTGTCACCGCGCTTTGGTTCGGTAACCATCTGTCGTAAAAAATTATCTTCCATGAACTCAATCAATCTCAAACCCCCCTCATTACCAGTAAAAGTCTCGTAATTAATTTTAGGGCAGTTAAAGTCTCCGACAATTATACTATTCCGATTATCAGTAAAGTTACCAAGAAGTGAGTAAAATCTAGTATCGGTATCGAGGGGGTTGAACGGGAGGTCTATAAACAACAACAAAATTAAAACTAATACTACGCGCCCTAACTTCAACGCATATCGCATTAATTGCTGCCGGAAAATCTATCTTAACCTCGATAGCCCTAAGGGAATTACGAATGTACAGCAAAACGCCGCCACCAAACCTATGTAACCTATCATTAGTAAAGAGTTTGAAACCCGATACATCAAGTTCCCCCAACAAGCCCCGAGTCAAGGTATTTAACCACGTTTCAGTGATAGCATCTATATCGTAGTTGCCGGAATAAATTATCGCGTTAAATTCGTTTAATTTATTTCTAATATTACGCGCGTTACAATAAGAGACGTTTAAGTTATTTTTTACCACGGGACGGCGTTTTAAACTATTTTTCACGTCGGGCCCACGCTCCCCGGACCCACAACGTTTAAAGGCTTCGACCTATACAGCTTTCGAACGTTTTCGTCAATTAACCTACCTAGCCTAGCATTACCTATTTCATTAAAATGCACCCCATCTTTTATAAAAAGGCTAGGATCACTGAATTGGGATCACAGTTTTACGAAGGGTACATTTTGGTGCTACTGTAGTATGCGGTCTACCTACGATTGGTTAGGTTTAATCATGATATTTTCCTTAAAACTAACGAAAATATCATGACTAAACCTAACCAATCGTCAAGGGCGATTAACATTGGGATGTAATCAAGCAATTAGCAAACAAGATAAGAAACTATACTTCAAAGGTAGACCGCCGAATCGTAGGTAGACCGCATACTACAGTAGCACCTACATTTTCCTCAGCACAAATCTCTTCTAATTTATTATTCAAAAATATTGTTTTCGACGTAATCCTAAGACCCAAACCGTGCCTAGGGGTAATACCTGAACTAAAGACCTATCTGACCTCGCCTTCAGGGACTTAATTAACCACCTATATCTCTCCAAAAGGTCAGGCACTCTCGTATCGGGCCTATACGAGTCGTTGCCTCTTACCATCGTCAAAAACATCGAGTGACGGGAGGCAACGTCAATCCTATCCACTTCGTCTCGAACTCTGTCAAACCTGGTCCCTGGGAGACAGACCCTCCTCCTCTTGGTTGGATGCCTTTCAACGAACTCTTTGTCCAAATGGCGCACTAAAGAGTCCCCAATTAAAATAGTTTCCTCCTCATTCACGTCCCTTTCCAAATGGGCGAAAGGGTTCGAAACCTCGATACGGGGGGGATTCCTACCACCTAACGTACGCTGCCTAGCTCCACCCTTAACTTCTCTAAGTTCCTCCCCATCTACTAATCACGGACGACCCTTAACCCCGCCTCCCAATTTGCATTGGGAGGCGTTTAAAGTAAGTTTTATGAATACTGAAAGGGAGTTTATTCCTCGTAGGCCCAAGCGCGCTAGAAATCATGGTAGGCCCAAGTGGTGGACTAGGGAAATAGGCGAGTTCATAATCGAGCGTAACAGAGCGTATAGACTTAATAAGCGCAATGGCACGGCAGCTAACTTTAATAGATATATCGAGCTTAGACGTCAGGTTAAAAGATCAGTTACGAATGTTAAGCGTAATTTTGAGATACTTATAGCTGCGGATAGTAAAGATAATTCAAAAACGTTTTTTGAATAAGTCAATAATCGTAAGCCGATAAAAGATAACATAGGCCCTCTAGTGGATGTTAACGGCGCTTTGGTTTCTGACGCTCAGGCGATGGCGGATATTTACAATAACTTTTTTGCGACAGTTTTTACCGTAGAAGACGTAAATAATGTCCCCGACGAGGACGATATCGTTCCATTTAGTAGCGAGACTATTTTGGATGAACTAACTGTTTACGAGGGTGAGATTGCGCATTATATCGATAAGCTAAAAGTTAGCAAGGCTCCAGGCCCTGACGCTTTTTATCCCAGACATTTGAAAGATTTGAAAGACGTTATCGTAGGCCCCTAACGAAGATTTTTAATCAGTCACTCGAAATGGGGATTATTCCTGAAGACTTCAAATTAGCCAACGTCACGCCTATTTTTAAAAAAGGCGACCGCCCGGTAGCTAGCAATTATAGGCCCATTAGGTTAACGTCAATTGTCGATAAACTTTTGGAATCCGTAGTTAGGGATCGTATTATCGATCACTTAGAAAGTAGAGATTTGATTAATAGTAGTCAGCATGGGTTTCGACGCCATAGATCTTGTTTAACTAATTTGTTAGAATTTTAAAATGAAACAGTGCGCGAATACGATAGGCATAGAAGATTAATTGCGAAGGTTAAAGCGCACGGTATACGCGGTCAGGTAGCTAACTGGTTAGAGGAATGGCTTCGTGCTACGAGACACAGGGTATTTGTTAATGGTAGTGAATCGGGTTGGTTGGATGTAGGTAGCGGTGTCCCACAGGGTTCAGTGTTAGGCCCATTGCTATTCGTAATTTATATTAACTACATAGATGTAGGATTGACTAGTAACGTGGTAACGTGTCAAAATTCGCGGACGATACTAAAATATGCGGTAAGTTCGTTTACGAGGACGATAGAAATAGGCTCCAAGACGATGTAAATAGGATTATGGAGTGGACGGATAAGTGGCAGCTGCAATTTAACCCTTTAACGCCGGAATTGTTTGTAGGGTTAAGTTATGAATGCGTGTATTTGAAACGTTACCAATATGTAGCGGTCGTCGTTTTAGGGTTAACATAAACAAATGTAAAATTTTGCACATAGGTTCTCGTAAAAATAATTACACGTACACGATGGATGATAGAGAGTTAGCGAGCGTTGACGAGTAAGTAGATTTAGGCGTACGCGTATCTAAGGATTTAAAAGTTAGGAACCAGTGCCTGGAGTCTTGCGCAAAAGCTAATAGGATGTTAGGCTTCATAGCGCGTAATTTCGAATTTAAATAGAAGGATATTATATTGCCCCTTTACAAGTCCATATTCAGGCCTCATTTAGAATATGCTGTTCAGATTTGGTGCCCGTATTTGCCTGAGGATATTGATAGGTTAGAAAGGGTTCAGCGTCGTGCCACGAAACTAATTCCGTCATTGCACAACAAGCCTTGCATTCACTCTAAACTAGGAGATTAAGTGGGGAGCTTATTGAAGTTTTCAAAATCGTTAATAACATCGATAACGTAAATTTTGACAAACTTTTCACTTTCGATAGTAGCAATACTCGTAATAACGGATTTAAGTTGCATGGCAGACGTTTCATTACTAATATCGCTAAAAACTTCTTTACGTTTAAAGTAATTGATAAATGGAATAATCTTTCCGCGTTAGTCGTGAACTCTACCAGCGTTAGTATGTTTAAGAACCGTTTAGATAGGCATTTTAAAAATATTAACGTTGTTTAAAATAAAAAACAATTAGTAACAAGAGCTCTGGATTTGGTCGTCGAGGATGAGTCATTTTGACGATTAATGCCAGCTTGTGACATGCCAGCGTGTGATGCCAGCAATAAAATTTTAAAAAAAATTAGACTAACACGAACGTAGATGTAGCTCGTACAGTAAACTGACACACTTTTTGTTTAACTTTACCTTCTTTTTTTTATTCTTATCCTCTCCTTACTTGCATGTCTGTAGTTTGCATGGTATGACTCTGAGTTAAGACTGTGTTTGCATGGTTTGTAAACGTTCTTATTTTACTTCTTTTCATCTTTCACCCCTTTCCTATTCTCTCCGACTATTTTTCTGACTTGTCGGCAGTGGCCGGCGGATGATGATGGTGAGTCTTTTTTCTCTTTTTCTGAATGAATGTTAACCCATGAGTGGTACTGTAGGTGTTACTACTTACTTAACCCCTTATTTTCTTCTCTTAACTCCATACTCTTTCCTTTCTCTCGGGCTAACCTTAGAGTGGATCTTAGGGTCTTTGTTAGCCTTAGCTTCTGTAGATCTGTAGATCCAACCTTCCCGATAAACTACCTAAACTAGAAACTAGGTTATGCACCTCACAATTCAAATTACTAACGTCTTCAACGTTAGTATTGGTTCGAATTTCTTCAACCGTAGCCCTACCCCTGCCCTCATCAAGCTTTGCAAGTCTTTCCGTTACCTCACGTACACTGCGCTTTATGTCAACTATTTCCTCCCTTAACTCGCCAAAGAAACAAACTGATCTCTCGGTAATCGCCATAGGACCGCCATTATAATCTTTAAAATCCGAATACCACCGGTTTATCCCACACCTAACACATGACGCTTTCTGCGACGGCATCGCGCAGTTAAAAATAGTTTTTAACCGTCACAAGTTTAAGTTAAATTAAACCGGCACGCTATGAAAACTTCTAAATCACTAAAAACCACTAATTCAATTACTTAACTATAACAATATGAATATAAACGCAAGTATATAAAATTCAAAACTTTACAAAAGTAAAAATATTAGCAATATGCAAAAGTAAAAGCAATATCAGAGAGCTCAGGAAATGCGTCCGTTCAGTACAGAGTCTGGCTGACGAATGTTACAGAGTTTGGCTGAGATAAAAAATATTGTGAATGTAATTCGTTTAAAATCAAGTTGAAATCCCGACATATTTACCGTTTTGTTAAATGATTAATTAGTTTATCACTATATTTTGTTAATAATACGGAAATTACCCCCGCTGGTGTTTGATTCCGGTTTCTATGAGTGTATATGTGTAAACGACGGAGGGAGAGAGAGGTTCTCTCACAGACAAACAAAAAAACTGAATTTTGAAAAGTCAAAACCAAACAAATTACAACTCAACAGCGAGATACCACGGAATTTACAGAAGGGAACGTCAAGTTGTGTGTCCCCTTATTGTAACACCCTGCTATATCACTTCGTTTGATCAGTCGCACGTGCTTACTTATTTTTCTTTATTTTCTCCCAAAATCATATTATGATTAAGAATTTTATGAAGATTTTGATAAATGGACTTTATTTACTTTAAACAAAACCTTGCATAATTTCACTCACTAGATCAAATATTAACCATGAGTATTTAAATCTGACATTTGTCGCGTCAGATGATGTAGTGACGCGCAGCAAGGACTAACAATTAAATTTCATTTCGGTGCTGGTAAAATATAAAAATAGAATGTGTATATATATATATATATATATGGCTATACAGTGCATCTCAACTGTATAATGGCTGGTGGAGGAGCGAGAAACATCTGTTTTATTTTTAATAAGAGCCCTGAAAAGCCTGAAGCTTGAGGGCCAAATTGAATAAAATAAATTGTCAAGCTTCACAATTTTTTATGTCATTGTAAATTGTAAAACCAATGTATTTATTTTACTATTAATAAAGGTAAATAATTTTTTAGACGAGGAGGTTATAATATCAGCGTTTGACATTCAATTTGAATCTTAACCCTATATGGACAACTGTTACAAATTTCTAACCTTTTATATACACGCATCTATAACTTAACCCTACAGAAAATTCTGTCCATAGAGGGTTAAACAATAAGTTAGGCTAGGTTAGGCAACGCTAGGTTAGGTTATATTATGTCCCGGGAGAGAAGAGAGAGAGAGAGAGAGAGAGAGAGAGAGAGAGAGGGGAGTTCTGTTTGGAAAATAATCAATATTGTTTCATCAATATTTATGGAACTATTTGCGCATATGTTTAATACATCGCAGGATGATTAATTTAGAAATAACTGAAGCTTGAAAATGTCACAAATTAACTTACTTAATATTCTCGTCCGAGACGAAGAACTGAAGCATTTTTATTCATACCGACGGCATTTCCTGTGATAATCAGATAAAGCGCATGATAGGACTCTTAGTTGCACGCAAAACTCGCACGCAATTACGAACATGATCTTTTGAAACACTGGAGGCATCTATGTTAATGAATTTGCTCTCATTTTTATGAGGGATTTAGTGACATTGGGGATTAAAACTGGAAATCTGGGAAGGTCGTATCGGTTTATGGTATCGAGAAAATATATATATATATATATATATATATATATATATATATATATATCGGCTTCTGCGTTCACGTAAAATAATTTTTAAAAAAATTGTGGGAGGGAACCCAACGCATTAACCGATGGCGATAGAAATACAACTCAATCGCAGAAAAGACACAAGTTTATTATTCACGTTTTTAATTAGGGAATATAACACGGGGTCGTTTATAGAGGATGGTTTATTGTCGGTTGTGATCAGAGCACATTAATTTTTTCTCGAAATGTGATACTTTATCCCTTTTGTACGGCGATGTCTTAATGTATCGAATTGTCGCAGCTACAGTATGTCTCAGATTTCGTTCCTTAAATCGATGTCCGTTTGTTTAAGCATACTGGAATAAATAAACATTCAAATAGATTCGGGATGCGGCGAAATAAGTACTTCATATAATTGGAGCAAGGACTTGATGGAAATATTGTTCATAAGCAAGGACTTGAAATGTTGCTCTTAAGCAAGGACTTGAAATGTTGTTCTTTAGCAATGACTTGAATAGCTTTTGGAAATGACATGGAAGCAAAGACTCTGAGGTGAACTGTTTTACAGTGAAGTGAATTAAGCAAGGAGTTGAAATTATTAAATGGAGTGTTTTGAATTAATTACTTTTGGAAATTTAATTGAATTGAAATTATTTATTAAAATGCTTTTGGATTAAAGAAGGACATTGAAGTGAAGTTATTAAGCAAATGTTTTTGAAGTTATGTGCTTTTGAATTAAGCAAGGAGTTGAAATTAAATGAAGGGAAATTCTTTTGGAAATTTAGTTGATGTGAAATTATTTATTAAGTGCTTTTGAAGTGAAATGCTTTTAGAAGTGAAGTTATTAAACAAATGTTTTTGAAATTATGTGCTTTTTAATTAAGCAAGGAGGTGAAATTAAATGAAGTGAAATTCTTTTGGAAAGTTAGTTGATGCGAAATTATTTTTTGGAAATTTAATTAATGTGAACAAAATGATGTGCTAATTCGTTAGGAAATTTAATCACATGGAAGCAGGGACTCTGAAGTGAAATTCTTTTGGAAATTTAGTTCAGGTGAAATTATTAAGTAAGGATATTGAAATTAAATTAATTGCTTTTGGAAATTTAATTGAAGTGTTTTGCAGTGAAATGGATAAATTACATGGATGGAAAGACTCTGAAGTGTTTTAAAGTGACGTTCTTTTGGAAATTTAAATTTTGTGAAATTGTTAGATGAAGTGTTTTGAATTAAATGATTTGCTTTTGAATTGAAGTGTTTTGCAGTGAAATGGATAAATTACATGGAAGCAGGGACTCTGAAGTGTTTTGGAAATTTAATTGCTGTGTTTTGAAATTACTGAAGTGCTTTTGGAAATTTAACTGATGTGAACAGAATGATGTACTAATTCGTTGGGAAATTTAATATTTTTGTTCTTTTGGATGGAAACAAGGAATTATATTCTTTTGAATTGACGCAAGGAATTATGTTCTGAATCAAGGTAAATTGACACTTCTCTATATTTTTTTGTTAAATCACATGAATTAGTTATATACGAAGGAAACAAGTAAGTATATAATTTCGAATGAATCATGTGGGTGATTTTTTTGTGTATTAATCGAATGATACCTTTTTGTTAAAACCGTTCATTAATATACATGTCTGAGGCAGTGTGACATCAATATAACAGAATTCTGCGCCACTCCCATAAAGGATGTATATCTACTTATTTAATTGTGTGTGTGTATATATATATATATATATATATATATATCGAGGCGACGGCAGGGGTCAGGCAGGTCAGGCTCAGCCTGACCTAACTTTAAAAGAAAAATGAATTTAATTTCTTGGTCATCATGTAAAATTTAATTTGTGTATTTCAAAGATCTATTTATTATGGTCACTTTATTAGAGCAATATAAATTTTAGAATGCCACATTTTTTCCTTCTCTCCATGCGCCGCTTCTTTGGGCAAAGTCAGACTTGTTTTATGACGCCTGAGCGACCGAGCGCATTAAGCCACAAAGCCAGGTCAGGCATTATTTCCGATGCCTTGCATCACACTTATGAACAAATGAAACTTTTACGAAATTTAATGTAATTTAAAATCAACATTAGTATAGCATCTGTCAAAACAATCAGATATGTATATAATTTTGTCAATCTATTTTTTCAAAGAAGAGAAAAGCGAGTTTTTCACTTTACAAGTCAGGCATATTTCTAAGTGCCTAACATTACGCTGGATGCCAAATCTCATCCTCAGAAAGCTGTTTAAGTGAAAATAGAGATATGTGGCAACTATGAATTGCGCACGGCGGCTTTCCTCATTGTCAGTTACCTCAGGGACCGTGTCGTATTCGTTTCAATGCATTTGAATTTTTTTCTTTTGTGCTTTTTCTGTGTGTGTGTGTGTGCGAGTTTTTTTCTTTTTTTACTCGACCTTAGATACCCATTTACATTGAAGTACATTTATAAAGATCCTGATTTTACTGTCTGCAAAAATGTCAAAGACCTGCTAAAATTATGCATTGACTTAGGTTTAGAAAAAGCTTTTAGCGAATCTGCAAAACTGTTTAGTTGATTTTAATTATACCAGTGAGCAGTACATCCACAGAGAAAAGTTTTTCAACATTAAATCGAATTAAGACGTAACTAAGGAAGAGAACTGGTCAGGAAAGACTAGTATGTTTAGCAAGAATTGCAATAGAGAAAGAAATTGTGGTTTCCCTGGAGAGGCAAAAGATTCTACATGACAAGGTCATCGAAGAATTTGCATTGAAACCGAGGAGGTTGGAGTTTATGTATAAATGACTCATGGTAGATTAAATATGAAGACAGTATCTAGGGACATAATGAAATACAAGTAAGTTATTATAATTATTCAACAATTTATTGATTTAGTAGGCTTTAAGTAATTTTTCAAAACAAAAGCAAAATTATTTAAAAAACAAAATTTACATATTCATTAATGTGAATTCTATCGAAGTCATATCAAGCCCATAATGCTTGTGCCTGACCTATGTGAAAAGTCTGGCGTCGCCCCTGATATATATATATATATATATATATATATATATATATATATATTATATATATCCTTTACTAATATATTGATAATACAACGTTTTGTATATTTTTTATTATATATTTAATTATTTAATATAACTGTATATATTTTTCCTGTACTAATAGATTGATAATACAACGTTTTGTGTATTTTTTATTATATATTTCCCGTTCGTGATGCTATTATTATTTTTGATCACATATATTTCAATGTATATTTATTTCCATTAATTCGCCTTAATAAACAGAATGATGTATTGATGTTTTATTTATTCCTTTTTGTTTGTACGCGGTATTTAATTATATCAATTGGCTGGCTTCTAAAGCGGATTTCTAAACCAGAATATATGCATTATTTAAATAAATATTGCTATCTGGCAACTCAAACTGCACAATCCATTTACGCCTTCTAAGTCAACTGGCTGATTAAGCCAGAATATATGCTTTAATTAAATAAACAGTGCAAACTGGCAACTCAGCCTTCTAAGCCAACTGGCTGATTAGGGGCCCTATAAGACATCAGCCGCTCGGCTGAAGTCTTAATATGCGCTTGGCTCCTGCCGGGTGAACACCTCTCCTCTCTCTTAGGTTACGTCTCCCCCAGCGGGGTTGATTGCAGCTTGTGGGATAACTCCGCCTCCAATTTGCATAACCCCTTGTGCTGTTGCAACCCCTTCCCCATTTTGGGGTGCCTTGCAACAAAGGGGAGTGGGAGTCTGTAACAAGGGGGTGGCGGTTTTGCACTATGGGTGCCTTGCAACAAAGGGGAGTGGGCGGGTTGGCCTTCATGCAACATTTGCAATTGCATTGCACTCTAACATTTTGCGCCCATGCTACTAAAAGCTTTTGATATGTCAAGCGCAATAGCAAAAGTTTCACCGAAATCCCGAAAGGAGGATGACCAAGAGACAGAGAAATACCCAAGATGATCGCCAGTGGAGCGTCCCTTGCGGAACCCACACTGACGATCTGAAAGAAGATTGTGAGAAGAGAGGTGTTTAAGAATCTTCCTATTAAGGATATATTAAAAAACTTTAGAAAGGCAAGAAATCAAAGCAATTGGAAGATAGTTGGAGGGTTGAGAGCGGTCACCCTTCTTTGGGACACGCTGAATGAAAGCGGACTTCCAGCAGGGAGGAAAAGTACCAGATGAGAGACAAAGACGAAAGAGTTTGCCTTGGCAGGGTATCAACACAGAAGCACAGTTCTTAAGAACAACAGGAGGAACACCATCAGGACCGTACTCCTTAGAGTTGAGCCCAGACAGGGCAGAAAAAACATCTTTGGAAGAGATTCTAATTTCAGACATAATAAGAGCAGTGGAGGGAGGAGATGGAGGAACAGCACCAGAATCGTCCAGGGTTGAGTTGTATATATATATATATATATATAATTATACTATTAATTGAGAATATTCTAAAATTGCAGTAAAAAATAAAGAAATAACTGAAAGGAACATTCTAGAATGCATTTAGCCTATATATTTTATAAATAATTTTAGTAACGGTTCGGAAAATTGTAAAATGGATCATATCTCGTTAAAATACCTTTTCTCCTCAATCATTACCCGTTAATCTTTTGTTAATCCGTTCTATTTTTCTTTCGCTGTACAGATACATATATATTTTACTTCATGCTATTCCTTTTCATTCCATTGGGAAGTGTACTGCTAAATAGAGGAAAGGCCTTGGAATTGCTTTTCAGTAGAATGGGCGCAAAATGTTAGAGTGCAATGCAATTGCAAATGTTGCATATTGTTGCAAGACTGCCAAGGCACCCCGTCCCTACTCCCCTTTGTTGCAAGTCACACCATAGTGCCAACCCCCTTTTGTTGCAAGGCACCCCTAAAATGGAAGAGGGGGATGTTGCAACTTGGAGGCATACCCCAAGCTGCAATGAACCTAACCTAAGAGAGAGAGGAAGAGATGTTCGCCCGGCTACTGCAAGGCGCATATCAAGACTTCAGCCGAGCAGCCGCTGTCTTATAGGACCCCTAATCAGTCAGTTGGCTTAGAAGGCCGAGTTGCCAGTTTGCGTTTATTTATTTAATTAAAGCATATATTCTGGCTTAATCAGCCAGTTGGCTTAGAAGGCTTCTTAGAAGGCATAAATGACCTGTATATACCTTCGAACGAATTAAAAGCGTACATACACTCACCGACTGTACGCCCATAAACCCCCTATTATCACACACACACACACACACACACACACACACACAAAAGCATCACCAACAATCGTATAGACTTTTAGGAGCTCGTCCCATCAACAGCACATGATGAAATGAGGGCTACGACCTTTAGGATCTCACCCCATCAACAGGAGATGAGGGGTACGACTTTTTAAGAGCTCACCCCATTAACACCACGTATCCGATATGAGGGCTACAATCAAGCGTCCAAACTTAGGCGAATGGTGGTGAAACCAACAACCCACCATCAGCCAACTCCCGGTAAACTGACAAGGTCACTAAATACGACCAATAGACAGACCTATTAAACAAATAGGACCCCGTTTTTGCAGCAATCGATCATGTTGTTTATTTCCCTCTCTCACAACCAGTTGGCATATCTGGTTGAGTTGCCAGTATGCACTATTTATTTAATTAAAACATATATTCCGCCTTAGAAATCCGCTTTAGAAACCAATCAAATGATATAATTAAATACCGTGTACAAACAAAAAGGAATAAATAAAGCCCCAATATATGATTCTGTTTATTTAGGCGAATTAATGGAAATAAATATACATCGGGATATATATATATATATGATCAAGGAAAATAATAGCATTATGAACAGGAAATGTATAATCAAAAATATACAAAACGGTGCATTATCAATATATTAGTACAGGAAAAATATATACAGTTATATTAAATATATATAATCAGAAATATACAAAATGTTGTATTATCAAAATATTAGTACAGGAAAAACATAGTTATATTAAATATATTGAAAATATACGAAACGTATAATCAATTGCATATTAGTACAGGAAAATATATAGTTATATTAAATATATTGAAAATATACGAAACGTATAATCATTTGCATATAAGTACAGGAAATATATACACAATTTAAATATATATCCTTTATGTTCTACGGTGCAAAACGCTAAACTCACACATAATAGAGTCTACATCCACATCGCTATTACTTTGTACGACGTGGTTAAACCGTCCAAGCATCACTTCACCGTTTAACTGATACTGAGGCCTAAACTCGACATAAATGGCCTTCATATCATTCAACACTATTTTTGTGCCCACTTTACACCCGGCCGGCAAGTTATCTTTAAACAGCTAGAATACAATCAAAAGCACGCACAGAGAGGTAATCGTTAACCACAACATCATTATTAAATACAAGTTTATAAACACGCCTTTCCAATCGGGTTTTTTTTCTTACCGTCCCAAGATTTTCAATCGTGAACTCTTCTTCACTCTGCATAGCGGCAGTTGAAATAATCTTCTAAGTCGTAACGACAGCTATTCATTATATAGAGGCACGGCTCTTCAGGGAGAACAGTGTAAGTGAGCTCAGCCCTGTACCGCTCAAGTGCTTTGCAACAAAGTTCAGGATATTTCGAAGAATCTAAACCTTTTAAATATGCATCCAGCTCTAGACCATTCTCGCCCTGTTCATTCCTACATTCGATAAATCCGTTGAGCAGAGCGGTGTATGCGTATTCTAGAACCGTGTCAAAATAAAGCATATCCGTAACACGGGCGTCTAATATAGGCTTCAGCTTGTGGAATCCGACGATTTCAAACATTCTGTCGAGGATAAAGCGGTTTCGCGTGGGGACAAGAACGTTATTATCAGATGCGTTCTTCCACATCAGTCGTATATCAACGCATGGCTGTTCGTTATTTATACACAACGTGCAAAAAACGGCGTATGAGGGGGCGTCACTAATCTGCTCTCTTCTTGTACCTACACCTGCAGGTATTTTATAACGGTCCTCCCCCCCCACTTCTCAACTATCACGAAGACTCTGTTCATCTCCCCAACACTTAAATAAATAACATTACGTTTGCTTGCTTGCCTGCAAACCGTTTCAAGTACATAGTTAATGATGCCGGTTTCACGCCTGAACACGTGCATTGACTTCGTCACGGAGACTTCGTACGAGGCTTTGAGAATGCTTCTCAAGGGAAGTTCCATCGTGTTCGCACGTCCACTCGGTTCAAGCTCTCAGATGACTATGAGCCACAGGTGGCCGGATCGGCTCGACGGGGCGGGATGAGTCACGCTGACGAAACGTGTATGGGTTTGTTCGAACTCGTGTTTCGTGAGGTACACGGGTGGGCGGCACGGGAATGCGTCACACTGCTAAAGCGTGTACAGGCTTGTTCGAACACTCTTGGACAAACAGAATTTCCCCGAAACGAATTTAATGTTTTATCACTCACCAGACGTTCATTTCCACAAACTAAACATCTTCACAAACCGGCGCACTATTAGAGAGAAACATGTGCTCATATTTGGCCTTTTAGTTTAAAAAGCGATACTTGTCTCTAAAGCCTGTTAAAAACTCACACAGCCCATTAGCCACAACCTCACTACAAACCTCATCAATATATTAATATAGTGGTAAAAATACTTAAGATTCTCCATGATGACAAGATTTACATTTTCAACCGTAGGGTACGAGTAGTCGGTATGGTGTAACATGATATAATAGCGCTTGTCACACCACTCATCCACAAGACTCACTATTCATAACCGTTGTTTATCTTCTGAACGTGTTCTTCTTCTACTTCGCGGTATATGTGAGCCTTTATAAAGCTTAGGTCTATAACTTACTTCAGTACATCGTCTGTACTACGAAATCCTACAACGCCCTCGCCAGAATACCCGTAGAGTATTTGAACATCTTGGTCCTCCGCACGGATCAATGTAGCCTTAAAAGAGGCAAAGGAAGGGAGAATATGGAGTTTTTCAGTATCCACCACATCTATGCACTTTGCTGAATACCACTTCATAAATGTTGAACACGCAATATTAAAGGTAGCCATTACTATTTTTCTTCTACGCGAGAGAATACACCTCTGAGCTCAAGGGTATACAGAAGTCAACTGAGCACGCAGGGATAGAGGCATGCTCAGGTTGTGGCATGACTCACTTTGCTGTCTTACAGTGGGCGGGGCTTAGCTTTTTACTGTACACACGCACGCACGCAAAGGAGAAAAGTGAAACTCTAGTTGAAACACGATTTATTTAATAAACGAAATATTCAAGGTGTATATATATATATATATATATATATATTTACAAATACGTGTAATAAATAAGTTAACAATATACATATCAAAGATTATGGTATCCAAAGGGCATGGTATCATAGGTACCGGGTACCTGGTAATGTTTCCTATAGGTGTTACGGCACACCTTTGTACCCCTAAGTTCCTTCACGCCCCCCAGCTTCTGTGCCCGAAAATTGTGGGTACCTACAGTCAGATGGGGTAGCTGGTCAGTCTCATCATCTTCCAAGCACACTAGTTCCCTCAACGAATCAAAGTTAACGACCTGCCGGTTCGCATGGTTAAGCGTGATACCCTTAGCCTTCACGATATACTTTGTAACATCCCCTATCCTCACCCGTACCCCATAGGTTTTCGGACCTGTTGACACAAACGAGTCTGCGTATGCGATGTCTCCATACTCATCCTTGATCTCATCAGTTAGTTCTCCGAGGAACCCCCTAATAGCGGGCATGTATTCACCTTCCCTCGCTTTGAATATCACGCTATCTGTATCGGCGTACAAAACCCTCCGCCCAAGAGAATGCAATAGGCCCCAAAGTTTGATGCGTGCGTAGGCTGTTGTGAAGCTGGCTACAGGTATGTTTGTAACCCGTGAGGTATCTGTGGCCAATTCGGTATTGTTGTACTTTATTATGTAAGTATTACCTACATTCACAATCTCCATGACCTCTTTATCGGGTGCGTTGACGTAATCCCAGACTTCACTATAACTTTGTGCAAAATGAACGTTCCCTTTGCCAGTATTCTGTGCAAATTTTCCCCAAAGACTGTTTAGGCACAACTTTACACTAACGCGCTTGCCAGGGTTCTTTGCAATTTGGGTACGATCAAGCTGTATACCTTCACTGTCACGGTAACGCTGAATATAAGCCGTTTTTTCATCTTCGGTATCAACCCCTCTCGGATATCCTGACGCCTCAACCTTATCCTTCAAAAATGCGTTTATATATGGTGTGAAAAGGTTGGGTAGCTTCTGAAACCTCCACACCTCATGTATCTTCATTATTCTATACACATGGCGAACGGCTAGATCCAGTTCAGGGCTTGTGTATACACCTCTGATCTTACGCTGGTGGGGTGTATGGTCACAATCACCATTGTTCTCTTCTGCTCGCACTTCACGCACAGGGGAAAAATGAGCTTGTGATCTATAACTCGGGTAAGATCGGCATCCATAAATCGCGAGGGGGGAGCACATCTACGAAAGAGAGTCCAAAGTAGCACTCATTCAAGTTGGCCGAAAACTCCTCGATGGTTGGTATAGCGGGACCCACCATTTTTTTCAGGTGCGCCTACGCGGTACGGGTTGTTCTTCATCACGTACGGGTATAAAGAACAGAAGTCGTAGTAATGGAGCTTCACACCCTCCGTAGGCGGAAAGTATAGCTTGAAGGGATTTGTACGCCCTCCAAACAAGCTATCACCGCATTTGAGAGGATCCTGCACCATTGAACGTTTGATTGTGTTTATTTATTCACGGTACTGTCCCTCTGCCTCCATCCGTGCATCATACTCATGCTTCCACAAAACTTTGTGAGTGAACTGGGAGCCTATAAGTTGATCGCGAGTGCGGGTTCACGCAAGACAGTCGGCTGGCGATCTACCGTGGATATCTCCTACGATACCACACTCCGTACGGGGGCACCCGTGCCACCAGCAGCCGTTAAAGGAGTACACAGTCTTCTCACCAGTGGCATGGTTTTCACTTAGCCCATCAACCCAAAAAACACGACTATTAACCTTAATGGGTACTTCGCCCGTTTTGCGAGCATGCTTTATGTATACACCTGTCTGCTGTTGTAGGTGTATGAGCCAGTAAACAACCTTGTGACCATAACTGCGGGGGTTGTTTCTGTGGATAATGGCTAAAGTGTCTTTAGGCATGAAGTTCTTCTTGAACACCGTAAAACATAATGAGGCGATCGTGATTGCGACTTGCAACGGATCGCATTTGAAAAGGCCTATGTACATCCTTCTAAAGGCTTGGAAACATACTCTAAGCACGCGCACATCATTCACGCAATAACGCTCACATTCATCAGCTAGATTATAAGGATTACATTCATTAAAACTGTTGTAGTATCGGTCAAAATCTTCACGCTCATCTGTGCTCATACTGTACATTCATAGTTAAAGTAATGTTTGGGTGGTTGTAGTCCTATGTAATTTAAAGTTTCGCGAGTGAGGAATGTGTAAGGGAAATATCCTTTTGAAACTTCAGTAGCTACGACCATTACCTTGGGTAGCTTTGCTAATTTACAAATTGTGAATAATAAAGTGTCTTTAAACTGTACATTACCTCTTATCTGCATCTGTAGAAGTTTGTTGCCTCTTTTCAAGGGATCAGCTGTAAATATCTCAGAGGACTCGTGCTCAAGCAACTCCTTATAAAGGAACTGTTTGTCAAATTTGGCCCCGTTATGGGCGAGAATGTACACAGTCATTTTTTTTAACTTGTCCGCTAACTTGACAATATAGGATACAAAGAGTTTTACAGGGCTATCGTGGGCACTCGTTTTAAAAACGCTTGTCCGTTTACCACATTTGTGAAACTCATCACACTCGATCTCCATACACTCATCACAGATAGTCTGGCTCACAAGTAAATGTGAAATAACCTCTTTGGTTTCAGCGTTCGTGTATGTTTCTATATCGTAGTACACAGTTATACAAGGGTTGTTTTTAGGCTTGGCGTCTTTCATATAACATACATGCTTTACTCCAATCGTCTTATATTTCTCATAGCATGTAGAACAGTGAATTTCATCACATTTATGCTTGAAATTCCCCCAATTATCTATTATATGAAACATACCACATTCACAGATTCTCATTTTCCTGCACGTGCCAATAGATTTATGGAGCTCAAAACAGTTATTATTGAAAAATTTGCGTCTACACACACCACAATCCCTCTTCTCAGCTTCAACTACACGGCTTTCACGTTTGAAACTCGATACACCCCTTACACAAATCATGATGCCGTTCATATTTTCGACTTTTGTCATAACTCGCGTAAAGGCACCTTATATTACGGATGGGGAGATACGTTGTCCGTAACAGTCCTAAAATAAGTAGGGGCCTTGTACAATCTCTCACGCAGCTTTTAAAAACATACGACGATCATCCATTCCAAATACAACTACACGAACATTCATTTCCTGTTCTACCCTTCTCAGCTCTTCAGGACCCATATTACAGTCAAACTTGAGTTTACAGTCTACAGCTAGTTTACGGGTACGCTCCACTACCGTAGGCAACCAAATTTTGGGGGCCTGTGTATTTAGTACAGTAAACATACGAGCTAATACTACTGCTGTAAAGCCGCAACCACGATCGACGTTTATATACCGTCTATAAATAGCCTGCGAATTGAAGTTAAGAGTGTAAGTTGTGGCGCTATGACCCGCAACACGGAATACACGGTCAATATTTACCGTGAAGTTGTCCATATTGAAGGCTATACTACTTTGAGAGGCCTGCATTATACGACCTAATATATTCTCTATATCTTCAGCTGCCAAACGTCTGAACGTCTGTTCGTCGCGGTTCTGAAGGGTAAACTCTACAATACGTTCAACTATGCGCCGTAGTCCGTGTTTAACACCATTGCTATACATGGACCTAGGATCAACCCTGACTATATACCGATTTCTAGTCAAAGCAGGGGTGCGGGTTGCGGTGCGTACCAATTCGAATGTTATGCCATCCACAACAGAACGGGGACCCTCTGTGGATGATATAACCGGAATTGAATAAGGGGGTATATTTGGGGAAGGTACTATTGTGGGGGTTGTTTCGTAAGAAGTTGAGAGCTGGGGATCTATTACTGGGGGTTCTAACAACCGGGTCAATCCTGGCACGCTTTATACCTGACGTGGAGGGTTCTTCATCACGCCTCCGCTTTGAACAGGCGCGTGCTACAGGTGTCGCTGGTGAGGGATTGTCGGCGGGGAAGGAATCTGTAGCTGCTCGTTCATCGGACTCGTCTGTGATGTCGATGATGGGGTGCTGTACATCGTCATCATTCACGGTTCTGTGGAAGAAGAAAACAAAATATAACGGTCAGCACACAAAATTTGTAATATTTTGTAAATGGCCCACTTAGGAGTGTGACGTGTTAGAAATGGACTCTGCAGAAAAATTCAGGTTCACGAGCCCATCCATATTTATTATATCTGGCCCTACAGGTTGTGGTAAAACTGTGTTTATGCTTAAAATCATTAAAGATAAGGGGGAGATGTTCTCAAAATTTGTGCATAAGGTTATATGGTGCTATTCGACGTATCAATCAGTGTTCAACGAGTACCAAGAGGATTTTGTTCCACAAGGGGGTCGATGACGTTAATTCGTTAAAAGGAAATGAACATAGTCATTGTAATTGACGATCTCATGTTGGAGATGGATAAAACGTTTGCCGAGACATTTACAGTGTTCTCCCACCATCTTAACATTAGCGTATTCTTCATCAACCAGAATCTATTTTTCAAGAATAGATACCTGCGCGATGTGTCGCTAAATACACAATATCTAGTCTTATTCGCGCAACGTAGAGGTGTGTCACAAATTGGGGTATTAGCCAATCAAATGTTCCCGAATCAGCGGAAGGAGTTTTTGGAGGTTTATAAAGAGGCCACAAACGAGCGTTATGGATGTTTGCGTTGTGACCTTCACCCGCGAAACACGTTTAGGGTGCTTCTAAGAACGAATATATTCCCAAGCGAACCTGAAACGGTGTATATTCCAGAATGACAAATAAGCTAAAGAAATACCGTGAATTAATAAAAATCTATCAACGATTGCCACGGACGCTGCGACAGATATTTGTTAAAAAATATCGACTCTGACTTTTTAATTAAAATGCATCTGTGAAATCTGTCTTAATGTTATAAAATGTTATGTACCAATGAAACCCTCTCAGAAGACTCGCTTACGTCGTTACATGAACATAATACGAGCGCTCGCTCATAAAAGTCAAACTGTGGGTAAGAAAAAGCGCATTATTGTACAAAGAGGGGGATCATTCCTCCCCAAATTATTTTCAGTTTTGGGTCCTTTACTGACTAAATTAATATAATGAAGAAGGTGGTTGTGATTCCGCACGAGGTGTATGCTTCATTACAAAGTTCAAAGACTCCAGACACGGTTGTAGAACCCCAGAAAAGTAGGCTTAAAAAAATGGAAAACGAGTTGCTAGCCCTATTAAAGAGTGAAAAGTCACCTGATGAGAAAAGGATCTTGTACCAAGAGGCTCTGCAGAAATTTCTTCATGAGTACGAAGATTATAAGCAACCTACAGAGGTCCCCGTGGTTATTAGGCACAGCACGAGTAGTGCTGAGCATAACGACACAGGACCTAGCGATGACCAACCAAAGAACAACGGAGCACAACACATCGAACATGTGCTAAAGAACAGCCTCCCACATACATTGAGGAATAAAAGGTTGTCTTTATAATCTATTGAGTGAGGATCCCATCATAGAGTGGATCGATACAGGCGAGGTCATTGTTGAAGGAGCAAGGGTACAAGGATCCAATATCGTTGATATTGTTCATGATCTGGTGAGAAAGTGGGACAGACCCTCACCAACAGGATGAATGCTTTATTATTAAAGCAAGACTACAACAAATAAATGTCCCCAAAACATTGATAGGTAATCTGAATAGGTTAAAAGATTTGGTTCAAGTCTCGCATGTGTCACAACTGAGTACACCATCGCCCCCAGCAGTAGCAGTGTCTCTGAAGAGGAGAAAGAAGAGAACAAACGGCCAGCCTTATCCACGTGCCTCTAAAATGCGCAAATGGCTAACATATTAAGAAAACGCTATTATGACATTTCTAACCCCGCCTCCTATGGTGGCGTTAATAGACTGTACAGACTGGCTTACGGTGTAAGTAAAAAAAATATGTTGAGAGATTTTTGCGGGAACAGTATGCTTATACACTTCATAAACCGGTGAGAAAAAGGTTTAAAACAGCCAAGACAACAGCGGCATCGATTGACTCTATTTGGCAGGCTGATTTAACAGACATGCAAAGATATTCAGTGTATAACGACGGTTACCGCTACATCCTATTCATAATAGACGTATTCTCTAGATATCTGTGGCTAATTCCCCTGAAAAATAAATCGCCTGAAACAGTTGCTAAAGCGACCAAAACTTTGATGTTGAAAGAAAACGGGATTCCTAGCTATTTTTGTTCGGATATGGGGAAAGAATTTATAGGACGCGCTTTCAGAACATGCTGTCAGAGTTTAATCAGTTACTACACTACCAATTCTATACATAATGCTTCTTTAGCTGAAAGAGTTCAACGTACCATAAAGGAACGCATGCACCGCTATTTTACACATAAAAACACATACAGATATGTAAACATTCTCGGTTCACTGGCTTCATCCTACAACCGCTCACATCACCGTACGATTGGCACAACGCTTAACGAAGTTTTAGAGAGGTACGCGTCCAGAGGTGAGAAGAGATGGAGCGCAACCACCACACTCTGCGCGCTTCAAAATCAATGATTATGTAAGGCTATCACGTTCGGGGAATAAATTCGCGAAGGGATTTGAGCGAGGATGGACACGTGAGATTTTTAAAGTTAGGGCTGAGGCCTAAAGGTGAGATAATGATGTATTACATTGAAGATTTGAATGGGGAAGAGATTTCAGGAGGCTTTTACCGCGAGGAGTTGCAGAAAGTGGCATTTAATTTAGGAAAAAGTGTGTTTAAAATTGAGAAAATTATAGGGAGCAAAGGCTCAGGAAAGAAAAAAATGTACCTGGTGAAATGGCTGGGTTACCCAGAAAGCTTCAACACCTATATAAAAGCTGATTCAATAATGAAGCTTAAGTAGTATGCAACATGGCGCCTGACCATTTCTACGTCACACTCCCGTCCTCCTCGTCCCTCTCTGTACACCCTAACAACATCCTCGCCAACTCTTTGACAGAACTCCATGGACCCATTGAATTGGTGCGTGATTCGTATGAGATGGGGTTATGTGAACTTCAGTTAGCCACCAAATTTTTAACTCTTGAAAATGAACAAATCATATTTCTGATCCTTTGAAGAACCGATGAATGCGAAAAAATAGGCATAACCTTAGACAATACTATTCGTTCAACCCTGTGCGGTGAGGAACGGTACTATAGCATAAATGTATCGCTAGGAATCGGCATTATGATACAGCCATGGACATTGTGACGGGTTAACAAGAGTCTTGAAAAGTCGTACCTGACAAACGATTTACTTTTTGAAGTCGTAAACATAGACACGCCTGCATGCAATTGAAGTTAAAGTCAACGCTTAGTAGAAATATTAAAGATAAAGAGCTGTTCACACTTGTGGCTGAGGGCCGATATAGCGCAGCTTCCAAAGAGATACCTTTCACGAGGCCAGCATAACTTGTCCAGCTTAATGTATCAATTGAAGATGGAGAAATTGGTTGAAAGCTCTCCGCCCCCAGACATGTGCTATATTTACAGCAATATCGAGAGCACCAATTTGTTGGGGACACCCAGGCCGTCTGCTGCGCATTGCACACATCCCCAACCATAGAGGGAAAAGTTTGAGCATTACATATGACAAGCCCCATTATGTGAATGTTGCGACTAATCGATTAACCAACATCTCGACACATATAAGGACGATTGAGGAAAAAATTTCCCATTCGGTGATGGGAGTTTAACAGTGAAACTACACTTTCGTCGTATATAATGACTCGAAGACCGTTCACAGTATACCGAGGAGTGAGGTACCAGCGTGGGAGTGGTCTTGGTTACATTTTTTCATCCATACTACGCACCGCTGTCCCACTGTTAAAGAAGAGGGCCAGGTACCTAGGGCGGAAGGCGTTACTAACAGGTTTTAACGCGGCAGACATAATGGGTGAACTAAGCCTAAAGATGCTCTAAAAAACAATTAAAACGTACACGGGATGAAATCATCAAAGATGCAAAGAGAAAAATGCGTGGTGGCAGAAAGAAGAGATCTGCCAGGAAGAAGGGGTTACCATCACGTGGCGTTAAACGTAAAAGGAAATAAAAAAAGAAGTGCTGTAAGCGTATGAAACCTATGGCTGATCATTTTTTTAACTAATATGAGCTGAGGACGATACTCTCACGAATCATAGGTTGACTATGACTTGTCGAGGGAGGTGGCACTATTTCTGACTCGTCATGGCATGTTTCATCCATCCATGTAGTTCACAATGCTGTAAATCGGAACTGTCCCTCTTTGATGTGCCCCCCACTCAGGTCTCTATTGAGCATAGTGACTTTATTGCAATTAACCCATTAAACACAATTAGTTCACCCAGTGCCCCTATAGAACTCGTGATACCTAGCTCAGGCCCTTACTTATTTGACCAGAGCTGCATGCACATGTATGCTAAACTGCGTAAGCCCATTCTGATGGAACGGACTGCGATGATAGTTACTCTGCCTACCCTGAAACCAACTTTTTACATTCCATATTCAGCCAGTGTGAAGTGTATTTAAACCAGGTTAACATCTCGGCAGGTACGGGGTACTACCACCTACGAGCCTATCTGGAAAATGTCCTCAACTTTTCAAAAGAAGCGAAGGACACATTTTTAACCGCCGAGTGGTATTACCACACTAAAGATGAAAATGGAATAAAGGATAAATTTAAAAATTCTAAAAAAGAAATATATGAATGTTTTGGGCGCCTGCAAACAGACTTCACATTCCAGGAGAAGTTGCTTATGAACGGGGTGGATATGAAGTTGAAGCTTATCCGCACGATTCCTGAGATCTGCATAAATCTGGAGTCTGATCAAGAAGAAGGCGCGAAACCCGTTGTGATATACATCATGGAAACGTATTTAGTATACGCCGAGTGAAATTAAGCTCCTCGAAACAAATAGAAATTGAGAAAGACTTAATACACGCCACAGTAGGGTGTGTCAATTTGGGAGGTGAAAATTAATTTTTGCCAATTCCTTCACTGGGGTTTTGAAAATGTTTTTGGATGTGAAGAATTCAAATCTGCTATTATTTTTGTGATTGCTCAAAACTTAGCTTGGTAAATCTACGTTTGATTAAAAAGCACATAAATTGCTCTCGGAAAACAACATTTATTAATTTTAGCTTCTCAAAATGTCAGGTAATGCTATAAAAATTTTAGTTTCTCTGCATAAAACATATCCTAATAATCATAAAACATATCCTTGTAATCATAAAACAACATTAGAAAGTAATGACATCAGTAAAAAAAATATTTAAACAATAAGTTTCATCAAGTCTTGCTTTGATTCGTTCTTGGACATCAGCCGCCGACTTGCTTCTTGGCCTCTGATATAGCCCTCACGTTTCTCATGTGTATACACCCTGCCTGCTGCCTCTGTGACTTGTTTCACACACCTCTCTATTGACTGAGCATGACAGGGCCACTGTGGAACTTGCATAGGCTTGTCAAAGAACTTCTTTACTTCCGCTGTAGTCAGTTTACATGTCAAAGGAGGTTCAAATACCCCGTCAGACCAGTCTGTCAGCTCCAACACGGAAGAAGCACTGGGGTTGATGGAAGGTGTCTTCCTGGGACGTACAGAAAGATCTCCAAGTGTGTCATCATCTCCACCCCTCATGTCAACAATCTTTTGGACACCAGCTCTCCTCTCCTCACTGTCATCTGAGCACAAGAGTGTCTGGATTATCATTTCGCTGAATGCATACCATGCTGAGCGCTTGATGGTTGGCAAAACAGCATCCACTACAGCCTTCTTTTGCAGCCTAACTAGCCGCAGCTGAAACAAGATGTGGCGTGGGCCTTCCACCCAAGAGTGTTTTACTTTGATGTTGAACCAACAGGGGTAGTACACACCAACAATGTATTCCACTATCAGTCTTAAGTTGTTGAGGGTTTTGCCTTTAAGGCCATGTTTTGAAACCCATATGCGACAAAGCCTGTTTGCTGTTGTCAACCACCTTGAATGGCTCACTGGACCAATTTCAAGAAGGGCCAGATCTGTGGAAGTTCTCCTGTCCTTATGGCCTGTGTGATCCTATACCCGTACGCTTGATCAGTAGAGAGATCCTTTACGACATTGTCACTCAGTGAAGTAAGAGGCTCTCCAATTGAGAGTTTGGTGAATGAAGGATCAATTTCAAGTTCGGTTGCAGTGTCTAGCATCTTGCCAATGTTACCTGTCCACTTGTTGTTAGACAAGGTCTTCCCATCCAGTGCTGTGATCAAGTGTCGCAGGGGTAACTCGTTAGTGTGGAGGGCACAAACCAACCAGATCAGCTTACGGCAAAGCTTGACCTCTACCCAATGCATGGAACCACCCTCCCAGCCAGTGTTAACATTTGTAGAATCACCTCCAATGGCCTGCAGGCTTTTATCAATGCCCTTCTTCTTCATGAAATCTACAAGATTATCAGCAATAACTTCAGCAGGTTTTTTTCTCGTTGAGCCTTTCTCAGGAGTGAAGTGGTAGAGATATCTTCCACCTGGCTCACTGCACACAGAATAATGCTCTTCTTTGATGATGCTGGGGAACTGACGATCTGAATTGTCTGCTTTCAGCATAACTTTAGTTGTATCTTGACGGCCGTCAAAGAAGATGCAGTCAATTTCACCCTTCTTACAAAGATCATCAAATTCCTGATCCAGGGATCTCATAACTTTTTCTTGGGCCCTCTTGACTTTATTGTGATCAACTACAAGTCTCTTGTCTTCTTCAGTGATCAAGCCAGCATCCATAAAGGCAGCAGTGGTGATGGCAGCTGTGGCACGCAGGCCAACACCATATCTGATGCTATGCATAGCAACATTAGGTATTTCTAATGTGTTGTACTCTGGCTTTTTATTGGAAGTTGAAGACGTGCTTGGTATTTCTAATGTCACTTCATAACTTCCATCCTTTCCATCTTGAGCATCAGCTATTTGTTCTTCATTTTCATCATCAGAGAAAATTATTTCATTTGATGGCATTGAAACATCCTGCTTACTTGTCTGCTTATATTCAGCAAGCCTTCTTCTTTCGTCTTCTTGCCGCTTCTGCTTTTTGACTTGTCTGTTGTGCTCAGGTTGATCTGGCAAGCCAATCTGATGTGGTCCAATAGAACCAGACTTGTCTCTCTGACCTTTAATGAAAGCAAGTTCCTTCACAGGGATCTTCATCTCCCTAGGGCATGTACAGTTAATGTGAGTTTCGTTTTTGCAACCAGCATCTGCAAGGCAGCCAAATTCAGAGCAGAGAACAATTTTACACTTGCAACTGAGGATGTCAAAAAGCTTGTCAAGTTTTGCAATGAAAGCCTCTTTGACATGTAGCTTTCCTCTCCCAAGAGATATGTTTTTGGCCTGCTCCCAGCTCTCTTGGATCTTGTTTAAGATTGTGACTCGTGAATTTACAACGGGGGCTACAAAAGAACTGTTTGCTCGTTCCCACTTTTCAAGCATTTAGGGTAAATGTCCTTTGCAAGACTGGCTGCTGGGTAGTTTCTCACATCCTCACCACTTTGTTCTCTTAGCAGTAGCCCATATTTCAGAACGTCTCGCAGAGTTGGGAGTTCAGAGGGCAACAACTCTCTACCAGTTCCAATTAGGTTGCTCATATGTGTGAATGTCCCAGTCTTGTCCTCCTTTTAGAAGCCATTGTAGGTCAATTCCCACTGGTTAGGATGGTAGCACTGACGGACAAGTAATCTTCAGCACACTGATGAATATGTTTCAACCTGTGAAATAAGCAAAAACAGCAGTGCATTATATATACAGCATATATTTATTAATATAATAATTATTATATAATTCCACAAAAAAGTCAAAAAAGTCACTATTTTTATGTAGCTTTTTACCAAGCAAAACTAAATTATATTAAATTAACAAAAATATCTTTAGAATTCCTAAGTCATGCTGCAACCTTTTAGCACCCCTCATATTTGGAATTTGAAAGTTGAAAAATTCGACACACCCTAACGCCACAGTAAAATACCCAATTAATAGGGTACAGATCAAACTGTACACGGGCGCCGCAGGGCTGGCGTCGAAGCAACTACAAAACGTGGCCCTTGGTGTCCTACCTAAAAGGTTATTAATTGGAATGCAGGACCACGCCTCGACAAATGGAAAATATAAAAAGAATGCCTTTAAATTCGAGAATTTCGGACGTAAATGGCGTCGCTCTGGGAGGGGCCATGATTACGGATTACTCATCAGATGCTGTGTTCCCGCTCTGCGCGAGAGCATATAGCAGCCTGGCTCATAATACAGGAGCCTGTGACGAACTTGGTTTTGGTGTAATGCAGAAAGAATTTGTCGAAGAATTTAACATTTATTCATTTGATATTACGCCGGACTTGTCGGCTGGTGCAGATACACATTTAAGCCCAGAGCAGAGTGGGAATATCTCAGTTAGGCTGAAATTTGCCAAGCCTATAGACGCGCCTATAAGTGTACTCGTGTATCTCGAGTCACAGGCACTAATAGAGATTGATCATATCAGGAACGTGGTCACAGACTTTTAAAATTGATGTGAATACACTCCAGAGAGTTATGAAAAGTGACCGTTTCACACGTTCAAAATTTATCGGTGTGTTTGCGAAGAATGAAATATTAACTCTGCCAAGTACGAGAAATTGGCACATGATTATCGTTAACACCGATATTGCGGGGGGTGAGGGGATTCATTGGTTTGCAATCTATTTTAAAAATAGGAAAATAATGTAGTATTTTGACTCACTCGGTTTTCAACCCTGGAATGATTCGGTAATTGTGAAGTTTATAGCCCAACTACGCGTGCCTGAGATTTTTTGGTCCCCAAATCGTTTCCAAGGATATTATACTGAAACATGCGGGTTGTATCGCATTTTATTTCTCATGCACATGTCACGTGGGAAGAGTTTTATGAATTTTTAAAAATTATTCGATTTGTGCGACACAGAGATGAAAGATAAAAGTGTATGCAGACAGATAAAAAAACTTCCCATATATTAGCACCCCCTTTAATGTGTAAAGGTGTATATCTACATTGTGTAAAGTTGTATATACATTTGCAACTGTAGCCATTAAGACTTATTTAACGGACACTGGTTCTGCTTTGTGCATGTTTTCTGCCATTTAATAAATGAAAATACAATGTGTTTTGTTCTTAACCCCAAAAATACTTACATTAGTTCCTCGATGATCTGACACTCGCTTGATCGGATGTGAGCCAATAACTCGACTTCTGTATTCAGGTCATTGGGTTGGCTGGGCGGAGAAGCCCCCATTTCATTTATCCCCCTTTCATCAAAAGTAGCCATAATACAGCCTAGCTCGGATTCGTTCCTGTAATTAAAATAGAGATTAATGTCACGAAATTGAATGCAGATAATTCGTTTTGTGTTCAACATTGGCGTTGACTTAACGATAAAATTGTTAAAACTCCAATATATATAGGGTGAATCAAATGTAGGTGGACAGTAAATGATAACGTTTATTTTGAGAATACATATTTAATTTTTTTGTATACTATAATACAAAATAAAATTTAAATAAATTTAGTTATAATATTTAATATAATATAACACAAACACCATAGTTATAATGAACACCATAGTTATAATATAATATAACAGAAACCGTATTCAACCTACTGTCCACCTACTTTTGGTTCACCGTGTATATATATATATATATAAGGGACATAATATAACCTACCCTAACGTAGCCTAGCCAAACTTATTGTTTAAGATTCAAATTTAATGTCAAACACTTATATTATAACCTCCCCGTCTATGGTAATTAGAATAAAGAATAATGCTACGAATTTGAACGCAGAAAATTCATAAAAGTTTTGTCCACCATATATACTGTATATAACCTCAAAATACTTACATTATCTCATCGATGACGTGGCACTCGCTGGACCGAATGTGTGCCAATACCTCGATTTCTGTATTCAGATCACTGGGCTGGCCGGTCGGAGAAGCCTCCATTTCATTTACCCTCTTTCATCAAAAGTAGCTGTTATACGGTCTAGCTCCGATTCGGTTCTGTAACGAAAAATAAAGAATAATGTCACGAATTTGAATGCAGATAATTCATAAAAGTTTTGGCTGGGTGTGTTATGCACCATCTGCATGCAATGGGCCTCGAGCCCGGTGCCAAATCTTGATATTTTTAATATTTCTACTGTAAATTTATAAAAATTGCACAAGAAACGTACAAATAAAATCACACCATATATATATATATATGAGGTAACAAACAATAATTAAAAATATTTTTCAGAAGGTGTTTATTGCAGTTTGGTAATTTAAAATCCTACTGCGGTGCTGAATTATCGTGAAAAATATTCTTAAAGCTCCACCATATATATATATATATACAGTAAACTTTCCCAATGACGGCAACCTCGGGGATTTGAGATTCCGTTATTGGGAATTTTCCGTTATCTAGACAGTTTAGTTTAAAGGTATTTCATATGTAAATAAAGGGGGTTAATAAGAAATAAAGATATAATGCTGACCATTTTATTAACTGCTAAATACACAGTACGTAATTTGAGCAACCAAAAAACATTTTTAAATTTATAAAAAAAGCGTTTTCAACATTTGAAAAAAATATTCTTAATTTTAAACGAACATCTTATAATAAAAGAAAACATTTAAATTAAAAAAAAACTACTCTAAATTAGAGTTAGATCGTGTTCCTTTACCAGTTCATCAAATGTTGCGCTATATGCTATAGCCGCTTCTGAGTCTGCCGAATGCTTTTCGCCGGCAATATCTAATTTTCGTATACCATGACGTAGCTTAAATTTAGTTAACCAACCATCCGAAAAAGCAACCGTAGTATCCAATTCCATTTTTTCTTTAAAATCTTTAGCTTTAGCTAAAATCATAGGCCCAGATATTGCTATACCCTCTGATCGTTTTAATAGGAACCACTCGTGTAACACTTTGTCTAAATTTTCACACTTCGGCTTATGTAAAGTTTTCCTATTCGCTATTTTATTGTTAGGCTCTGAAGCAGCAGTAAATTCTAATAGCTTTTGTTTTGAATTTTTAATGTCGTACAATGTCGACGATCCCACGTTGTATTCAGCCATTAACACAGTTCTACTTATACCTCGTTCTTTCTTTTATGTCCAGTTTATCACTAAGTTTTAATGTGGTTCTCTTTTGTTTATTCTTCTGGGTAACTTTAGGCATGGCGATGGGGGTATACACAAATAATTAAATGTTTAAAGTGTAGCACAAAGCGTTCCACGTGTTGTCAATACGGCGTTCGCTTTACAACTGTCGGCCACGCGGATGTAAACAAACTCTAGCGCGTTGCCGTTTTCTTTGCTGTACGACAATTTTCAAAGATTGCCCATTTTCGAAATTGCCGTTATCTCGGGTTTTCCGTTATTGAGAATGCCGTTATTGGGAAAGTTTACTGTATATATATGCTGATATAATCGCGATGGAAACAGAGAATATTTAAAAACAATGGGAATAATTTTTACTTGTTAGGAAAAATCTGAATACAGTAATTTAGATTGTCAATTATAAACGAGAAAAATACATCCTTAATTATCGAGAAAAATATTATTAATTATTGCCTGTTTTCTCATATATACAGGGTGTCCATAAATGATTACCCTGATTAAAGCATGCCATAACTTTTAAATAAACACTCGTATTCAAACAGTTTTAATCATAAGTAGATAAACATACATAGTTTTGATACATAGATAATGAACTTAATAAGCTTCCACATGTGCACCCCTAGTGGCACGTAAAATGTCTAAACGGTATTCACGCCACACACTCACGTTCATCAGGCTTCAGTTCTTGAACAATTTGGACCTTGTAGGCGTGTAACTTCAAACGTTTGTGTAACACCTTGTGCACCGTAGACTTCGGTATCTTTAGTTGGCATGAAGCTTGTCTCACCGATTTCCTTGGTGATCGTGTGAAAGCAGTTCGAATGTTTTCCACCGTCTCATCGGAAACTGATGGTCTACCACTTCTCTTTCTCTTTTCCACGTTTCCAGTTTCCAAGAATTTTTTCATCCACGACTTAATTAACTTCACATCAGGTGGATTCTTTCCATACTTTGTTCTGAACCTTAGCTGAACACTGACAGGAGATTTTGTTTCTGCAAGCCACACAACATGTGCCTTCTCTGTCACAGACGCAATCTTAACTGAACAGCTACTACAGCGCTCCTAGCGGCGAATCCGGTAGACGAAACACACCAGCACAGAAACTCTATGCGTGTACGAGATCATCTGTAAAAAGAAAACGGGTGTAAGAATCGTCATTAAAACATGAGAGCATACTGTTTTCAGGGTAAACATTTGTGGACACCCCGTATATATATATATTATATATACATATATACACTCTGTGTGTATATATATATTTGGAAACAGACAATAATGGAAAAATATTTTTTAAAACGCGTTTATTGCAGTTAGTAATTTAAAAATCCTACTGCGGTGCTGAATTATCGTGAAAAAAAAAAATATATATATAATATATATATATATATATATATATATATATAAATGCTGATATAATTGCGATGGAAACAGAGAATATTTAAAAATAATGGGAATAACTTTTACGTGGTAAATTAGATTGCCAATTATAAACGAGAAAAATACATCTTTAATTACGAGAAGAAAAAATATTATTAAAGTTACACCATATATATATATATATATATAATATATATATATATACTGATATAATCGCGATGGAAACAGAGAATAAAAAATATCTTTGAAAACGGATTTAGAGCAGTTTGGTAATTAAAAATCCTACTGCGGTGCTCAATTATCGTGAAAATATTCTTAAAGTTCCACCATATATATATATATATATATACAAATGTGATATAATCGCGATGGAAACGGAGAATGTTTAAAAACAACGGGGATAATTTTTACGTTGTAGAAAAATTCAGAACAAAAGGAAATTAGATTGCCAATTATAAACGAGAAAAATACATCTTTAATTATCGAGAAAATATTGAAGTTACACCATATATATATAATATATATATATATATATATATATATATACTGATATAATCGCGATGGAAACAGTGAATAAAAAATATTTTTGAAAACGGAATTATAGCCGCCTTTTATAAGTTATTACCGATTGAAACATATAGAACGAGGATAATCACAAACTAATTTTCAAAACAATTAATATGGCACTTAGGGGATACTTACACCTTGGCAGCTTCTTCATTGAACGGTTCTATCATTTCACCACAATTTTCCGCAACACTCTGGGTTGATAAAAATTCCTCCTGATCTGCAGCTCTGAAAATTAGGCGCGTTGCTTGTGCGTAAAAGTCTTCATCCCCAATCAGATCGGGGGAATTGTATAAAGATAGCTGACTCATGACGTATAAATCACTAGTCGGAAAATGCAAGATACTGAGGCTCTGGGTCGAAATTCTCCCTTTATAAGGGGGCCTGTGACCAACCCACAAAATACATTCGCTAGAATCCTATTGGCTGGCGGTGGTTTTTGGGCGGGGCTTGACGCGTAGGCACAGGGGTCCTGGGAGCCATCCACAGGGCTGTGGTTGGTTGCCCCGTGAAATCTGGGGGGTGTCAGCTGCCCCGATTCGTGGATTACTGTATCACTGAAAACGATATCGCGCGAGCTGAAATGGTCCACAGCTGTGAGGTATAAATGCAAACCTTAACTCGAGTCTTGTGAGATTTGCTGATAAAGAAATAAACAGTATGTGTGTGTGTATATATATGTGTGTGTGTATATGAAATGGCGGGAGGGAGGGGGGAGGGTGAGAGAGGGAGAGAAAGAGAGATAAACGAAATGATCGAATGTTGCTCTGACGGGGTCTGGCATTTTTTCCCCGTCCCGTCCGATTTGTTCGACGTTTTAACACCCCGTACGAATTGTTCTCTGGCTGGCACACCGTGCCGGTCTCGAGCCCGAGTTTTTTTTTCTTTTTTATTTTTCCGCAGATGTTTCAAACTTTATCGTTAAATGTGAAAGATGATAAGTATAACACAATATATATATATATATATATATATATATATATATAATGGTGGGGGACGGGGTGCCTTGGCACTCTTGCAACATTATGCAACATTTGCAATTGCATTGCACTATAACATTTTGCGCCCACACTACTCTTTTCATTTTCCCCTGTGGGTTTGCATCATTTCTTATTCTCACGTGTTTAGAAGTGAAATTTATTCCATATATATATATATAATATATATTATATATATATATTCCATTTCCTTTTCATATATGATACATAACATTAGTGGACAGGAAAAGTTTGCATTTTTCCATGTTCTTTTATAGTCAGATAAAAGTAAAGGAAACTCCAAAGTAGAAAGTATTTATGAAGCTAAAATGAAAAATGTCCTCCCATATGATACAATGAATTCTGATAAAATTCTGAATGTATCATCTCGTGAGTGTCGCGGAAATGGACTTCTATTTCAGACGTCTAAAATTGATGTGGACGACAATTTGGAATAATGCACACAAATTAATAATATATTGAATAGAAGGAAAGAAAAAGATAGTGTTATTTCATAGCATGGGGCTAAAAATGTATTTTTGCTATTTATTACGACCTTACAGTGCCCGCGAAAAGTATCCGATCACTCAAGAAAATACAATATTTTCCCTTGATATTCAGAGACACGTAATTCACTTTCTATTTGTTCTAGCGACATCTGGTAACTTTGAGGTTGCTCGCTGATATGAGAGCTATCCAACGCATTCTCAAATTAGTGTTCTGGTAGCCTTCGTTGCGGGTGGCTGTGTCTCAAATTTGTCAGATTTCACTGTTTGTGTAAATTTCTTGATATTTTTTTTTTTTTACAGAAAGTGGTGTAAATAAAATTTATATATAATGTGTGCTAAAAAACAACTTAAGAGTGATTGTCGAGGTGCTATTGTTGCTTTGCATGCATGTGGGAAATCACAGAGACAGATAGCTAAGGAATTAAACATATCCCAAAGTACCGTTAATTTATGGGTTTCACGGGCTAAGAACAATGGTGGCCTAACCACGCCAGTCCCTAAAAACGATCTGGCAGACCGAGAAAAACAAATTCGCGAACAGACAAACTTATGAAACGTTTAGTATTGAAAAACCCAACAATAACTGCGAAAGAAATAAAATTAATATGAATAATTTGTTATCTGGTGTTTCTGAACGAACTATCCAGGAGCGGCTCCAAAAAGAACTCGGATTACCATCTCGCCATGCTGCTAAGAAACCGTTCATTAATGAAAAATGCGTAAAAAAACGTGTCGCATTTTGTAAAAAATACATTCATTGGACTGTTGATGACTGGAAGAAGGTTTTATTTAGCGATGAGTCGACATTTTTGACATTCAGAAGTTGTCCAAAAAAGGTTCGCCGGCCTATTGGCTCAAATAGGATGGACCCTAAATACACCCTAAAGACAATGAAACCCCCTCCAAGTGTGATGGTTTGGGGTTGTTTCGGTTACTATGGGCGTAGAAACTTATATTTCTTCCGAAGAACACAACTATGAATGGTGCACGGTATTTAGCAATGCTACAGGATAAACTTCCAATGGCAATGGCAATCCAAAGGACAAAAACATACATGCATGATGGTGCACCATGTCACAGGGCCAAAATAGTGACAAAATGGATTACTGACAATAAATTGATATTTTGGATTGGCCTGGTAATAGTCCAGATCTCAATCCGATAGAAAATCTGTGGCTAATAATAAAAAATAAGGTTGAATGCCACGACACTGGCTCAGTCGAAAAATTACAAGAGGCCATCAAAAAGGTATGGTGCAAGGAAATATCAGTGGAAGTTTGTCAAAACTTGATTAAATCCATGCCAAAACGTCTAGAACAAGTCATCCAAACCAAAGGACAGATGACAAATACTAATATAAGGTTAGTATACATTTAAACATTGTTTTTTTATGTAAAAAATACAAATTTCAAGGGTGATCGGATACTTTTCGCGGGCACTGTATATCATTTTTAAACTGCATCATTTGATTATATGAACTGACATTATATATATATATATATATATATATATTATATATATATATATATATATATGATAAATTTCATAGTTTAACTCTTCCAATAAATAAATGCTGCACATCAACAAGGGAAAATGAAAAGCGATTCCAAGGCCTTTCGTGTATTCAACAATACACCTCGTCAAGGAATGAAGAGGAAAGGCAAGAAGCCAAAAATATATAGAGTATCTCTGAAAATAAGCCATGAAAATACTTAAAAATAATAATTCATTACATATTACTAAAGCTGATAAATCTAATTCGATAATCATCATGGACAAAAATAATTACATTGATGAGATGAACACTACTTAGTGATCGTGATAAGTACATATTTCTAAACAGAAATCCACTAGAGGATGTTAATAAAATGTTTAATGGAAGATTGAGAGAAGTTAACAAAATATATAAATATACTGACTTTTCTGAGATGTGTCTATGTATCAATCCATCATTACCGTATTTACATGCTTTACTCAAAACACAAATTTAACAATCCCATAAGACCTATTGTTAGCTCCGCAAATCCTGTAACCTATACGTTATCGAAATGGCTAGTCACTTTATTGACTCCTTTAGATGGATCTATATCTGAATTCCATACTGTAAATAACATAGATCTTATTAACAAACTGTTTCCTAATGATCCTAATTTCAAACTGGTTACTTTTGATGTACGCTTCAATAAACCTTAGCCCCCCCCGCCCATGGCCTAAACCAGGGATTCCCAAAGTGGTCTGTACAGACCCCCAGGGGTCTGTCGGAAGCTTCCAGGGGAGTCTCTAAGCTTTTGGAAAAATAGTAACATTAACTATATTAACTATATTAACTATATTAATATTTAGGGGTCCCTGGTGGTAAAGGTTTGGGAACCCCTGGCCTAAACCATTATAGGTACAGTAAAACTAAACATACCTTACATAAGAGAATTTAATCCTGCATTTAATGAGAAACAATTAAAACTTGGTGTTCCCGCCATTGGCTTCCAAGACTGCCTGAATTCGCTTTGCCAAAAGTGACGTGAATAGATCTTGATAGTTACTCAAATTTGCTAAAACAGTTTCAATGTGTTGCGTCATTGTATCCTTCAAAAATCGATTTGCTGCAGGTTCTTGAAACAAGAGACATTCAACTTTTTCCTTTATAACTGATCCAATGTGTTTACAGACGTTCAGGTCAGGAGAATTTCCTGGCCATTCTTCATTTCCAAAGAAATCGATCTCATGGTTCCGCAACAACTGTTGAGTCGCTAATGCCTTAAAGCAAGGGGCTTTATCGTTCAGAAGTGTGACCTGATCGACATCCATAATATTGTTTGGGTTTCTTAGAAAAGGAATGACATGCTGGGATATAATAATATCACGAAAATACTGTCCAACCCAACTCTGAACATTTGGCTTCAGCACCCACATGAGCTTCTTTGCAGTGAACAAAACAAACACACCAACACAGTCTGGACTTTTTAATAATTCGCGATAATGTTCATTGTCATCGATTTCATCTGGTGTTGTGGCCCACACTCGATCATTTTGGTAGTTAGGCCGACGTGTTAAGTAAACAAAAAATTCATCGGAGACAGCTAAATGCATGAAATCATCCATATCCCAATCTCCAAGATAATGGGTAAACCACATTCTGTCATCGATGTTAAGTTGAGTTTTTCTTGGCTTTGGAAGTTCATGCCAAGGCTTTAAACCTTGCCTATGACGGTACAGTCGAATGATCTCACCACTAACGATCTTTCCTCTCAACACTTCGATCTCTCTAGAAAGTTTAGCACAGCTGTTTTTCCGCTTACGCGTACCGCTTTCAATGATGTCCTTTGTTTCCTGAGACAGTGGCAAATTTGGGCGCCCAGATTTGGTTGTATCCATTTCACATTCATCCAAAGTTTTATTCCAATTTCTTTTGACGAAGTCCTCACTTCTTCGCAACTTTTTGGCAACCCATGAACGTGTTATAAAGGTGGTTTCAGCATCACGAGCTTCCCGAAATGTTATTGCTCGTATGCGATCTATCACACGTTGCCTTTCCGAATCACCAATTAATTGAGAAGCCATTATATTATCACTTTATCAGGTAGAGTAATTTTAATACCTGCAATAAATAAAGAATTTTATATATTTTTATAATAACTAAAAACTATTTCGATATAAGTAAACATGTAAGCTGCAAATGGGGGCGCTAAGGCTTTTTGGAACCCCTTATGTTCTTCATTCACAAATGTCCCTGTTGATGACGTGCTTGACTTTCTAGAAGATAAGACTTCCGAGTATTATTTTCCTGCTGACACAACACTCTCATTGAATTAATTAAACTTTCCGTCATTGGTTGTAAATTTCAGTTTGAAGATAAGTTTTATGCTATGCTGTTTGGATTGGCAATGTGAAATCCCTTCTCACCCGTGTTAGCTAATTTATCATATATGTGGTATATTTTGAAAGTAGATTTTTGCCACTATTGTTAATTTCAACATTGTTTGATACCGATATGTAAATGATGTCATGCCTTTGGCCTGATAATTTGGATGTTGATGAATTCCTTGATACTGTAGTTCAATAACTTAGTTCCATAGCCGTAACTACCTATGAGGTCACCGAGGTTCGGACCTCGGTAATTATTTCCTAAAAAAAAAAAAGTGACTGAACCGTTCTCCGTGTATGAAACGCATATTACCGCTTTTCTTTTGAAAAGAGGGAGCGTCGAGCGTTTTGTGTTTTACGTTTAGTGTATAGCTTGGGTTGTGTTTGTAGATGTCATTTTGGTCTGAATTTTGCTCGTCCCGCCGCGCTCGAAAAAAATCTGGACCTCACTAATTTCTAAACCCTAGTTACGGCCCTGCTTAGTTCCGTCTATAAAATTTACTGTCGAGAAGAAAAATGACGAAATCTTATCATTTGTGGATCTAAAAATTTGGAGATACATAAATCAATTCAAATTTACATTTTTTTACAAGCCTACTAACAATAACTTTTATGTTAATTTTTATTCTGACCATCGCCCCTCCTTAAAATCTTCAATTTTTTCGTCTATGTTTCTGTGTTTGTATGATATATTAAGAATTGTCAGTCCTGAAATTTTAGATTCTGAGCTATGCAATATTATGAACATCGATAACATATTATCCTATACCATTTCTAGAAAGTTGTTTAAGCAAAGCTAAAATAAGGTATTATAATAGTGTAATTGAAAAGGAATTTCATCATAAACATATCCTCAGCCTACCTTACCATGTAAATTTTAAACATCTTCCGCTCTTACTTAAAACAATAGAACGGCGAACTCGCCAAAAGTACTTTTGGCAAGTTTGCCCTTCTGGTTCGACCGCCTCCCTCAGTTGACATTAACATAGTCTTTAAGTATCTGCTTGAGTGGATGTACAAAATAAGTTTATATAGGTCAAACTGGAAAACTTCAGACGTCAGAGTAAAACAACATAAATATGAGTACCAGACGAAACATAATTCTAATGCATTGTTTAATCATATGTATAGATGTAATCATAGTATTAATTAAGGGAGTTCTAAAGTTCTTGTTAAAATAAAGGCATAACTGGTAAAATATCTTTTGCCTTTCTTCAGAACTTGTTATAGTCCGGTAGCACAGACCCTGATTTTACTGGAACCCTGCACTGTTTGTTATAAAGCAAATTTTTACATATTTTGAAAGCTTATACCACCTGACCCCCGCTTGGCTTTTTCAATATGGCCGCCATTTTCCAAGATGGCCGGCGAAACTGAAAAATCCCATATCCTGGTAAATACTTGATGGATTTTGATGATCTTGGTGTCATTTCTATGGGTCTTTAGGATGATGAGTCGATCTGGAGGGGTTGCAGATACTTTGGGCGTCGTTTTGACCCACATTCGTCAATGCTCAAGGTCATTGGAGGACAAACGCCGCCCCGAAATAAGGAATATCCCATATTCCGGGCAGTCGTGATCTTACTGTAGTTTTTATAGTTTTGGGCGAGACTGAGTAGTTCTATAGGGTTTAAAATGAAATCAGGGATTATTTTCCCCATGGTAAGGTGAATTTCAATATGTCTAATTATTCCTCTGATTTTTTCAGGGTGTTGAGATTATTGCTAATGGTGCTGCCCACCTGGTGTTTTGATGACGTCTTGGTTGTGCTGATTCCAAAATTGTTTTTTGACTGCTGAATATGGAGAATATACCAGGTGAGCATTGTTTAGTTTTCATTTGCTGAGGATAAATTATTTCAATGCGATTTGTACTCTGAAGAATGGGTAAACAAAATTCTTATTTTTCAGGTTCTACAAAAGCTGCAGGCGAATGTTTCTTCAAGGATTTTCTGCGTAGCTGTCCGGGAGGTTAGAAAGGTCTTTCAAATTGTGGGAGGATTCAGAAAATCATAGAGAGCAGCGACATCAGAGGGCAGCCAGATGTTCGATCGAGACGAGAGCCTCTCTTGGAAGATGAAGCAAAAATCCTTTGTTGTCACAAGAACTGTGTTTCCACCTATGTGTCCAAGCGGAATTTATCAGCATTCATGAAAAAGAGAGTGTGTGATACCCCTACAGTGGAGCCAAAAAGACTACGTAGTGCTGTTCTCAGTGAAGGCCCAGTATATGACCCTAAAAAACAGTTTCTTTTGTTTGAAAGTCAGTGAGTGAAAGACCATGAGCTAGTGCTTGCAGGATGGCAGACCATACCGACTTCCATTGTACGAGGCAGGAGTCGAGCAGCATTGGAACTCTCATCATCTCATGAAGAGGCTGACGTGATAATAACACAACACGCTATCGCACAAACTGAGAAAGATTCTGATGCCCGCATCTCCATCATTTGGGATGACACAGACGTGTTTGCCATGCTGACTCACTTCTATGAATTTAAGAAACTAGACTGTCCAATGATTATAGAGTCTCCAGTGCGTGGCAGAAAATCAGTGGACATCCGAGCAACTGTAACCCAGCACAAGGACATCATCCTACAAATCCTCAAACTACACGCTTTGAGTGGTTGTGACACAGTTGCAGCAATACATGACATCGGCAAAGCCACTGCCATTGCCACAGCCAAGAAGGGGCGGAAGCTAGACAAGCTGGGGTCCCTTGATACATGCTTTGACCATATCGAGAAAGAGGCAACAGCGTTCATTGTTGCATGCTATGGGGATAAGAAATCCTCATCTCTTACTGAGTGTTGTCAGCGAGTATGAGCTCAGAAGACAGGGAAGTCGGGAACTGCTGCACCCAAACTATGTTCTCTACCACCAACAACTGAAGCTTTCCATCAAAATGTGCTCAGAGCCCACTACACTGTGAAGAACTGGCTCGATGCACTAAAGTGTGACCCACCACCACTTGATCCTGTGCATTATGGGTGGGAGAGAGACGAAACAAACGGAGTTCTCATCCCAAAAACAGTTGGTGAAAGAGTGTGCTTAGCACTAGATGAAGTTCTGAAGCTAATCAGATGTGGGTGTGAATCACAATCAGCATGCAGGGGGAGTCGCTGCGGCTGCATGGGACGCGGAATCCCTTGCACATTGTTATGTGCATGTGGCAGCGGCTTCGATTGCAACAATCCATTGACCCAAAACGCAAACGAAGAGCAGACTGATGATCCTGGTGATCCTGACACAACCATGTCTTTTGATATTTGCCCCCAATAAATGGTTACCTAATGTAAATAACTGCATCAAAGTTGTCAATGCCAACCCCACAACTAGGTGTGAGCTTTGTTTTGCTTACGAGGTCATATCTTGTAGCTTTGCAACCTTCCATAGAATGCATGTGCCCTTAGCCCTGTTCAAAAATCAACTTTTTCTTATTTTCATAGGTTTCTGTACTTTTTCCCATGCTTTTTGACCTGAAAAGGCCGAAAATCACAACCATTTTTACCTAAGTTGTTGGGAAGCATTGCCGCATGGAGCTTTAAGTTTTCTGCCTTGAAATCGGCCAAAAGCACCAGTTCCGGGGTCCCTTGAATCATGTTTTGCACTATAACTTTTTATCTAAACAAGATAGAGCAGCAAAATAGGCACCAAATTAAAGTGTTTTTAATCCTCTTTCTAACTTATACAATTATGATAGTCTTGGAACAAGAAATGGCACATTGGTACATACAAAGATTTCAGAAATATCACAAAATTCGTTTTCTCACACTCAAGGCAGACAAGGCGCCTTATTCATGACACAAATTTGAGATTAACATTTTGTCACAAGTCTAATCGATCAAGTAGTGAAAGCATTACGTGATGATTAATTTCATAATGACATTTACACAGTCAGGTGTTGAGAGTTTGTTTCTTGAAGCTGTCAAAGCGGCGTCTGTTGAACTCCACAGCTTGAAGGAGATAGTCCCTTTGCTTGGCATCTGTTGTTATGACATTTGCAAAGTCGCTCATCATCTTGACACCACGTTCAGCAATGTCATTCACCGCTTTCAGATTCTTAACATAGTCCAACGCTTTTCTGTAGTCCTCATTCTGTGGCCAAGACGTGACAGGTTCCAGAAGCCACTCGGATCCAATGTTCAGTGTGTCCAGCAGGAAATGTGATTCTGGGCCAATGAGATCAACCAGGGTGGTCTTAGCTGTGACTCTCTGGAATAGAGGCTTTCCTGTTCTGAAGCTGTCTGGCTTCTCAGTGGCATGTAAATGGGCAGCAATGTCGTGCTTCAATGTGTCACTCAATCTACTGCTGAATAGGGCAAATGGCACGACTTCCTGCGTCAGGTACCATTTGTGGTTTTCCATCTTATTAAGTACTGCATCAGCAAGCTCTAGGTCAGTTTTCTTGTACTTCAACATGTCCTGGATTAGACTTAGATCATTCACGGGAGCATCTGCAGCAGACATTGATATCATCCATACAGGAGTGTAGAACAGCGCAAGGAAGGTGTTGAGTCTTTCCAGCTTTGATACAGTGTCTTCGTCGTACTCAAGTTAATCTGCAAACATCAGCATTTTCATGGAGTACAGGTTTCTGGCCATCCATCTGGCCCGATGAATGGCGCCTGGTCGACTCCAGTGAATACCTCGAGGAGGCGTTCCTCCAAGAACAATGACTGTCAGTTCAGCCATTTCCCTGTAGTCGGCTCTTGGAAGCCTTTCTGCTGTTAGAATGTCTTGGAGTATTTCTTCACTGTTCTTCTTCTTTTCCTTCAGCCATTTGCTGTTGATAGCCAGCATCTTTGGGTTTTCCTTGGACAAGTCCGTCCAAACATCCTTCAGATGCTCAAACCAGGGATTATCTGGCCCCTTCACCTTCCCAAACAGCTTCTCCCAAACTGCTCCTACTAGGATTTCCAGGATGTGATGTCGACAGGCCAGATAAAACACCTTTTTGTTCAGCATTTTCTCTAGCAGTTTGGCAGCTCCTCTGTGAACTCCACTGTTACTGGATGTAGTGTCAAAAACAAGGGCAGTAACATTATCCGTAAGTTCCCATGTCTCCAGTAAATCCATTGAAGCCTCAGCCTGAGCTGTGCCAGAAGAATTGTCGATGACAGGTACTCCCAATAACTTTCCTTCAGTGTATGAAGGTGGACCAGACACTAGCACAGCTAAAGTCTCTGAGGTACTTCCAGGTTCACTGCCCAAGACATCTTTGAGCAACTTTCCATCCCAGTGTAAGGCAGCGTACTGTGGGGGGTTTTCACAAAACTTGGACATGTGACTCTGGCTGATATTATACCTGGACAGCATTCTGTTGCGACGTGTTGTTGAGGTTGAGATGACGAAGTTATCCAGATCAGCCCCTCCAGCTTTCAAGGTGGCAGAAACCATGGCAGTAACTTGATTGTCTGATAAACCAAGACGATCAGCTGTATTGCAGATGACATCACATTCCACGACCTTCCTTGGAAACGTCAAAGTCACACTAGTCACAGTGTCTTGATGGTGAGAACATCCAGGACGAGGCTGATGGTAATCCATGTCCTCTGTGTTAGCGTCGTTGTCAGTTGAGTCACCCCATGTAATGTCATCCACATGAACAACTGCCTCTTGTTCTGCTGCAGCTGTAAAATAGTACAACATGTTAAGACAGTAATTGTTAAGTACATGCTAAATATCGCAATGGAGTAAAACTTAAAATTTTTTGTAACGTTCAAAGTAATTAGTTTTACCTTGTTCTTGTCTATGCTGCAGTCTTTCATTCCTCGCTGCTTGCTGCAGGGATCTTGTCTCAAAAATCTTGTCATGACCAGACATATGACCTTTCCTCTCAGTCTTTTGGTCTTCGTAGAACCTGATATCCTCATCTTTCTTCTCTCTGGATAACAGTCTGTTGTTCTGTATTTCCTGGATTGCATCTGGAGCTCCTATATCGAACAGGCTGTCTAATTCCAGCACAAATGCTCCTCTTTTTCCTCCAAGGTTACTTGCTCTTCCTTTGCTTTTCACCAGAGCACGATGTTTCTCATGTAGTTTCACGAAGAGCTTCATTGCGTTGTACTTGGTCATTCTGCCAGAATGGGATGATAGATTCAACTGTTTCATATGCAAGGTCTTGAACCATGGGCCTCCCTGCATTTTCCGGTAAATTCTGAAGATTAAGGAAATACTGGAACGCCTGTCTGTTGGTGGGAAGCTGGGAACCACTGATAAAAGCTGAAGGGTATCCAACCAGGAAAGTTTCAGTGAGAGATCTGGTAGATGGCCCAGTTGACACCTGCCTGTGGACAGTACGTGGAGGTTCTGAGATATCAACTGTGCGCCCACGGAGCTCCCTCAGCTCCTTGCTTAATGCCATTGTGAAGTTGTAACTTGTAGATGGTTTTCTAGATTCTGATTGATTTCTGTTGTTTCCTGAAAAATGATAGATAATTATTATTATTATTATTATTATTATTAATTATTATTTATTTATTATTATTATTATTATTATTGTTATTATTATTATTATTATTATTATTATTATTATTTATTAATTTTATGCTCTTTCATTTGATACCTAATTTGTTGCTCTGTCTTGTTTAGATCAAAAGTTAAAGTGCAAAACATAATTCAAGGGACCCCGGAATTGGCGCTTTGGCCGATTTCAAGGCAGAAAATTTAAAGCTCCATGCGACAATGCTTCCCAACATCCTAGGTCAAAATAGTTGTGATTTTCGGCTTTTTCAGGTCAAAAAGCATGGGAAAATGTACAGAAACCTATGAAAATAAGAAAAAGTTGATTTTTGAACAGGCCTAATGTGCCCTGCACTTCAGCATAAATTGTGGTTTATATCTGAATATCCATATCCATATAATGTGAGTTGTGTCATTTAAGCATTATGATCTGGTTTTATCTGCAGAAAAGATGTTAAGTGCTCAGCAGTTAGCTAGATTGTAGAAATTGTCACTGAAATAAAGCAAATACAGTGATGTCAACTGTGGCATTATCGTTATCATATTTCGAGGCCAAACTTTAACTCAAATGACCTTGACTTGACCCATGGAGTTGCAAAATGATATCCTACTGTTATCATGTGCCTATAGAACTACTCAGTCTCTCCAAAAACCATAAAAATGACAGTAAGATCACCAAAATATCTCCACGACTGCCTGGGATATGGGATATTCCTTATTTCTGGGGGTGTTTGAACTCCAATGACCTTGAGTATTAACGAATGTGAGTCAAAACGACTCCCAAAGTATCTGCAACCGTTCCAGATCGACTCATCATCCTAAAAACCCATAGAAATGACACCAAGATCATCAAATCCATCAAGTATTTACCAGGATATGGGATTTTTTCAGTTTCGCCGGCCATCTTGGAAAATGGCTGCCATATTGAAAAAGCCAAGCGGGGGTCAGGTGTACACCCGATTGATTCTTGAATGGGGTGGTATAAGCTTTCAAAATATGTCAAGATTTGCTTTATAACAAACAATGCAGGGTTCTGACCCCGTGCAACCGGACTATTAATTTTCCATAATCCCTCCTAATTATTTTGTGAACGCTGTACAGAGATATACTGTATATTCTGGCTCTTTGCCTTTTTCCTTCATTCCCTGACGAGGTGTACTTTTGAATACACGAAAGGCCTTGGAATGGCTTTCCATTTTTCCATGTGGGCAGAGGCGTCATGCTCACAGGGGTTGGTTGGGCACGTGCCCCCCCATAAAAAAATTACTGGAATAAATTTAAATTTAGGAAATAATATTTAGTAACGATAAGAGAATTCAAATAAATTAACCCTATATATACTGCTGACTTTTGTCACGTGCCCCCCAAATTTACTAAGAATACGGAGTAAATTTCAATTTTGGAAATAATATTTAGTAAAGATAAGAGAATTCAAATAAATTAACCCTATAACTGCTGACTTTTCTTATCCTTAAAATGTAGTTTAAAGCACTGAATTACTGATTTGTTACAACTGATTACAAATTATTTCTCTGACAGTGCCTCCCTCAAAAATATTTGTTGCATGACAGCTCTGCTTGTGGATGTTCATTTTATAAAACCTTATGAACCTTATGTTGTTTCGTGCGTTGATCTCTCTTCAAACGGAGGTCAAGCTGGTGGCCCCGCCTCTAGGTCTGGCTGGTGGTGAGAGGAGTTGCTTTCTTGCGCTCTCCACCGTACATAGCCAGGCACGCCCGGCTCATCTGGTACTGTCCTGAGCCAGGCATCCAGTCTTTTCTTGAAGACTTCAACTTTGACCCCCGTTACGTTTCTGAGGTCCTTAGGAAGCTGGTTGAAAAGTCTTGGCCCCCTGACAACCAAGCTATTTTCCTTCAGGGTTGAGGAGGTCCCTTGTCGGCCTTTAATTTGGGAACACTACACATTCTGCCTTTCCTATTTTCCAGTGTTGTTTGAATGGTAATTGGGTTTAGTTTTAGGTTTGGTACCAGTTTTTCGATCATTTTCCATATGTAGATTATGATGTACCTCTCTCTTCTTCTTTCCAGTGAGTACAGATTTAGTTTACGTAGTCTTTCCCAGTAGTTGAGTTCTTTGCAGCCATCAATCTTGGCTGTGAAATGCCTTTGCGTTTCTTCTAGTTTATTAGTTTCTTCCTTTTTATATGGGGACGTCAAAACTGAGCAGTATTCAAGTTTTGGTATAATCAGTGTTTTTAGCAGGGGAATCATTACTGTCCTGTCCCTTCTCTTGAACGTTCTTAGAACCTGTCCGGCGACTCTTTTTGCTTTATTTATCGCTATCTGATTTTGTGTTTCGAATTTCGCATCATCTGTCATTATTATCCCGAGATCAATCGCTTTCATGCTTCTCTGAATTTCCTGTCTATCTGGAGTATAATATGCAGTCTGTTTAAGTTCTTCTTTTCTACCATATCTCAGGAGCTGAAATTTCTCGGTGTTAAATGACATGTTGTTGTCTTCTGACCATTTGTATATTTTGTTCGTGTCCCTCTGCAAGGCCTCCACGTCATGTACATCGCTGATTTTTCTGCTGATCTTTGTGTCGTCTGCAAAGGATGTTACAATACTGTTGCTATTTACTCCGCTGTCTATGTCTGTTCGCATGATAATGATCAGGAGTGGGGCCAGTACTGTCCCTTGTGATACTGAGGTAAGTACTTCCGATTCTGATGATGATATACCTTGATTTTTGACGACCTGCAGACGTTCTCTGAGGAAGTTGTAGATCCATTTTCCCACTTTGCCTGTTATTCCCATATATTTAATTTTATGTGCTATTATACCATGGTCACATTTGTCGAAAACTTTAGAAAAATCTGAGTATATAACATCGTAGTTGTCATTGCCTTCCAGTGCATCTAAGATATTGTTGTAGTGTTCTATTAGTTGTGATAGGAATGATCTACCTGATCGGAATCCATGCTGATTTTCGTTGAATCTTTCCCGTGTCTCCAGGAAATCATAAATTTTCTCTAACTATTCTTTCAAATACTTTGGTGAGGTGGGACGTCAATGAAATTGGTCTATAGTTCTTTGCTTGAGATCTGTCCCCTCCTTTATATATATAGGGACAATGTTTGCTCTTTTCAAGATGCTCGGTATTTCCCCAGTGTCTAGGGATCTTCTCCATATCCAGTATAAAGGTGTAGCTATTTCATTTTTACAGTTTTTAATCAATAATGAGTTCCAATTGTCTGGACCTGCAGCTGAATGTGGTTTCATTTGTCCTATAGCTCTCGCTGCATCTTCTGGTGTAAAATCAAAGTCTGTTATATACTCTCCTTGCAATTCCTCTTCAAAGAATGCATTTATGTCAGGTATCTCTTTGTCACTTTTTGGGGTACTGAAAACTGATTATTGAGCTCTCAATGTATCAGATACTTCTTTTGGATCATCGGTTAGTTCAATGTTTCTCGTCCTTAAGGGCCCACTGGCGGCGCGCGTTTTTGTTTTCCTTTTTGCATAGCTATAGAAGTATTTTGGATTTTCCTTTATTGCTTCTACCGCCTTTTCCTCTTCCCTCTCTGTATGGTCCTTAATCAGGGGTTGTATTTTCCTATCGATACCCTCCAGTTTTTCTTTTATTGCTTTCCTGTCATTATCTCCGCAGTTGCCTAACTTCGCCTCCACTCTCTTTCTTTTGCGGAAAAGTCTTCTCTTTTGCCTCTCTAGCCAGCTCCTCTTTCCTTTTGGCTGTGATTTCGGAGCATATTTTTCTAAAATTCTCAGCATTTTTTCTTCCAAGGTTGTTAGCATTTCTTCAGTTGTTTTATTCTCGAATATTGGTCTCCATTCTATTTGGGCCATGTGCGATCTGATTGCTTCCCAATTTACAGTCTTCGAGTTTAAGTTAAAGGCCCCGAATTTACTTCTTTCCTCAATATGTGTATTGTTTTTTAATGCTGTCGTCATATTTGTAGATATCTCGATTAAGTTGTGGCCTGAGATAATAGTTGGGGTTATTTTTATATCAGCAATCAAGTTCGTGTTATTCGTGAATACCAGATCCAGGCAGTTATTTTTTCTGGTATTTTCTGTTATCTCCTGTGTCAGCATAAACTCATTTGTGAGAGCCATCAACATTTTTCCTTGCTCCTGGTCTTCTCTTATGCCCCTCTTGTCCTGGTGAATATATATTCCTATCCACCGTTTTGTATTTTATAAATGGGAAGTTAGTCTCCGCAGATCATTATATTGGGGGATGGAGGGTTTATGGCCTTTATTAGCTTTCTGATGTCATTAATGGCCTCCGAGAATTTTTCGGTTGGGGTGCTTGGAGGTCTATAGATGACTATTACTATCACGTTTAGTTTTTCTATTTTCACTGCTAGGAGTTCCACATAGCTGTTTGATTTACTTATTATTGTCTCTGTCATATGACCTTCCTGTACATATATAGCACAGCCACCTTTACGTCTCGTCGTTCTATCCGCTCTTAGTAAGTTGAAGCCCTCTATATTTATCTCTTTCTTATCAATACAATGTTCGCAGTTTTCACAATTTCCTTGGCAGTCTTTAAGATGAGTTTCTGTGAGGCATGCGATGTCCGCCCTTGTTTCGCCCATAAATCCTTTCAGGTACGAAACCTTATTGAGTGATTTGTTTGGTCTTATTCTTTGAATATTAGCCAGGACAATTTTTATGTTCTCTGTTTTTCGTTGCCCCTTGCGCATTTCAAGTTCGTTTTCCTTCGATATCGCTTGATTCGTTGCCCTATGATCCTCCGAAAGAGATCCGTTTCCGCCTACTTGTACTGGTAGCTTCTTGCCCGGTAGCGGTTTGGCTCGGGGGTTTCCAGCTGTGTCAACTGCATGTGGATGACATTTAGCATCCGTAACGTGTCCGCGATGTTGAAAAAAATTTCTTGTTCGCTTATTGTGTTCCTGTTGTTGTTCCTATTGTTGTTATTCCTATTTTCATTTAAACTTTTTCCTTTGTTCTTTGAGTCCGTCGGGAGATGTTAATAGTAGCATTTTGCCCGAATTTGCAGGTTCCATATTTTGCGTAAGTCCTGCAGATGTCTGGGTGGTAGAATTTACATCCGTCTCCAAATTTACAATGACCATTATTATAGAAGAAATTGCATATTGGGGGATGTTCATATATATCATACATTGTCCTCTTTTAAATCTGCAATTATGTTTTATATAATACCTGCATATAATTCCTTCACCATATTTACTCTTGGCCTTTGTTTTTTGCTCCTTATTGGGGGAAAGTTTTACTCCGTTTTCTTGACTGCCCTCTTGTCTTGTCCTATTTGTGCTAGTTGTGTTTGTGTCCTTCGTTACCCTTATGCTGTGTGTTGTCTTTACACTCTTTGTCGCCTGTGTTTTCGGCCTCGTTTTGTGACGGTATTTGATTTTTTACTATTTCGCCTTTCTCCGTTTCTTCCGTTTTCCACTGGTCTTTGTTCCCACTTTCCTCTTTCATTCTCTTCTCGTAGTCTCTTTCTGCTTTAAATACTGTAAAAGAGTTTAATTCGATCAAGCAGTTTTCGCAGAAAAGTTTTATCCCATTAAACTGTTTTGCGTTCGTTGTAAGGGAGATTTTTTCATCTCCCCATTCTAGGCATTTAAAATAAAAAACGTAGCTGCCAAAAATCACACCTCATCGTCCCTGTCTCATCTGTTGCATCCTTACAGATACCACAGCGTTGCGGGTATGTATTAATTTCCAAGTTGGTGAAGTGAATCAAAAAGGGGTATTATGGCAGGTATTGGGTGGGGGATGACTCAAGCTGGGTGAGGGAAAGAATTTTCCGTTACTCCGGGAGCGAGGGGTGGGGGATGTGGCACGCTGTATGCTTCTCACTGATTGGTCCTCTCGACTGTGGCTGCGGGGGATAATGGGGGGATATTTGCGGGCACTTCAAAAACAAGACTTTCCTCACAAAGAGACTCGGAAAAAAAAACAAATGTTGTATATATTAATTTACTTTTTTATTTACTTTTTTAACTTTTTTGGGTATATGCCGCGATTTTTACTGTTTTAAAAAGAAATACCACTATGCACTATCAATTAACTCACAATATCGGTACCGTTTAAAACTGATTAACTGCTGGATTTTTACGGTATAAGATATATATTATTGAATTCAGCAAGTAAAACTACAGTAGAAAATAATAAATAATTTCATTTTTTGTTGCTGGAGTAGAACGGAAAAGAGCCCTCCACTACTCTGTACTATCTAACAAGAGTTCCCATACAACTCCATTCTGCTAATAAAGCATAAAATTAGATTGTTACTGGCAATTGTATGCTATGTAAGTATAGCAAGGCATTACTATCCCATTTATGGGAATGCATAATGGGCATGCATGTATGTACAGTATTGTCCGCTGGTGCATATCTATGGGTATACCTGCATGGACATGCATAAGTGTGTGTGATTTGCCTCTATGTATGTATTTACTGACATCCCTGGTGAAATAGCTTAAATAGGATAGGTTACATAGCTAAGGTTACATAGGATAGGTTACATAGCCTACATAGGATTGGTGGTGGCGTTTTGTTGTACGTTCGTAATTCCCTTAGGGCTATCGAGGTTAAGATAGATTTTCCGGCAGCAATTAATGCGATATGCGTTACAGTTAGGGCACGTAGTATTAGCTTTAATTTCGTTGTTGTTTACAGACCTCCCGTTCAACCCCTCGATACCGATACTAAATTTTACACACTTCTTAGTAACTTTATTAATAATCGGGATAGTATAGTTGTCGGAGACTTTAACTGCCCTAACGTTAATTACGAGACTTTTACTGGTAATGAGGAGGGTTTCAGATTGATTGAGTTCATGGAAGATAATTTTTTACGACAGATGGTCACCGAACCAACGCACAGTGACAATATTTTAGACATGGTGATGACGAACGACGAAAATATAGTCGAAGGTTTAGAAGTAGGTGAGAATTTGGGATGTAGTGATCACCAAATTATTAGGTTTAAGCTATTGATAGAAAACAGTAAGGAGAGTAACGTAATAGAAGTCCATGATTTTCGTAGGGCCAATTTTGATAGTTTTGCGGATAGGATGAGAGTAGTGGACTGGGATAATTTATTTATGGGTAATGACGCAAATTTTCATTGGGAGGGGTTCAAAGAAAGCTTTTTGAATATCGAAAGGGAGTTTATTCCTCGTAGGCCCAAACGCGCTAGTAATCATGGTAGGCCCAAGTGGTGGACGAGGGAAATAGGTGAGTTCATAAACGAGCGTAACAGAAGGTGTAGATTTAAAAAGGGCAATGGCAAGGTAGCTAACTTTAAAAGATGTATCGAGCTTAGATGTCAGGTTAAAAGATGTTAGGAAAGCTAAGCATAATTTTGAGATGCTTGTAGCTGCGGAGAGTATACATAATTCGAAAGTTTTTTGAATACGTCAATAATCGTAAGCCGATAAAAGATAACATAGGCCCTCTAGTGGACGCTAACGGTGCTTTAGCTTCCGATGCTCAGGCAATGGCGGGTATTTTTAACAATTTTTTTGCGACAGTTTTTACCGTAGACGTAAATAATGTCCCCGATGTGGACGATATCGTTCCATTTAGTAGCGAGACTATTTTGAATGAAATAACTGTTTACGAGGGTGAGATTGCGCATTATATCGATAAGCTAAAAGTTAGCAAGGCTCCAGGCCCTGACGCACTTTATCCTAGACATTTGAAAGATTTGAAAGACGTTATCGGAGGCCCCTTAACAAAACATTTTTAATAAGTCACTGGAAAAAATGCAAAAAACTTCACTTTTCTACGTGAAGGTGAAATGATGATAATAAAAACCCACTCTAATAGAGAGAGTTTATTTTCACAACAGTTTCGATGCCCACTTGCATCCTCTTCGGGTGGATACAGAAAAACGAATGAACCAAAAACAAGAGGAAAAACAGTCCAGGGAACATTAAGAAATTTTTTAATGGTCTCTGGACTGTTTTCCCTCTCGTTTTTGGTTCATTAGTTTTTCTGTATCCACCCGAAGAGGATGCCAGTGGGCATCGAAACTGTTGTGGAAATAAACTCTGTCTAATAGAGTGGGTTTTTATTATCATAAGTGACTGGAAGCTGGGATTATTCCTGAAGACTTCAAATTAGCTAACGTCACGCCCATTTTTAAAAAAGGCGACCGCACAGTAGCTAGCAATTATAGGCCTATTAGCTTAAGGTCAATTGTTGGTAAACTTTTGGAATCCATAGTTAGGGATCGTATCGTCGATCACTTAGAAGTCGCGATTTGATTAATAGTAGTCAGCATGGGTTTCGACGCCATAGATCTTGTTTAACTAATTTGTTAGAATTTTATAATGAAACAGTGTGCGAATACGATAGGCAAAGAGCGGCTGACGTTATTTATTTAGACTTTAAAAAAGTGTTCGATACAGTTCCACATAGAAGATTAATTGCGAAGGTTAAAGCGCTCGGTATACGCAGTCAGGTAGCTAACTGGTTAGAGGACTGGCTTCGTGCCAGGAAACAGAGGGTCGTTGTTAATGGTAGGGAATCTGGGTGGTTGGATGTAGGTAGCTGTGTCCCACAGGGTTCAGTGTTAGGCCCATTGCTATTCGTAATCTACATTAACGACATAGATGTTGGCTTGACCAGTAACGTGTCAAAATTTTCGGACGATATTAAAATAGGCGGTAAAGTTCTTAACGTGGACGACAGAAATAGGCTCCAAGACGATGTAAATAGGATTGTGGAGTGGACGGATAAGTGGCAGATGCAATTTAACGTAGACAAATGTAAAGTTTTGCATATAAGTTCTCGTAACAACAATTACACGTACACGAAGGATGATAGACAGTTAGCAATCGTTGACGAGGAAGTAGATTTAGGCATACGCGTATCTAAGGATTTAAAAGTTATGAACCAGTGCCTGGAGTCTTGCGCAAAAGCTAATAGGATGTTAGGTTTCATAGCGCGTAATTTCGAATTTAAATGAAGGTATATTATATTGCCCCTTTACAAGTCCCTAGTCAGGCCTCACTTAGAATATGCCGTTCAGTTTTGGTGCCCATATTTGCGTGAGGATATTGATAGGTTAGAAAGGGTTCAGCGACGCGCCACGAAACTAATTCCGTCACTACGCAACAAGTCGTACGAAGATAGAATTAAAGAGTTAGACTTGCATTCACTCGAAACTAGGAGATTAAGGGGGGGAGTTTATTGAAATTTTAAAAATCGTTAATAAAATTGATAACGTAAATTTTCACAAATTGTTCATTTTCGATAATAGCAATACTCGTAATAACAGATTTAAATTACGTGGCAGACGTTTCATTACTAGCATTGCTAAAACCTTTTTTTACGTTTAAAGTAATTAATAAATGGAATAATCTTCCCGCGTCCGTCGTGAACTCTACCAGCGTTAATATGTTTAAAAACCGTTTAGATAGACATTTTAAAAATATTAACGTTGTTTAAAATAATAAAACAATTAGCAACAGGAGCTCTGGGGTAATGGTCGAGGTTTGAGTCTGTTGACGAGTTAATACCAGCTTGTGACATGCCAGCGTGTGATATACCAGCAATAAAATTATATGAAAAAAAATTAGACTAACACGAACTTAGATGTAGCTCGTAGCGCAAACTAACCCACTTTCTGTTATACTCTTCATACTTTTTTTTTTGTTTTCTTATCCTCTCTTTACTTGCATGTCTGTAGTTTGCATGGTATGACAGTGTTTGAGTTAAGACTGTGTTTGCATGGTTTGTAAGCGTTCTTATTTTACTTCTTTTCATCTTTCACTCCTCTCCTACTTGTCGGCAGTGGCCGGGGGATGAAGGTGAATCTTTCTCTCTCTTTTTCTGAATGAGTGTTAACCCACGAATGATAGGTTTGGCTACTTACTTAACCCCTTATTCTCTCCTTTTAACCCTCTACTCTCTTCTTTCTCTCGTGCTAACCTTAGAGTGGATCGTAGGGTCTTTTTTAGCCTTAGCTTCTGTAGATCTGTAGAACTTTATCTTGAATGACCTAGAACAGATTGTATAGAACTATATCGCTTTGGAGATAGGCCCAACATTCTGGATTTATTTCCCAGCACTCATCCTTCTTACTCTATGAAACTTTTTTGTCCGTTGGGTTCCTCCGACCACAATCTTAGATCTGTCTCCTATACTATCACTCCAAATCGGACTTTGGATCCTCTCAAGAGGAGACGCCTTTGGCACTTTGTCGTTACTGACTGGGAGGCCCTTAGGTAGTACTTCTATGATTTCCCATGGAATGATTACGGCTTCCGTGGCCGGGGCCCCTGCGAGTGCACTGAATGCATCCGGCATGGAGGCGTACACTCCATATTCTATTTTCAATACTAATGCAAAAACCTTGCTTTAACTCTGCTTCCTCTAGTGCTATCAACTACAAAGAGGAGTGTTTCAGAAGGTAACGTCGCCATCCAACACCTGACTATTATTCAGCTTATATTTCTACTCGGAATCGTACAAAATCTGTTCTTCGACTCGTCGAAAATTTCTTCATGAGACAAAAATGTGAAAAACTATCTAATTCTAATTCTTCTCGCTCTTTCTGGCACCTAGCCAAAAACCTCGAAAAGAGCATTCAGTATGCACACGACGAGATAAAGGATCTTAACTCTAGTCTAAACTCGCTTACTGAAAATAATCGTAGCATGGAGATGGTAACATACGAGCACGATTCAATTAGGAATAAATTAAACAGCCTAGACGATAATTCACGTGCCAATAACTTAATCATAATGGGGGTATCTGAAATGAATAGAGAAACAAACGGCGAAACGGAGAAAAAGGTGGAGGACATAATAAAAGATAGACTGAATTTGGGGAATATTAAGATCAAAAGTGCTTTTAGATTAAAAGGACAAATTCCACCACAAAAAGCAAATTCTAGAGTTAGAGACACGACTGAATCTAAGACGCCAACTTCAGCTATAAAAGTAATATGTGAGGATGAGACTCACAGAGCTTTAATACGAAAAAACAGAAGAAAGCTGAAAGGATAAAAAATCATCTTCGTCAATGACGACGTATGTGAGGAAACACGTAAAAATTCGTAAAGAAAAGCTCCCTAAACTCATAGAAGCGAGGAGACTCGGGAAAGTTGCCTACTTCCTTGGAGCGAAGTTAATTATTAAAGAAAGAGAGACTCCTCCAACGCGGAATACTTCGATCAAAGGAGTTCACCTTGTTAGTGAAGAAGCATTCGAAACTATGAGAAGTACGAAAACGCCAGCCGACAGTCGGCACACAGGAGGCCTGCGAATAACTCCGCATACAATCTTAACAGTCGACTTTCCCATTCCCGGCTCAACTGGGCGGTAACCCCTTATTCCCGTATTCTGTATTTAGTGAAATTGTTTGAGAACTACTGTTAAATGGCTTTCATCGATAAAGACTTTCATAGTATATGTGCCGATATTAATCATTTCAATTCATTACCAAAAAATTCTCTATCCAGTTTAGAGAATCCAGAACAGGAATCTGGTGTAGGCAATTGCATGATCTCATCGTTAGATGAGTTTAATGCCTTTGTATTACAAAAAGATATTCATAAAAATCTTTCTGTGCTAAGTCTAAACATTCGAAGCTTACCTAGGAACTATAACTACTTATTCGCCCTTTTGAAAACTTCTACGGTCAAATTTAGTGTTATAATTCCCACAGAAACCTGGTTAAATAGTACTATTAAAAACCTATATAATATAGATAATTACGTTGCTTATCAAATTGTAAGAGATAGTCAGATTGGTGGGGGTATCTCTGTGTATGTGCATCAAACTTACGACTCTAACGAAGTATTTTCTCTATGTAATAGTGACAATGAAAACCTGATTGTGAATATAAAAGACGAAAGTAATGTATATTCTGTCCATGCAATATATAGACCACCTAATACTAGTATCAATAGCTTTTTAATTCACTTAGATAACATGTTATGCAACTTTCATAAATCGAATGCCATAGTTGCGGGTGACTTCCACACCAATTTGCAATCTGAAGCAATCTCTCATAAATTTTTAAACTTAATGAATTCTTTCTATCTTAGTCATTCTATTACCAAACCCACTTGAGTCTGCAGCTATGGCAATCGAGTAACAGAATCTACGATTGATAATATACTTGTAAATAGCAATGCCCTCGTAAATTCTGGAATTATAACCACAAACATCAGTGATCATTTCCCTACTTACGCTATATTCAATAACATTGTTCAGGTTGCGGACAAAACAACTATTGATTACAGAATATTCTGAGGTTAACAAAAGAAAATTTATTGGGGCTGTAGAAAATACTTGACTTGACTCTGACGAACCGTTAAATGACCCAGATCATATGTTTCTTTCAGTTCTTCTATTACACCTTATTCCATATTTTTAATATTTGCTTTCCTTTAACACTTTGGGTGCCACGTCACACGTATGTGTGTGCCAGTTATTTTTTTTTTCTGGCGATGGCACACACATACATGTGACACACATTTTTCAACTCCTGAGCGCAGCACACAAATATATGTGACAGTATAGGGAAATTACTATGTTATTTGAAATCTGTGGGCTCTGAGGAAAATTTTTATATATTATACTTGGTCGTTGGGACAAAATTTATTAAATATCCAGTGTTCTGTTACAGTTACTCAAATCAGTTTATAGTGAAATATATTTAGCATTTTTATGATTTATTTGTATTATTATGTGCATGTATAATGCACAAAATAATACTATAATGCTAAAACTATAATGATATAAGTAACTGCATCCAGGTTCCGGCACGTGGAGCCAGGTGGATGGTGGAACCCTTTTTTTTTTTTTTTTTTTTTTTTACTTCCGTTGTTTTTGGTTACAAAGACTTACATGAAAATACTTATTGTAATCTATTTAGGAAATAAACACAAATACATTTTTATATAAAAAAAATCCTTTTATTTGATTACAAAATACAAAGCCTTTTATGTGAATATAATTATTGTAATTTATTTATGAAAATCTCTAAAACATTCTAGACAAAAGAATGTTTCCCCAGGGCAAGAGCTGCAATACGTATGCACATTCTTAGCATGTTTCCTTGCTTCTTCTCTGCCTCTCTCTTTTGTGATTTTTTCATAACATTGTTTGCATCTTCTTCTGATCTTTTTTCCCTGAACATTTTTCTTTTCAAGAATTAAATGTGATGTAGACGCTGGTCTCCTTTGCCGGGTAAAGTCTCTTCAAAATCCAGGAGTGCCAAAGTTATTTTCTCTTTGAATTCTTTCAGTTGCATCTTTTTGCCAGTTACTTTTTTATACACAATCCAAGCATTCACAACTGAGACTCCTAATAGAAGTGCAATGGCAAGCTTGCGGTACCATTTTATACCCTTCCTAAGTGCCGTTTCATAGGATGCCATCTGGTCAGAGATGTCTATTCCGGTCTTCCCCTTATTGTATGCAATAATTCCTAAGGCTTCTTTCCACTTTTCCTACGATTTCTTTGCCTTTCTTGTGTATTGGATGGGCCTGGTTCTTCAGTTTCCCTCTCTTCTCTCTCTCTAATTTCCACAAGTTCAGGACTGTGTTTTGTTGATAATAACCGGACATCTCTGGCATCTTTCCATTTCAATACAACTATTCCGTTTTGTTCTTCCATTGCAATCATTTCCCCTTTTTTTCAGGTCTGCACTCATTACCTCAGGTGGCATGTTCTTCTTTATTTTATAAAATATATAGTTATTTAAACATAAGATAATAATTTTAAGATTATAATTTTATAAATATTTATAATAGAATCTGAAAAAAAGAGAAAATAATGAAAAAAAGTCACACACATGGTTGTGCCATGACCAGAAAGGCTAAATTTGTTACTTGTCACACACATGGGTGTGCCATGGGCTCATAAGGAGTGACTATTTAAAAAAATAAAAATGCATATATTTAAAAAAATTATTAGAATTTTTAAAAATTTCTTATGCATTTCTGTTTCTCTATTCATGCCTATTATTAATTCACACACAAAAAAAAATGGGCTGGTGGGAAATTTTTGCGGATTTGGGCGTGGCACCCAAAGTGTTAAGGAGAAAAACAGTTTCGCCCAAAAGTGTCGCAAATCCATGGATCACTCCAGGAATTATTACTTCAATAAAGAACAGAGATAAATTATTCAAATTGCAATTACTGAGCAAAATTCCTAAAATACAATATACTCAATACAGAAACAAATTAACTAAAATAATCAAAATTGCAAAATATAACTATTATAACAATCAATTTTCCAAACATAAAGGAGACATGAAAAACACTTGGACATTGGACAACCATAAACAATCTTCTCGGAAAACAAATTAAGAAAAATTCAACAGAGAAACTAAATGTTGATAATAAAGAAATTACTGATGATACTGCTATTGCAGACTCTTTAAATGCACATTTTACTTCAATAGCGGATAAGCTTCGCTCACAATTAATAAATAATGATCACTCACCTCTAGAATATATGCCACCCAGCCCACTAAATTCATTTTCTTTTGTTCCTGCTGCCTCTACTGAGGTCCAGAATATTATTGGTAAATTAAAAAATACAAAAAATAACACTCATAACATTCCTGTTGACATTGAAACTTGTTAAAGATAAGATATCTGTAACTTTGGCTAAAATTATCAAGTATTTCCAAAGGAATATTCCCATCAATGCTAAAACTGGTTGTATAACACCCCTTTTTAAAGGGGGTGATCCTACACTAGCAACAAATTACAGGCCGATGTGTTCATTATCTGTGTCCAGCAAAGTTTTTGAAAAAATTGTAAAAAGTAGAATGCAGCGATATTTAGAATCCCACAATTTATTATCTCCAAATCAATATGGCTTTCGTAATAATAAAACAACGGAAATGGCTATTTTAAATCTTATGGAAAATGTAAATATAGCTAAGGAGCACGAAGACATAATGATATCAATATTTATGGATTTCAGTAAGGCGTTTGATATAATACACTATAATATTCTACTGAATAAATTATATTGTTACGGCTTTAGAGGAGCAATCAGTGATTGGTTTAAAAGTTATTTGTCCAATAGATATCATTTTGTATCAGTAAATAAGGTTTGCTCAACTAAAGCGCTTGTCAAACATGGTGTGCCACAGGGCTCAGTTCTGGGTCCAGTGTTATTTTTATTATATATAAATGACCTTCCACGTTCATCTGATATACTGAAATTCATAATGTTTGCAGATGATACAACTGTCTCTTTTTCTTGCAAAGATGTTAATACAGCTAAGAATATATTTCATTCAGAATTCATCAGTGTAATGAAATGGTTGACCACCAATAAACTCTTCCTAAATACCAGTAAAACAAATTTCATGATTTTTACTAATAAAAGAAATGTATATCTTCATGAACTTAATGTTAATGAAATCGCCATAAAGGAGCGTACTGTAACAAAATTTCTTGGTGTAATGCTAGATAAGAAATTGCAATAGAGTAATCATGTAAATTATATCGCGAAAAAGATTTCAAGGAGCGTTGCTATAATGTTTAAACTTAGAAATGTAGTCCCTAAACAAGTTTTATTGACTCTTTATCATACTCTTGTTCTTCCTTATATAACATACTGCACCCTTGTTTGGGGAAGCTCCGCTAACAACGCATTAAATGGTATCTTTGTTATCCAAACACGAGCAATAAGGTTATTATCTGATGCTGATTTCCTTGATCACTCTAGTGCATTATTTAAAGAGCTAAACCTACTAAAGCTCAATGATATAACCAAACTGGCACATTTTATTTTTATTTACAAGTGTAAGAACAAAATCATTAATTTGCAATGGGTAAATAGATATTTTGTAACTCATCAAGAAATCCACTCGTATCAGACCAGAAATAGATCAAAGCTTGTTATACCTCAATTTAGATTGTCTTCATCTCAAAAACTACCCATTTTCATTGGATTAAAACTATGGAATGACTTGCATGCCGATATAAAAAATATTGTGAATGTAAGTTTGTTTAAAACCAAGTTGAAATCCCAATTAATAATGGCATACTAACAAAAATCTAGGATTAATGTCCACTAATATTGTTCAATATTGTCCATTAATATTGTTTAATATTATAATACATGTTTTAACTATTAATAATACTTATTTATTTATTTATTTATTTATTATTATTAATTAATAACAACTAGCTGCTTATTTTTAATAAGAGCCCAGAAAAGCCTAAAGCTTAAGGGCCAAATTAAATAAAATAAATAGTCGAGCTTGACAATTATTCATGTCATTGTAAATTGAAAAAAATTATTTATTTTATTATTATTAATAAAGGTTATTCTATTCTATTCTATCCTATAACCTCTCCAACAACTTTACTACTTCTTCATTCCTTCCGACAGCTCAGTTGCCCTCTCTTTTCCTGATAAAGCTGAACTCTTTGCTCAATACATTCGCCTCCAATTCAACCATGGAAGATTCCGATGCTGTTCCTCCATTTCATACTCCCTCTGATATAATTGGGTTAATTAATAACCCAAAATACTTCTACACGTTTGCGAAAAGAAAACTGCAGTATAAAGAGAGTATTAATCCGCTTAAAGATGGGGCGACAGAATATACAAATGGTCTAGAGTAGTGTGGGCGCAAAATGGACGAGTGCAAGAATGTTGCAGAGTTAATGATCAATGTTGCAAAGGGGGTGGGAGTGTGCTATAAAGGAGGGAGGGTTATGTTGCAAAGGGGTGGGGGGTATGTAATGAAGGGGGGTGGGGAGTATGCAGTGAAGAGGGGTGGGGGAATGCTGCAGGTGCAACAAGGGGTCATGAAACTTGGAGGCGGCGTTATCCCCCAAGAAAAAGACAGGAGAAGGAGAGAAAGGAAGAGAGGTGTTCACGTGGCTTCTGCCAAGTGCATATTAATACTTCAGCCGACCCGCCTTCCTCTTATAGGCCCCTAATCAGCCAGTTGGCTTAGAAGGAGCCAAGGGGGAGAAGGGAGGTTGAGGGGAAGGGGACTTCGGGGGGAGAAGGAAGGATAACCTCCCCCAAAGGGTTGCCTTAACCTAAGAGAGGAAGAGAAATGAGAGACGGAGGAGGACTTTGAGGAAGAAGGTGGGATGTCCTTACCCCCATAGAGAAACCTAACCTAAGTCTTAACCTAAGGAGGAAGGCAGGAGATCTTTATTCGACCGAAATTCACATCCATGTGACTGCTCTGAAGCGAGGGGGTCTTATATAGAGGAGGGTTGAGTTGCCAGATATCACTTTTTAATTTAATTGTTCAGGTATACATTATTAGGGTGAGTTGCTAAACACCACCATTTATTTTAATTCGTTACCAAAGCAAACGAACTTTCTCCTTTAAGAAAATTAAAAACAATATTAATAAAAAAATTACATTTAAAATGAAACAAACAAAACACGATTCTGTTTTGAAATAAGTAGAATTTAAATACACACTCCTATACATACGATGGAATGATTAAAAAATAAAATAATAATGCATAAACATCAATATAGGTGAAACACACACACACACACACACACACACACACACAAAATTATATTAAATAATAAACAGCCAAAGAAATAAACACATTAACTGTCTATTTTCTTTTGGCAAACCTTTCTTGTGTTTCAAAAAGAGAAAAAAATATCATTAAACACCTTTTACTTTCTCCTTATAGTGAATCATTAAATAAAATAAGCACATTAACTGTGTCTATTTTCTTTAGGCTATCATTTCTACTGCACAAAATCAGAAAAATAAAAAAGAAATCATTCAGTTAACATATTCTCTAAGAGTAATTTTCAATTTTCCTTTACTAAAACCTTAGAATGTATACTGTCTATTTAATTTTGTCATTCCTTATAAATATATAAAACGGACTTTCTCCTTTAAGAGAATCAATTATTAAAACCAATATTAACAATATAACAAAAACTAATTATTTAAACGCCGTTCTATTTATTTTCTTTCTTTCAGTTATTAAAACGAATCCCAATATTAACACTCTCTATTTAAGAGTGAACGAGGGCAGGTAATGAAAAGGTCCAACCCATATTTACTCGAGGCTTTTTTAAAGCCACAAACTAGACACTTTGGAATGCGGGTGGGGCTTTCACTCTAAAAGACTCGCTTCCATATACATTCCCTTCATGTGAACGTTTTTCCTTGTATATAAAAAATGTTTTATATTTTATCAACTTCATTATTTTCCTTTACGTTTAATTTGTATGATAGCATGTTCATAGTTAACATCTCTGTTATTGAGATGAATGAATAAAAAAATGGAAAGATATATTATAATTATTATTATTATTATTATTATTATTATTATACATTTTTTCAAAATTAATACACATGTACTTTGGAAGTACTCAACAATTGAATAAATACTTTTCCTAATGAATGTAAAACTAAATTTAAAATTATCTTTCCAAAATTGTTCTGAAAAATGCTTTATGCAAAGTGTAATGAAAAAGAAGAGCTTCAGATTTCATTCACACCATGCGTACACTTATCTCGTGTTGGAAAATAAAACGCACCAATGAAACTCTAGACTCATTTAAAATACAGAGTTCATTCGCACAATACACACACACACAATATATATATATATATATATATATATATATATATATATATATATATATATATATATATTAGCTAACTCCTTTTCACCGATTCGTTCATTCTAACAATGGTCAAGCTTTTCACTCCGCCTTAGACCTAGAGTTTAACTTGGAAACCGAAAACATTAATCGGGGCGGGGAAAAATGTCATCGCCACGGTCACTGAACAGCGACCGCCGGCTAATCCTGTAGGATATCTAGGGTACCCATTTATCAGCCAACCACGCAGAAATTCAACAACTAAATACAATTTTACCACACTCCTACGCGAGAAGTCATGCCGAATACAAAAAAATACTTTTCCTAATGAATGTAAAGCTAAATTTAAAATTCTCTTTCCTAAATTGTTGTGAAAGATGCTTTATGCAAAAGTGTAATGAAAAAGAACAGCTTCAGAGTTCATTCACACCATACGTACACTTATGTCGTGTACACTTTCATTTCAACATTGTGTCCGGCAACTTTTACAGAATCTCTTTCCAATTTTGTTGTGAAAGATGCCAAAGTGTAATGAAAAAAAGAACAGCTTCAGAGTTCATTTTATAGTGTACACTTTCAACATTGTGTCCGGCAACTTTTACAGAATCTCTTTCGAATTTTGTTGTGAAAGATGCCAAAGTGTAATGAAAAAAAAAACAGCTTCAGAGTTCATTCACACCATGCGTACACTTGTCTCGTGTACAGAGTGTACACTTTCAACATTGTGTCAGGCAACTTTTACAGAATCTCTTTCCAACTTTGTTCTGAAAGATGCCAAAGTTAATAAAAAAAAGAAGAGCTTCAGAGTTCATTCACACCATGCGTACACTTATCTCGTGTACACAGTCAGTGGGAAATAAAGCACACCAATGAAACTCTAGACTCATTCAAAATACAGAGTTAATTCACACCATGTGTACACCTAACTCGTGTACACAGTTAGTGGAAAATATACTTAAAAAGTACTCAACAATTGAATAAAATTACTTTTCCTAATCAAAGTAAAACTAAATTTAAAATTCTTATTTAGTATGGCCGCATAATAATAAAATATTGTTGTGATCAATATTGCATAAAGGGATGGTTTGGGGAAATCCAAGTATGGTGTCAAATATTGTCATGGTAGAGGCAGCAAGGGGTAATACGAGCATTAAATCTACGGAGAGAATATAAAGATGGCATTAGTCGCCCAAAGCATGGACCCGTTATATCGGTGTTACGATTCGTACACAATTTAGACCCGCCCAGTTACATTGACAACCAATCATCACGAGCCACTCTTAGTCCTCCGAGTTTCCAGCGAAAACAATAGGATACCCATTTATCTACCAACCAACCAGACATTTCCGTGCATTTTCACGAACTAAACACAGTTTATTCACACTCTGGCACACTATTTGAGAGAAACATGTATCCATATTTTTCCTTTTGCCTAGCAAACGATACTCTCTAAATTCTATTAAATACTCATGCAGACCTTTAGCCACAATCTCACTACCAACCTCGTCATGATATATATTAATGTAGTGGTAAAAATATTTAAGATTCTCCATGATGACAAGATTTACATTCTCATTCGCAGGGTACGAGTACTCGGTATGATGCAACATGACAATTTCGCTTGTCGCACCACTCATCAACAAGATTCACTAACCATTTTTGTTGCTTCTCTTCTGCACGTGTTGTTTCTTTTACTTCACGGTATATATAAGCTTTTATAAAGTTTAGTCCTACAACATAATTCAATACATCACTTGTACCACAAAATCCAGCAATGCTCTCGCCAGATTAGCCATAGAGTATATGTACCTCTTGTTCCTTCGCACGGTTCAATATAGCCTTAAAAGCATCAAAGGATGGTAGAATAAGGGTCTTTCAGTGTTCACCTCATCTTCACCTTTTACCGAATATCACTTCATAAAACTCGAGTACACATTATTAAAAGTAGCCATCACTATTTTTCGTCTGCGTGAGAGAATACACATCTGAGATCCACGGCTTGCACCGCTCAACTGAACACGCAGGGGTAGAGATATGCCCAGGTAGTAGCAGGAGTCACGTGACCGATCATACAGGGGGCGAGGCTTAGAACAGATAATTCAAATGAATGAATTTATTAATATCTTCCCACCTGTTAATTTCTAGGAGAAAGAATAAGCGCGAGATATCCCATTATAAAAGTTACGCCAGGAATTCCGGGGGTACTGGGGCACAATAGTACCCTGGGTAGAGTTTAAGGGTTAAAATTACAAAAAACTTGTAATAATTTTGATACTACGATTTCAAGGTTTTACGATAAAAGCAAGAAGAAAGGAAAGAACACGAACAACAGAAAGAAGCAAATTCGAAATTTTTAATTTTCACACCAAAGGTATAAACTAGGAAGATGTTGCATCCAGCATGGAGGTAATAGATTGGATTTCCATCTTCGTCAGATCATTGTGGAAGGAACAAAGGTACAGGGATCAAATATCGTAGACATACCAATATTATCTTAAGGAAATGCCTAATTCTTAACGTAACTTAACTGAACCTAGCCTAACTTACACTTCTTTAGGGTGAATTTCACACTTAAACACATGAAATGAATGAATGAAGCAAACCCACAAGGAAAAAGAAGAAATGTTTCCAAGTCCTTTCGTGTAATCAGCAGTACACCTCGTCGGGGAATGGAGAAGGCGAGTGACGAAAATATTTACATATGTACAACGGAACAGAGAAATAAAGAGATAAGCACATGGTTAACAAGCATTGATTAAAAGAGCTTGGCAATGACGTCACAACGACATTGTGTAAAAGCAGGCGAAACTTTCACTTTAATTCATTACAAGATTGGAAATAGAGGGTGGAGTCGTGTCAGTTATCTCTCTGTGCCTTGACCAATTGTTAAGTGGTGAACATGATATCTGACGTTCCAAACGTGTTTGAAGCACACATGTTGATAAATATATCGCTCGGTAAAATTGCAGCCCGCCGTTCCGGAAGAACTGATGCAGCTTTGCATAAATCCTTATTAGTTGCCTCTGTGTTACATAAAGCCCGTTTTGTTTACTTAGAAGAAGCACATAATTACCACCACACCATATTTTTCCCACCACAAGGGCAACCTGAGGAGTTTGCTCCCGACCCACCTCGTGCACCCACACCATTACCTGAAGTGACCGTTGCCCCAGTGGTGACGTCAGTGATGCCTCTCGATTGTTGTGATAATAATACCTACCAAAATGATTATTCAGCCATTGACTGCATTAGTGAAGAGTGTAAATCTAGATTAGAAGACAGTGACAGTGAAGTAGACTCGAACAGTGAATATGGTTGCAATGATTCCTTGCACCATACCAGAAAAAGGCGGAGAGTATCTGATCAGGAAACAGAGGCAGCAGTTTCCTCAATTTTACCAAAACGATTAAAATCTGATTTAGAACAGGAACAATGCTCAGGCTGTTATTTTAGGGAACCTAAAAGTTTGTGTTCATGTGGCTTCGATCTCACCTCTTGTCGTTGTTCTGAGCAGTCAGCGGACGACGAGATTTGAGCATGGAAGTTGACCACATAACTTCTCTTGTATCTATCTTCAGCTTCAATCAGCAACAGCAACAACAATCAGATTTGTGTTCGAAGCAGGCCCACCACCAAACAGATTCCGTGGGCCTCCTGTGCTGGCTCTGACGGCGTAGCGAATTTGTATATATTGTGAATATATCCTCGCTTCAAATGCGTCCTGCAGGATTCGAGTTCGGCTCTTCTTCTCCAGCGATAGCTTCAAGTACCTGATGCTCCATTAGCCGACCCCATCTCCCATCCGCCTTATATTTATATTTGTAATTAAAAAATTATCATTATTATTGTTATTTAAAACATCATGGAAAATAAAATTCTTATACAGTGTGTCCGTAAAGTCATGGTGGGATTTTAAATAGCTATATTATTGCAACGAAACATGATAATGAGATGAAACAATGCCAAATTTAAGAACAACTCTCAAAGTTGTATCTTGTAGTTAGTCTAGGCTAAGCTTAACCTTTATCTCGTAGTTAGTCTAGGCTGTCCACATGCCTATGTTGAACATGAGCGTAATAGCCCGAAAGTTAATGTGTGGTGTGCTCTAGCACGAGATCGAGTGATTGGCCCATTTTTCTTCGCGGAACCCACTGTGACGTCACACAACTACCTCGCTATGTTGGAACATTTTGCAGTACCCCAATTTATTGACAATAATGTCATCTTTCAGCAAGATGGTGCTCCTCCGCACTATGCCAACGTTGTTCGAGAATTCCTTAATGAAAAATTTCCACAAAGATGGATAGGAAGAGGAGGATGGAAGCCATGGCCTCCACGCTCTCCGGACCTGATACCTTTGGACTTTTATTTGTGGGGTTACGTCAAGCAAAGCGTGTACAGTGTACCCATTAGAGATATTCATCACTTGCACGAGCGAATCACGGAAGCTATCGCATCCGTCACTCCTGATGTTCTTGGGCGTGTGTGGCCGGAATTGAATCACCGCCTAGATGTCTGCAGGGCTACCAGAGGAGCCCATATCGAACTACGTTAAATAAAGTTATTCTTTTAGAGTTGTTCTTCAATTTGCCTTTTTTTCATCTCATTATCATGTTTCGTTGCAATAATATAGCTATTTAAAATCCCACCATGACTTTACGGACACACTGTATAATAATAATGGGGAAACTGTTAGCCACATGAGTGAAATAGACTAACAACATAATTCGAAGTGTTAGTACGAAACAGTCATTTTATATAAAATAAATTGTAAAACAAGAAGAACACTTTTATTTGGACAAGATCCTTTACGTAAACATCGTTGTTATTATTTTAAAAAGGAAAATTTTACAAAGATAAGATTGCTGAAAATGCTATTACGGTACGCCTCCAATTGCCTGGAACTTATGACGTTATATATATATATATATATATATAGTTTGTCTGTCTTATTTTATTATTATTTTTCTTTTAGATGAATCCTGTACAGTAAATAAATTATATTTTTCTGTATAAACGTTTGTTTGCCTGAAACAATAGGGTGTGTCGAATTTTTCAACTTTCAAATTCCAAATATGAGGGGTGCTAAAAAGTTGCAGCATGACTTAGGAATTCTAAAGATATTTTTGTTAATTTAATATAATTTAGTTTTGCTTGGTAAGAAGCTACATAAAAATAGTGACTTTTTTGACTTTTTTGTGGAATTATACAGGGTGTCCCAGAATTAACTATCTATTTCAATGAAATCGGACAAATTTTTTTAAAACACTTTTATTTATGTTTATCATGTTTAATATGTGTTAAAAATGTATAAATTTCTAAATTTTTGTCATAATTTTATTTTCATAATTTTTTCTGGTCCAATGAAAGACCGTCTGAAGTCATAGAATGGCAAAGAGACTCTCCAAAAGTTAACGTGTGGCTTGGAATGACCAAATCCAAAATTTATGGCCCATTCTTCTTTGCGGCTGCAACTGTAACAGGTACCGTCTACCTTGATATGCTTCAGCAGTTTCTCGAACCACAGCTTCTTGATGATGGCATTCTTGATAATGTTGTGTTTCAACAAGATAGAGCACCATGTCATTATGCTCTAATTGTTCGAGAATAGCTCAACAGACGCCTTCCGAATCGGTGGATTGGACGTGGAGGACCTCGACTTTGGCCTCCGCGTTCTCCGGATTTGACACCCCTTGATTTCTTTGCATGGGGTTTCATAAAAACAAAGGTTTATCGCCAAAAGATCAATGCTTCTTGTTGAAACACAACATTATCAAGAATGCCATCATCAAGAAGCTGTGGTTCGAGAAACTGCTGAAGCATATCAAGGTAGACGGTACCTGTTACAGTTGCTTCCGCAAAGAAGAATGGGCCATAAATTTTGGATTTGGTCATTCCAAGCAACACGTTAACTTTTGGAGAGTCTCTTTGCCATTCTATGACTTCAGACGGTCTTTCATTGGACCAGATAATTAAAAAATTATGAAAATAAAATTATGAAAAAAATTTAGAAATTTATACATTTTTAACACATATTAAACATGATAAACATAAATAAAAGTGTGTTTTTAAAACATTTGTCCGATTTCATTGAAATAGATAGTTAATTCTGGGACACCCTGTATAATAATTATTATATTAATAATTATATATGCTGTATATATAATGCACTGCTGTTTTTGCTTATTTCACAGGGTGAAACATATTCATCAGTGTGCTGAAGATTACTTGTCCGTCAGTGCTACCATCCTAACCAGTGGGAATTGACCTACAATGGCTCCTAAAAGGAGGACAAGACTGGGGACATTCACACATATGAGCAACCTAATTGGAACTGGTAGAGAGTTGTTGCCCTCTGAACTCCCAACTCTGCGAGACATTCTGAAATATGGGCTACTGCTAAGAGAAAAAAATGGTGAGGATGTGAGAAACTACCCAGCAGCCAGTCTTGCAAAGGACATTTACCCTAAAGTGCTTGAAAAGTGGGAACGAGCAAACAGTTCTTTTGTAGCCCCCGTTGTAAATTCACGAATCACAATCTTAAACAAGATCCAAGAGAGCTGGGAGCAGGCCAAAAACATATATCTTGGGAGAGGAAAGCTACATGTCAAAGAGGCTTTCATTGCAAAACTTGACAAGCTTTTTGACATCCTCAGTTGCAAGTGTAAAATTGTTCTCTGCTCTGAATTTGGCTGCCTTGCAGATGCTGGTTGGAAAAACGAAACTCACATTAACTGTACATGCCCTAGGGAGATGAAGATCCCTGTGAAGGAACTTGCTTTCATTAAAGGTCAGAGAGAGAAGTCTGGTTCTATTGGACCACATCAGATTGGCTTGCCAGATCAACCTGAGCACAACAGACAAGTCAAAAAGCAGAAGTGGCAAGAAGACGGAAGAAGAAGGCTTGCTGAATATAAGCAGACAAGTAAGCAGTATGTTTCAATGCCATCAAATGAAATAATTTTCTCTGATGATGAAAATGAAAAACAAATAGCTGATGCTCAAGATGGAAAGGATGGAAGTTATGATGTAACATTAGAAATACCAAGCATGTCTTCAACTTCCAATAAAAAGCCAGAGTACAACACATTAGAAATACCTAATGTTGCTATGCATAGCATCAGATATGGTGTTGGCCTGCGTGCCACAGCTGCCATCAGCACTGCTGCCTTTATGGATCCTGGTTTGATCACTGAAGAAGACAAGAGACTTGTAGTTGATCACAATAAAGTCAAGAGGGCCCAAGAAAAAGTTATGAGATCCCTGGATCAGGAATTTGATGATCTTTGTAAGAAGGGTGAAATTGACTGCATCTTCTTTGATGGCCGTCAAGATACAACTAAAGTTATGCTGAAAACAGACAATTCAGATCGTCAGTTTCCCAGCATCATCAAAGAAGAGCATTATTCTGTGTGCAGTGAGCCAGGTGGAAGATATGTCTACCACTTCACTCCTGAGAGAGGCTCAACGAGAAAAAACCTGCTGAAGTTATTGCTGATAATCTTGTAGATTTCACGAAGAAGAAGGGCATTGATAAAAGCCTGCAGGCCATTGGAGGTGATTCTACAAATGTTAACACTGGCTGGGAGGGTGGTTCCATGCATTCGGTAGAGGTCAAGCTTTGCCGTAAGCTGATCTGGTTGGTTTGTGCCCTCCACACTAACGAGTTACCCCTGCGACACTTGATCACAGCACTGGATGGGAAGACCTTGTCTAACAACAAGTGGACAGGTAACATTGGCAAGATGCTAGACACTGCAACCGAACTTGAAATTGATCCTTCATTCACCAAACTCTCAAATGGAGAGCCTCTTACTTCACTGAGTGACAATGTCGTAAAGGATCTCTCTACTGATCAAGCGTACGGGTATATGATCACACAGGCCATAAGGACAGGAGAACTTCCGACAGATCTGGCCCTTCTTGAAATTGGTCCAGTGAGCCATTCAAGGTGGTTGACAACAGCAAACAGGCTTTGTCCCATATGGGTTTCAAAACATGGCCTTAAAGGCAAAACCCTCAACAACTTAAGACTGATAGTGTAATACATTGTTGGTGTGTACTACCCCTGTTGGTTCAACATCAAAGTAAAACACTCTTGGGTGGAAGGCCCACGCCACATCTTGTTTCAGCTGCGGCTAGTTAGGCTGTAAAAGAAGGCTGTAGTGGATGCTGTTTTGCCAACCATCAGACGCTCAGCATGGTATGCATTCAGCGAAATGATAATCCAGACACTCTTGTGCTCAGATGACTGTGAGGAGAGGAGAGCTGGTGTCCAAAAGATTGTTGACATGAGGGGTGGAGATGATGACACACTTGGATATCTTTCTGTACGTCCCAGGAAGACAACTTCCATCAACCCCAGTGCTTCTTCCGTGTTGGAGCTGACAGACTGGTCTGACGGGGTATTTGAACCTCCTTTGACATGTAAACTGACCACAGCGGAAGTAAAGAAGTTCTTTGACAAGCCTATGCAAGTTCCACAGTAGCCCTGTCATGCTCAGTCAATAGAGAGGTGTGTGAAACAAGTCACAGAGGCAGCAGGCAGGGTGTATACACATGAGAAACGTGAGGGCTATATCAAAGGCCAAGAAGCAAGTCGGCGGCTGATGTCCAAGAACGAATCAAAGCAAGACTTGATGAAACTTGTTTAAATATTTTTTTTTACTGATGTCATTACTTTCTAATGTTGTTTTATGATTACAAGGATATGTTTTATGATTACTATGATATGTTTTATGCAGAGAAACTAAAATTTTTATAGCATCACCTGACATTTTGAGAAGCTAAAATTAAATGTTGTTTTCCAAGAGCAATTTATGTGATTTTTAATCAAACGTAGATTTACCAAGCTAAGTGTTGAGCAATCACAAAAAATAATAGCAGATTTGAATTCTTCACATCCAAAAACATATTTTTAAAAACCCTCAGTGAAGGAAATGGCAAAAATTAATTTTCACCTCCCAAATTGACCGTGACCCGACAATTCAGCGCAGGACAATTCAGCGCCGACAATTCAGCGCCGACAATTCAGCGCAAGACAATTCATCTCAAGACAATTCAGCGCGAAAATACCAACAAAGAAGAAGAAAGAACAAATTCAGAGGGAAGAGAGGCTTGCAATTGTTAGGTTAGGTTAGGTTAGGTTAGGTTTCTAGTTTTTGAAATAAAATCTTAATTTTAACAATTCTAACAAATTTTGTTTTTTAAATAAAATCTTAATAATTATACTCCTTTGAATTTTATCTCCGATTTGTCACTCCTTCGTTATGTCACTCCTTCGTTACGGTATTTATGTCACTCCTTTGTTATGTCACTCCTTTGAAATGTCACTCCTTCGATACAGACCCAATTTAGCATATATATAAATATACAAATTTTTCTGTTTTTTATTTATTGCGATTTATTTTTATTATTTTTAACTAAACTTTTAACTGTACTGACTTGCGCTGAATTGTTGGCGCTGAATTGTCTTGCGCTGAATTGTCTTTGCGCTGAATTGTCGGCGCTGAATTGTCCTGCGCTGAATTGTCGGTGCTCCCAAATTGACACACCCTACTGAAACAATTAACTAAATTTAGCTTAAGATAATATTGGTATGTCTACGATATTTGATCCCTGTACCTTTGTTCCTTCCACAATTATCTGACGAAGATGGAAATCCAATCTATTACCTCCATGCTGGATGCAATATCTTCCTAGTTTATACCTTTGGTGTGAAAATTAAAAATTTCGAATTTGCTTCTTTCTGTTGTTCGTGTTCTTTCCTTTTTGTTTTTATCGTAAAACCTTGAAATTGTAGTATCAAAATTATTACAAGTTTTTTGTAAGAGTAGCCCTTAAACTCTACCCTAGGAACTATTGTGCCCCAGTACCCCCGGAATTCCTGGCGTAACTTTTATAATGGGATATCTCGCGCTTATTCTTTCTCCTAGAAATTAACAGGTGGGAAGATATTAATAAATTCATTTATTTGAATTATCTGTTCTAAGCTCCGCCCCCTGTATGATCGGTCACGTGACTCCTGCTACTACCTGGGCATATCTCTACCCCTGCGTGTTCAGTTGGGCGGTGCAAGCCGTGGATCTCAGATGTGTATTCTCTCACGTAGACGAAAAATAGTGATGGCTACCTTTAATAATGTGTACTCGAGTTTTATGAAGTGATATTCGGTAAAGTGTGAAGATGTGGTGAACACTGAAAGACCCCTATTCTACCATCCTTTGATGCTTTTAAGGCTATATTGAACCGTGCGAAGGAACAAGAGGTACAAATACTCTATGGTTAATCTGGCGAGAACATTGCTGGATTTCGTGGTACAAGTGATGTATTGAAGTATAGTTGTAGGACTAAACTTTATAAAAGTTTACATATACCGTGAAGTAAAAGAAACAACACGTGCAGAAGAGAAGCAACGGAAATGGTTAGTGAGTCTTGTTGATGAGTGGTGCGACAAGCGAAATTGTCATGTTGCATCATACCGAGTACTCGTACCCTGCGATTGAGAATGTAAATCATGTCATCATGGAGAATCTTAAATATTTTTACCACTACATTAATATATATCATGACGAGGTTGGTAGTGAGATTGTGGCTAAAGGTCTGCGTGAGTATTTAATAGAATTTAGAGAGTATCGTTTGCTAGGCAAAAGGAAAAATATGGGTACATGTTTCTCTCAAATAGTGTGCCGGAGTGTGAATAAACTGTGTTTAGTTCGTGAAAATGCACGGAAATGTCTGGTTGGTTGGTAGATAAATGGGTATCCTATTGTTTTCGCTGGAAACTCGGACGACTAAGAGTGGCTCGTGATGATTGGTTGTCAATGTAACTGGGCGTGTCTAAATTGTGTACCAATCGTAACACCGATATAACGGGTCCATGTTTTGAGCGACTAATGAAATCTTTATATTCTCTCCGTAGATTTCATGCTCGTATTACCCCTTGCTGCCTCTACCATGAAAATATTTGACCCCATACTTGGTTTTACCCAAACCATCCCTTTATTCAATATTAATCGCAACAATATTTTATTATTTTGTGGCCATGCTAAATAAGAATTTTAAATTTAGTTTTACATTGATTAGGAAAAGTAATTTCATTCAATTGTTGAGTACTTCCAAGTATATTTTTCACTAACTGTGTACACGAGTTAGGTGTACACATGGTGTGAATGAACTCTGTATTTTGAATGAGTCTAGAGTTCATTGGTTCACTTTATTTCCCACTAACTGTGTACACGAGATAAGTGTACGCATGGTGTGAATGAACTCTGAAGCTGTTCTTTTTTTTCACTACACTTTGGCATCTTTCACAACAAAATTGGAAAGAGATTCTGTAAAAGTTGCCGGATACAATGTGGAAAGTGTACACTGTGTACACGAAATAAGTGTACGCATGGTGTGAATAAAGTCTGAAGTTGTTCTTTTTCTTTACACTTTTGCATAAAGCATCTTTCACAACAATTTTGGAAGAGAATTTTAAATTTAGTTTTACATTCATTAGGAAAAGTAATTTTTTTGTATTCGGCATGACTTCTCGCGTAGGAGTGTGGTAAATTTGTATTTAGTTATTGAATTTTTGCGTGGTTGGCTGATAAATGTGTACCCTAGGTATTCTACAGGATTAGCCGGCGGTTGCTGTTGAGAGACCGTAGCGATGACATTTCTCCCCGCCCCGATTAATGTTTTCAGTTTCCACTTTAAACTGTAGGTCTAAGCCGGAGTGAAAAGCTTGACCATTGTTAGAATGAACAAATCGGTGAAAAGGAGTTAGCTAATATTTATAGATATATATAGTGTGTGTGTGTGTTGCGAATGAACTCTGTATTTTAAATGAATCTAGAGTTTCATTGTTGCGTTTTATTTTCCAACACGAGATAAGTGTACGCATGGTGTGAATGAAATCTGAAGCTGTTCTTTTTCATTACACTTTTGCATAAAGCATCTTGCACAACAATTTTGGAAAGAGAATTTTAAATTTAGTTTTACATTCATTAGGAAAAGTAATTTTATTCAATTGTTGAGTACTTCCAAAGTACATGTGTGTTAATTTTGAATAAATGTATAATAATAATAATAATAATAGTAATAGTAATATATCTTTCCATTTTTTTTATTCATTCATCTCAATAACAGAGATGTTAACTATGAACATGCTATCATACAAATTAAACGTAAAGGAAAATAACGAAGTTGATAAAATGTAAAACATTTTTTTATATACAAGGAAAAACTTTCACATGAAGGGAATGGATATGGAAGCGAGTCTTTTAGAGTGAAAGTCCAACCCGCATTCCAAATGTCTGGTTTGTGGTTTTAAAAAAGCCTCGAGCTAAATATAGGGTGGACCTTTTCATTACCTTCCCCAGTTCACTCTTAAAGAGACAGAGTTAATATTGGGATTCGTTTTAATAACTGAAAGAAAGAAAGTAAATACAACGGCGTTCAAATAATTAGTTTTTGTTATATTGTTAATATTGGTTTTAATAATTGATTCTCTTAAAGGAGAAAGTCCGTTTATTTATATATATATATATATATATATATATAAGGAATGACAAAATAAATAGACAGTGTACATTCTAAGGTTTTAGTGAAAGAAAATTGAATATTACTCTTAGAGAATATGCTAACGGAGTGATTTATTTTTTTATTTTTCTGATTTTGTGCAGTAGCCTAAAGAAAATAAACACAGTTAATGTGCTTATTTCATTTAATGATTCACTATAAGGAAAAAGTAAAAGGTGTGTAATGATATTTTTTTCTCTTTTTGAAACACAAGAAAGGTTTGCCAAAAGAAAATAGTCACAGTTAATGTGTTTATTTACTTTGCTGTTTATTATTTAATATAATTGTGTGTGTGTGTGTGTGAGTGTGTGTGTGTGTGCGTGTGTGTTTCACCTGTATTGATGTTTATACATTTTTATGTTATTTTTTAGTCATTCCGTTGTATGTATAGGATTGTGTATTTAAATTCTAATTATTTCAAAACAAAATCGTGTTTTATTTGTTTCAGTTTAAATGTAATTCTTTTATTAATATTGTTTTTAATTTTCTTAAAGGAGAAAGTTCGTTTGCTTTGGTAACGAATTAAAATAAATTCTGGTGTTTAGCATCTCACCCTAATAATGTGTACTTGAACAATTAAAATAAAAAGTGATATCTGGCAACTCAGCCCTCCTCTATATAAGAACCGCCTCGCTTCAGAGCGGTCAGATGAATGTGAACTTCGGTCGAATAAAGATCTCCTACCTTCCTCCTTAGGTTAAGACTTAGGTTAGGTTTCTCTTTGGGGGGTAAGGACGTCCCAGCTGCTTCTCCCCCAAAGCCCTCCTCCGTCTCTCCTTTCTCTTCCTCTCTTAGGTTAAGGTAACCCATTTGGGGGGAGGTCAGCCTTCCTTCTCACCCCGAAGACCCCTCTCCCTCAACCTCCCTTCTCCCCCTTGGCTCCTTCTAAGCCACCTGGTTGATTAGGGGCCTATAAGAGGACGGCGGGTCGGCTGAAGTGTTATTATGCACTTGGCAGGAGCCAGGTGAATACCTCTCTTCCTTTCTCTCCTTCTGTCTTTCTCTTGGAGAATAACGCCGCCTTCAAGTTTAATGACCCCTTGTTGCACCTCCAGCATTCCCCGACCCCCATTCACTGCATACCCCAACCCCCTTCATTGCATACCCACTTCATTGCATACCCCCTCCCCCTTTGCAACATGCCCCCACCCCACCCACTTTGCAACATACCCCCACCCCACCCCCTTTGCAACATACCCTCCCCCTTTTTCAACACTGACCATTATCTCTGCAACATTCTTGCACTCGTCCATTTTGCGCCCACACTACTGCCTAGAAATAATTAGCTTACAATTTAAATCTGTGTTTAGCGCCCCTAAGTCCGAGAAAAAGTAGAAAATCCGGATGAATTCTTTGACATAGATACAAATCTGCTGAGAACATGTTCGAACATATCTTTTAAATTTAGAATTATTGGAAGGAGCCGTAATTAAAGCTTTATCACAAATACGAGAAAATTCAGCACCAAGGCCAGACATATGGAGCGCTACGCTTCTGAAGAAATGTAAAAAGAGTATTACCAAGCCTCTGTACTTACTATGAAGAATATCACTTAACACAGAACACATTCCATCTCCATTGAAAAACGTGAACATTATCCCCTTATTCAAAGGACCTGGAAAGGCTTTTCAAATATTCCCGTACAGACAAGGAATAGTTTGGTGGGGCTCCATCCTGTTGAAACCAGACTTCATCTGCTACACCCAAGTTAATCAGTTGTGGCACTAGCCAGGTTTGCAACATCTCCAGATAAATGTATTAATTAAAAAATATATGGGCCGAAGAGACGTTTGCTATTCATATCAGCCTATATCATACATAACATGAGGTGGCTTATGTTCCAATTCCTCCACGAAATGTAGGTTTTCCTTGGACCAAAACACAACATTGCGGGATCGAGCATATGTGGCATACTCATCACTACAAATAACTTTATCCCGTTTCGATATTGTGTCAAATACCCAAAGTAGTTCCTCACATGCATTTCGTCTGTGATCCAAATCTTTCATGTGTTTCTGGAATATTGATCGTGATATTCCAAGCTCTGATGATCGCTTACGAATTGATGTTTTTTGTGATCTTGACACAGACTGCTCAATTAATGCACACTGTTGTTGTTTGGTAGATGGCCTGCCAGTTCTTGGCTTATCTTTTACAGTTCCTGTTGTGAACAGTTTCTTTTCCCATATCAACAGAATCCTTTTTGGAGGAGCTGCACGATTGAATCGGTCCTGCAAGTCTGCACAAATGTTTTCAATAGTTTTGACATTACGTGGTCGCTCATGGACCCAGGTACTAGCCAATATGCGTTGTTCAATCGTATAGTTGCTGCTATCACACATTTCAAATGGATCTGAAAGAAAAACGAAAATCAGTTAGTATTTTACTGTGTGACAAGACATTGTGGATACCCTGCATTTAATTTCTGAATTTAAGTGTGTCAGCTAACTGTAGACGGTAGAATTGCTCAGTTCGATGTGAAATTTTAAAATTATTTAACCCTTGTTGGTCAGTGTTGGACCGCACACAGCGAATAGTATGGAATCTACTTAACGATCTTAACCCCATAATGAAAAATACATTTATAGGTTGAATTAAACATTTGTTATTGAACAATAATACAAATTAACTTGCGTACAATAAAAGACATTTTTTCCAGAAAATAGGCTACGCTGACTTTCTACTGTTAAAATTTCAGTGGTGGGTAATCATTCATATTCAGTTTGTATCTGTTCGAATAACTTGCACAGTTTGTATTTGCGTTGTAATAGTCTTAAACTAAGGGTATTCGTCGTATAACAAATGTAGGAGGAGTTACATCATTCTTTGGAACTGTAAAATTGGTATACCACGTTACTTAGTAGAGAATTGCAAAGGCATTTTTCTTGGTTTGTAGCACCTTCTGATTTTGATTTCTTTAGTTTTTAAATTGTAATGCGCTTTTCTAATTATTCGTTTAAGTTTTGATTCTTCGCATTTCAGTTCCTGTATTTTTTCAGATTTATAATAAATATAATAAATTGTTATATGTTCCTTTTCGTTATTGTTTTTGTTTTGTTTGGATAATAATTTATTCAAGCATTTCTGGATTTCCTTTACACCAGAATGTAGTGTGGATAATCGTTGTTTATTACACTTTTCGTTATTCTTTCTATTTCAATACTGAATAATAATAAGTTCCAGTCAAATTAATTAATGAATTAATTAATGCGCTATGACTTCAATTTTAATTATCGATATTTCAGTGTTTAGTTAGATGTAATGCGTGAGCCATTATAGTTCATGTAAAAGCTTTATCCACTGATTTTACAGTGATACACTTAAAAACTAAAGGTAGTCATAGCCACTTAACAAATTAAAAACTTAATCAGTAAGTTTAAATTTAATTCATTTGTAAAGCAACATAATTACTGAAAGGAAAATATGCAGAAATCTCTGATAATAATTTAGTTGAAAAAGAAATATTAAAAGAAATTAGTTCTGATTTTTCTCGTTATATATATATATATATATATATATATATATATATACATTCTAAACAGAGAGAGAGAGATTTTGGAAAAAGTCTCCCCGAAATACTTTCCCAATAAACGGTCTGAAAGAACTTTAAATCGTTTCCTAAGCTAAATCTTTACCAAAAAGTCATTTCTTAGCTAACTTAAAAATATTTTGAAGATTACCAGAACTCTGCGACATTCTTTGATTGAAGCTCTTCTTTAAGTTCAGAAAATTTTTACAAGCGAACACTAATCTCCACTCAAGTTTATATATATATATATATATATATATATATATATATATATATATATAGTTTGGTGGTGGGGGACTTGGTGAATCTGGATTCGAATTCGAAAAATTTGCACTTGGATTTTAATTTGAGGATACCTGATTAGGATTTAGTATTTTTTTGGGTGTAAACAGTGTCTGGTTTTCTTTACGAGTATTTCCGTCTTATTTTTTTATTTTTTCGGTGATATAATTAACCATCAAGATCTAAATTTCCCCTTTTTCAATTCTAAAGTTGTAAGGATGAGAACATCTTATCTATGGAAAGTTGTAATAATGTGGAAGTGAGTAAATGGATGGCTGATTTTGTGTGTGTGTGTGTGTGTGTGTGTGTGTGAGATGCAAGAGCTAAAGACTGAAAAGAAAGACTAATTAATGTGAGAAAATTGTAACAGAAAAACAGAATACATTTAACGGGTGAGTCAGGAAACAGAGGAGAGAGAGTAAAGGAGAGAGAGAGAGATCACCAGAAAAGTGACAATAAAACTCACACTAATAGACAAAGTTTATTTCCACAAGTTTCGATGCCCACTGGCATCCTCTTCGGGTGGATACAGAAAAACGAATGAACAAAATGAGTAAGGAAACCATCCAGGAAAGGTAAGAAACATTCTAGAAGGCCGGAGACCATTAAGAAATTGACACCTAGGTTAGATCCCTTTCACTTGACACAGGAAGGGATTTTTTGACCAAGGGTCCAGCTTATAGGTACCTTCGCACAAATTAAAATTATCTTCTTGTTCTATACATACAGATTCTATTATTTTTCTTTTGACATAATTATTATAGTTATAAAGTAACTTACTTGATTCCCAATGTACGGCATGATTATTTTGGCTGACGTGATAAAAAATTGCATTATGAGTGTTACAATATCTGAAGGCATATTGATGTTCTTTAATACGAGTTCCAATATTTCTTCCAGTTTCTCCTACAAATACTACTAAATCACAATTTTTACAGGGAATGCTGTCGACATCAGCTTTCTCCTGTTTTGCAAAGTTATTCATAACCAATTTACTTTTTACAGTAGACGAATATTTGAACGTCAAGTCAAACCTAAAATGTTTCGTCAACGGTTTTACACTTTCTAAGCTGGAAATGTAAGGCAAACTCAAATATTGTTCTTGGTTAACTAAAGGTTCCCGAGGAGGGGCATAAAAAGATTTCCTGGCTTTAAAATACGCCTTTCTGATAAACCACTCAGTATATTTTAAATCCTTAAAAATGTTCCAAATCTTTGAATTTTCTGAATCCAGCAAATGTGGGCTACAAATCCTGAGTGCTCTCAGAAACATGGAAGAAATAATTGAGCTTTTAACACCATCATCATGATATGAAAAATAATGAATATACAAATTGCAGTGAGTGGGTTTCTGAGAGCACTCAGGATTTGTCGTTGTTGTTGTTGGTTAGCCGATCAGCCCACACTGATCGAGCAAGCGGCGGCACGCAGGTAACCGATCGCCCTCTCAGGAGTGGACCAGAGGTTCAGCGCACTAGTGATGTTGTGTTGTGTTCTACAGGGTGTCCATAAATGTTTACCCTGAAAACAGTATGCTCTCATGTTTTAATGACGAATCTTACACCCGTTTTCTTTTTACAGGTGATCTCGTACACGCATAGAGTTTCTGTGCTGGTGTGTTTCGTCTACTGCATTCGCCGCTAGGAGCGCTGTAGTAGCTGTTCAGTTAAGATGGCGTCTGTGACAGAGAAGGCACAATGTGTTGTGTGGCTTGCAGAAACAAAATCTCCTGTCAGTGTTCAGCGAAGGTTCAGAACAAAATATGGAAAGAATCCACCTGATGTGAAGTTAATTAAGTCGTGGATGAAAAAATTCTTGGAAACTGGAAACGTGGAAAAGGGAAAGAGAAGTGGTAGACCATCAGTTTCCGATGGGACAGTGGAAAACATTCAGGCAGCCAACTGTCATCTTCCAACAAGATGGGGCACCCCCTCATTGGGCGCATGTTGTTCGTGAAACTCTCGACGCAACATTTCCAAATCGATGGATTGGCAGGAACGGGCCAATCCCATGGCCCCCAAGATCACCAGACATTACCCCGCTGGATTTCTTTCTCTGGGGTCATGTTAAAGATTTGGTTTATGCAACAGTTGTTCCAGATATCAGGACATTGCGAGAACGCATTACGGATGCAATTGCAACAGTTAACCCACAAATGTTGGAAAATGTGTGGCGTGAGTGTGAATACCGTTTAGACATTTTACGTGCCACTAGGGGTGCACATGTGGAAGCTTATTAAGTTCATTAACTATGTATCAAAACTTTGTATGTTTATCTACATATGATTAAAACTGTGTTTGAATACGAGTGTTTATTTAAAAGTTATAGCATGCTTTAATCAGGGTAATCATTTATGTACACCCTATATGTTGTGCTAGAGCGGTACAGTCTGTCATAATGTGTTCAATTGTTTGTGGTGTGTCCTGGCACAGGTGTCGTCTGTGGAGTTGTCTAGTCTGTGTTTATATGTCTGTAAGTTATGGTGATGTTCACATCGGAATCGTACTAAGTTAACTTGATCCGATCTGCTGAGGCTGGTCTCTGATCTGTCAATGGGTGGCGGCTTCGCACGTAGCCTCTAGGACCGTATTCTGACCGAGTCGTGTCAGTGCTTTGTGGGTTAGGTGTGTGTGTGTGTGTGTATGTGTTTTCTTTACTGTACGATGTCTATGGGGCGTGGTATGGAATAAAGTATTTGGTTATAATATCTCTCTGGTGTTACCTTAATGGTGCGAGGTGTTGGTGCATGATTGTACATGTCGTGGCAAAGGTGTTGTGGGTTAGTTGTCGCTACTGCCATGAATTGTGTTCCCCTCATGTCTAAATGTTCCCTAATTTTCAGTATTTTTGTTTCTGTGTGCAGGTGTTCTATTGGTGTTATTTGAGTACATCCTGTAATGATACAAAGTGCGTTGTTTTGCATTGTCTGTAAGGTGTTTATGTGTGTGTTTGAGATAATGGGTGCCCAGCATGGGCTAGCATAGTCCATAACTGAACGAATATATTGTTTGTATAGGAGTGATGTTGTTTCCTGCTGGTGCCCAAAGTTTGCCCCTGTTAGTACCCTAAGCGTGTTAAGTCTTGACGTACATTTGTTTTTAATGTCCTGAATGTGGTTTGCAAAAGATAATGATGTGTTGTATGTGACCCCAAGTATTTTGGTCCTATGAGTGTGTGGAATATTGATGTTGTTTAGTGTAAGCTGTGAAGTTATCTGGTGTTCTTTTGTGTTGCTTGTTAGTAAGGTGATGGTTGATTTTGTGGGCGCTACTTTGAGTCTATTGTGTGTGAGCCAATCTTGTATACTGTTTATGTATGTTTTTAGGTTATTTGAAGCGGTGTCGATGTTGTTGTGGGTGGATGTTAGAGTGATATCATCTGCATATGATGATAAGGTAAGCTTGTTATCTATGAGTGTTGGAATGTCATGCATGTATAAGTTGAACAGTGTTGGTGAGAGAACAGAGCCTTGAGGGACCCCGTTCGGAAAAAAGTTTGTTTTTGGATGACTTGCCATTAAATGTGACATGTATGTATCTTTCTCAAAGATAGTTGCTCAGCCACCCTTTGGTGTTATTGTGCATGTTTATGTTGAGTATTTTGTTCATGAGAGGGAAGCGCGGGATAGCATCAAATGCTTTACCAATGTCTATTGTTGCTAATAGTGTACGTTGAGCTGCTCGTCTGGAGTTGATGCCATCCATGATGTGCTGTGTGAGGTTTGTGAGTAATGTCGTGGTTGAGTGGTGAGGTCTGAATCCATGTTGAGTAGGCGATAGTGGAATGTGTGGGTTGGTGATTTGTAAGATTAGTCTTTCTGTTACTTTGGAAGGTGTGCATATTAAAGTAATGGGTTTATAGGAAGCTGGTTCTGTTGGATTTTTGTTTGGTTTGAGTAGTGTAATAATTTTACCTTGTTTCCATATGTTAGGAATAATACAGTGTTGGTATGAATATGTGCTGATGTTTGTGAGAGCTAGTATTCCCTGTGGGCCCAAATGTTTAAGGCGTATGTTAGGTATGTTGTCTGGTCCAGTAGCCTTCGAATTCTTAATATTTTTGATGATCTTGGTGGTCTGGTCTGTATTGAAGGGTGTAATGGTCGTGTCGAGTTTGTAGGTTTTCTTGTGTCTGGCTGTTTGTCTGTCTGCGTGTTTCTGGTTGTTTTCTCTGTTTGTGACTTATCTTTGCGTAGTGATTAATTAGAATGTTAGCTTGTTATGTATATGTTGGGATACTATTTTGGCTGCGACAGATACCCGCGTGTGAGGTGTGAATGCCGCTGTTAGAGTGGGTAATGCTGTTTATAGTCTTGTATAACCTGGATGTAACTGTAGAGTGGTTTCGTGTTGTTATGAATTCCCTAAATGTTTCTGTTTTTCTTTAAGTTTGTTGTTTATTTCTGTGATGAGCTGTTGTATCCGCTGTTTTATGGCTTCTGTGTGTGGTGTTTGTGTGTTATGTTTGAGATTGTTACGTTGCCTTATGAGGTGGGCTATTTCTCGAGTGTAATTTAGGTTGTATTTCCTAATGTTGCCATTGGGCATGTATTTGTTTGCATTATTGATGATCTGATTGAATGTCTTGAGTGTTGTATTGATGTTTATGATGTTTGTGCTGTTTAATGTGGTGAATTTTCCTGAGTCTGTATTTTGAACTGTTCCCAATCAGCGTTCTTGTAATTTCTGTAAGTGTGCCTAAGGCTGTTGGCGCAGAGTGTAGAACGTGTTGTAATGATGATGGGAAGGTGGTCTGATGACAGTAGGTTTTCTGTTCTCCAGTGTGTATATGTAATATGTTGCTAGTGAGGGGAACAGAACGTTATGTGTCGGGAGGAGTTTGAGTATCCTGCTCGATGTGGTATGTGTGTATGTTTTTCTGTGTTGTTTAGAATGAAGAGGCTGTTTAGCGGCGAAATAAACTTTATCAATGAACAATTTGGACTAACCCAAACCTATAAATATACTTTTAATATGTAAAACTTCATCATCACCCCATTTATCTTGACGATGAAGTTTTACATATTAAAAGTATATTTATAGGTCTGGGTCACTCCAAATTGTTCATTGATAAACCTTAATTCGCCGCTAGGAGATCTTTCTTTTCTCCCAAAATTAGGAACCAGGATAAAGACGTTTCATTCCTGAAAGTGCCCTTAGAGGTTAACAAAGGGCTTTCCTCACTCTTGCCACAGCAGATTAAGTTGATCTCCGCTGTGCCAAATAATTGTATTCGTTCATCCATCATCCTATTACAAAAGCCTCCAACAATTCTGGCGTAGTTTTTGAAATCCCATGTGGAGGCTGCCCTCAAAAATACATCGGAGAGACAATTGATTTTCAGAGAAGGATTAATTCCCAGAAACGTGACCTGAGATCGGATAATACTTAGAGTAGCTTGATTCAGCATAGGGAACATCATAATCATATTTTTAACTTCCAGGATTCTAAACCTATCATGAAGGTCAGGGACCAGGAACAGAGACAATATACGAGGCATTTTATATTTTAGGAGAAAACACCATTTCAAATATTAAGCTGTCCTACAGTATGGATAGCTTTATTTTTAACATATTAAAATATTTTAGGGCAATTTCGGGTTGTGACCGGCTGCCAGATGTACAGGATTGATTTTATTTAAAGATTTCTCATCTCGAATGTTTGAAATCTGGACAATATTTTGCCATTGTCAACTGCCAGACGTACGACAGCCATCATCTCTCTGTTCGTCATTGTGCCTTAACATAGTCATATGGACTATAGTCTGCCAATAAACCTTTTCATTTTCATTCATTCATTTAATTATAGCGCTTCCGCGGGACGGAAGTTTTATAATTTTTTTAGACATTTTAACTACTTTATGGCTTTGAAAAGGTCTTCGTTGTGACCGGCCGAAATTAATTAATAGTCCGGTTGCACGGGGTGGGAACCCTGCATTGTTTGTTATAAAGCAAAGCTTTACATATTTTGAAAGCTTATACCACCCCATTCAAGAATCCATCGGGTGTACACCTGACCCCCGCTTGGCTTTTTCAATATGGCCGGCGAAACTGAAAAATCCCATATCCTGGTCAATACTTGATGGATTTTGATGATCTTGGTGTCATTTCTATGGGTTTATAGGATGATGAGTCGATCTGGCCTCTGCTAGCAGAACAACTCGTATGTGGGTTGACATAATCATCAAGCCAACGTTTCTCATTATGAAATACACCCGCAGTACACATGAAGATGATTATGCTCTGGCCATTCAAACAGATGAAAATATGTTGCTATATTTCTTCGCTGCTGGGCATCACAACTACAGTAGATATGGCCTCTTCTTCGTTCGATCTATGACGTGGTTACCTGAAGAATTCTTAGGTGCATTTATGAGAGGAGAGGGTACTATGCATCACATGGATGGACTCTGGAATGGGGTGCCAACAGACCAGTTCCTGGAGAGTACCTGGATGCGTCGTGGAAAGGGCTCTAGTGGTCATTGGTAACACCGAAAATCCACAAGTGATGGCCACGTGGGTATACAGCCTCAATGCTCGTGCGAGTCTGACTGCTGACCTCCTAGATATGAGTGAGCACCTAGAAACATTCCATCTGCACCACAAAGAGGAGGCAGGAGTCGCATCAAACATGATGGAGAAGATCGCCAATCACTTCATGATTCCCTTTCTAAGTGCATGGACCCAATAGATCCAGAGTCACATCCAGGAGGCAACTTATACAATATTCAGACAGGGCAGCTTGCATCTCCAGATGCCAATGGCGATAGAGCTGTTAGTATTGGAAAGACGCAACTGGCACAGTACGAGTCATCACTGCCACAAGACTTTTATGGCACCATTTCCAAATATGTCATCACCTTTGCAATTAAAACGAAACATATCAAGGTGGGTGCCCACTTGGTTATGGACCAAGAAACGATTTATGCACGCGTCATAGGTTTGCTGATGAGCGAACGCGAGCTTGACTTGATCCATGTATTCTCAACAGAGCTTGCGGCATACCTACCCGCACTGTTCCAACCAGATGCCTTAATGAGAACTGCAGCTAAGTCCGCATTGAATCAGAACTTGGGAGTGGAAACATCCTCTCGAACATGGGGTCGACCAACAGTTGTTATCATGGATGTGTCAGCTGTTTTGTGGAGAGTCGACTGGCCTGCTGGTGGCACAGTTGCTACATTTATCCAAACCTTCAAAGTATGGCTACCGAAACATCTTTCTCATGCATCTGCAGTACTAGCTTTTGATCGCTACTATGATTTCTCTCTGAAATCAAGCACTCGGGCAACAGAAGCAAGAGCAGCAGAGTTCACAAGCTGGACCTCAACACCCCATTGCCTACAAGAGACGCTGTTCTCACGTGCACCGCGAACAAGGAGCAACTAAACAGGCTGCTCTGTGAGCAAATCCTTGCTGACAGTGAGTATCTCGCAACTGTAAACCAAGACCATGAGCTAGTGCTTGCAGGATCCCAGACCATACCAACTTCCATTGTGCGAGGCAGGAGTCGAGCAGCATTGGAGCTCTCATCATCTCATGAAGTGGCTGACGTGATAATAACACAACACGCTATCGCACAAGCTGAGAAAGATTCTGATTCCCGCATCTCCATCATTTGTGATGACACAGACGTGTTTGCCATGCTGACTCACTTCTATGAATTTAAGAAACTAGGCTGTCCCATGAATATGGAGTCTCCAGTGTGTGGCAGAAAATCAGTGGACATCCGAGCAACTGTAACCCAGCACAAAGACATCATCCTACAAATCCTCAAACTGCACGCTTTGAGTGGTTGTGACACAGTTGCAGCAATACATGGCATCGGCAAAACCACTGCCATTGCCACAGACAAGAAGGGTCGGAAGCTAGACAAGCTGGGGTCCCTTGATGTATGCTTTGACCATATCGAGAAAGAGGCAACAGCGTTCATTGTTGCATGCTATGGGGATAAGAAATCCTCATCTCATACTGAGTGTCGTCAGCGAGTATGGGCTCAGAAGACAGGGAAGTCGGGAACTGCTGCACCCAAACTGTGTTCTCTACCACCAACAACTGAAGCTTTCCATCAAAATGTGCTCAGAGCCCACTACACTGTGGCAAACTGGCTCGATGCACTAAAGTGTGACCCACCACCACTTGATCCTGTGCATTATGGGTGGGAGAGAGACGAAACAAACAGAGTTCTCATCCCAAAAACAGTTGGTGAAGGAGTGTGCTTAGCATCAGATGAAGTTCTGAAGCTAATCAGATGTGGTTTGTGAATCACAATCAGCATGCAGGGGGAGTCGCTGCGGCTGCATGGGACGCGGAATCCCTTGCACAATGTTATGTGCATGTGGCAGCGGCTTCGATTGCAACAATCCATTGACCCAGAACACAAACGAAGAGCAGACTGATGATCCTGACGATCCTGACACACCCATGTCTTTTGATATTTGCCCCCAATAAATGGTTACCTAATGTAAATAACTGCATCAAAGTTGTCAATGCCAATCCCACAGCTAGGTGTGAGCTTTGTTTTGCTTACGAGGTCATATCTTGTAGCTTTGCAACCTTCCATAGAATGCATGTGCCCTGCACTTCAGCATAAATTGTGGTTTATATCTGATAATCCATATCCATACAATGTGGGTTATGTCATTTAAGCATTATGATCTAGTTTTATCTGCAGAAAAGATGTTAAGTGCTCAGCAGTTAGCTAGATTGTAGAAATTGTCACTGAAATAAAGCAAATACAGTGATGTCAACTGTAGCATTATCATATTTCAAGGCCAAACTTTAACCTCAAATGACCTTGACTTGACCCATGGAGTTGCAAAATGATATCCTACTGTTATCATGTGCCTATAGAACTACTCAGTCTCTCCCAAAACCATAAAAACGACAGTAAGATCACCAAAATATCTCCACGACTGCCTGGGATATGGGATATTCCTTATTTCTGGGGGCGTTTGAACTCCAATGACCTTGAGTATTAACGAATGTGGGTCAAAACGACTCCCAAAGTATCTGCAACCGTTCCAGATCGACTCATCATCCTAAAAACACATAGAAATGACACCAAGATCATCAAAATCCATCAAGTATTTACCAGGATATGGGATTTTTCAGTTTCGCCGTCATCTTGGAAAATGGCGGCCATATTGAAAAAGCCAAGCGGGGGTCAGGTGTACACCCGATGGATTCTTGAATGGGGTGGTATAAGATTTCAAAATATGTAACAAACATTGCAGGGTTCCCACCCCGTGCAATCGGACTATATTGATACACTCACCATACTTCAAGAATACAGGTCTGAGAGCTTCTTCAGTCAGTATGCGAAGTGCACAGACATTTTGAGGGTACTCTTTTCCTTCTAGCATTTTATCCACTGATCCGAATGTGCCACAGAGAACTTCTTTCAGGCCACTTCCCGCTGCTAGACTGCCAGTCGCACCTATGAAGTCCATCACCAAGTGCATTCCACCAAGGATGGCAACCACATCAGTCAGAAGACTTCGTGTATGGAACAGGATGTCCACTATAACCTTGTAGATCTGTTGATCTACTGTGATGACCAAAACACTTTGGTTGGACTCCCTCGTCACTTTAATGCCATTGTTGATTGCAGTGTTGACAGTGTTTTGGTCCGCTGGCTTCATATTAATGAGTGGCATATACTTGATGGCCGACTTCTTAGCTGGCATCATTCCCGCCTCTCTACCATGGCGGGTGTTGAAGCCATTGTACTCATGGGTGCCAGCGACAAACAGTATCCGTCTGAATAACTCCAGATCTAGCTCTTCTGCACGGTGAAGTGACACTTCGGCTGCTCTTGTAAGCTTCTCAGAAGGCTCAAATGAGCAGGTTGCTTCCATGGGCATAGTTTTTTTCGTACCAGTGTATGGCACAACTTCCAGCTCAAAATTTATGGGAACTGACATTTCTTGTTTTGATAGTCTAGGAATGACCTTCGTACTGTCGTTTTCAAGTGATCTGAGCTGTTACAATAGCTGCAAGGTTGTGACAGTTTAATCTACAATTTTGGGAGTGAATAACTGCATCAAAGTTGTCAATTATAACTTGCAGAAGACCAGCAAGTACAGCATCATTCAAACCCGACCACACAGCATCTCTTGCTGCAACAACAGCAGCTAAGCGCATGAAACGCCGCACTTCATCATAAGAACAAGTTACATTGTACTTGTACAACTCTTTAATGATTTGCTTATGGTCACCTATGAGAACACCCAGTGCTATTTGGAGTGGAGTAGGCTGATTTGTAACAACACTTGCTACAATGTTTCCAACCATTATGGATTGCAGGGAGTCAGAGAATTTGAACTTACACGAGTAAGCAATTGCATAAGAACATCACTCATACTTTCGGAAGCAATATATTTGTCTATGTGAGTACGATAAGAAGTGAATTCTTCCTTGTTCTTTTTGCACTCACTCGCGATTTGCTTGCCCAGCTTCTTCACACACTCATCAATATCAACAGATTCCTCACAATCTTTTGCAATATTCAGGTATGAGGCAGCATAGTTTTTGAAAACTAACAACGTAGCGATACCATCCCCATGTAAGTCTAGAATTTCGTTTTTGAAGTAATCTTTAACTTTTACAATGAGCGACCTACGTGACAACTTCTCACCACCTAACTCTTTGTAAAGCTTCTCTACTTCAATTGAATTCCATGGTTTCATTTTGTCCTTCAACAATTCTACACACATAGCAATGAAGGGGCGGTTTTCAGGTTCAACCCTTGACTTATTCTGGCAAGCTCTCTCAACCTCAACATGAAAGGTAGATATACAATCTTTATGGTATCGGGCTTCTTCAGCCGGTAAATCTCCTTTCATGCCCAACAACCTACTGAGTACAACTTGTTCCTGTTCATCACTTTTCAGTCTACACTTTTCTATCAACACATCTTTGTAATTTGTTTTTTTATCACCAAGCTTATCGGTCATAAACCTAGATGCTGGAATGTGGTATTGCACCGGAACTTTTATGTCATAATTCTCGGGTAATATACACTCACTGACTTTCAAACAAAAGAAACAGTGTTTTATAGGGTTATATACTGGGCTTTCACTGAGAACAGCACTACGTAGTCTTTTTGGCTCCACTGTAGGGTATCACATTCTCTCTTTTTCATGAATGCTGATAAATTCCGCTTGGACACATAAGTGAAAACACAGTTCTTGTGACAACAAAGGATTTTTGCTCCATCTTCCAAGAGAGGCTCTCGTCTCGCTCGAACATCTGGCTGCCCTCTGATGTCGCTGCTCTCTATGATTTTCTGAATCCTCCCACAATTTGACAGACCTTTCTAACCTCCAAGACAGCTACGCAGGAAATCCTTGAAGAAACATTCGCCTGCAGCTTTTGTAGAACCTGAAAAATAAGAATTTTGTTTACCCATTCTTCAGAGTACAAATCGCATTGAAATAATTTATCCTCAGCAAATGAAGACTAAACAATGCTCACCTGGTATATTCTCCATATTCAGCAGTCAGAAAACAATTTTGGAATCAGCACAACCAAGACGTCATCAAACCACCAGGTGAGCAGCACCATCAGCAATAATCTCAACACCCTGAAAAAATCACAGGAATAATTAGACATATTGAAATTCACCTTACCATGGGGAAAATAATCCCTGATTTCATTTTAAACCCTATAGAACTACTCAGTCTCGCACAAAACCATAAAAACGACAGTAAGATCAACAAAATATCTCCACGACTGCCCGGGATATGGGATATTCCTTATTTCGGGGGGCGTTTGACCTCCACTGACCTTGAATATTGACGAATGTGGGTTAAAAAGACTCCCAAAGTATCTGCAACCGCTCTAGATCGACTCATCATCCTAAAAACCTATAGAAATGACACCAAGATCATCAAAATCCATCAAGTATTAACCAGGATATGGGATTTTTCAGTTTCGCCGGCCATCTTGGAAAATGGCGGTCATATTGAAAAAGCCAAGCGGTGGTCAGGTGTACACCCGATGGATTCTTGAATGGGGTGGTATAAGCTTTCAAAATATATAACGATATACTTTATAACAAACAATGCAGGGTTCCAGTAAAATCAGGGTCTGTGCTACGGACTATAGCCTTTTTAAACACTGTTTTATAATTTTTTCCCTGCGGGTTTGGGTGGTCTTATATTGTTGCGGTAAATACAATCAAAGTTTATATATATATATATATATATATATATATATATATATATATATATAATATATATATATAATATATATATATATATATTACGGGGCTCCAATAAACCTTAGCCCCCCCTGCCCATGGCCTAAACCATTACAGGTACAGTAAAACTAAACATACCTTACATAAGAGAATTTAATTCTGCATTTAATGAGAAACAATTAAAACTTGGTGTTCCCGCCATTGGCTTCCAAGACAGCCTGAATTCGCTTTGAGTAGCTTGCCAAAAGTGACGTGAATAGATCTTGATCGTTACGAAAATTTGCTAAAACAGTTTCAATGTGTTGCGTCAGTGTATCCTTCGAAAATCGATTTGCTGCAGGTTCTTGAAACAAGAGACATTCAACCTTGTCCTTTATAACTGATCCAATGTGTTCACAGACGTTCAGGTCAGGAGAATTTCCTGGCCATTCTTCATTTCCAAAGAAATAGATCTCATGGTTCCGCAACAACTGTTGAGTGACTAATGCCTTAAAGCAGGGGGCCTTATCGTGCAGAAGTGTGACCTGATCGACATCCATAACATTGTTTGGGTTTCTTAGAAAAGGAATGACATGCTGGGATGTAATAATATCACGAAAATACTGTCCATCCCAACTCTGACCATTTGGCTTCAGCACCCACATGAGCTTCTTTGCAGTGAACAAAACAAACACCAACACAGTTTGGACTTTTCAATAATTCGCGATAATGTTCATTGTCATCGATTTCATCTGGTGTTGTGGCCCACACTCGATCATTTTGGTAGTTAGGCCGACGTGTTACGTAAACAAAAAATTCATCAGAGACAGCTAAATGCATGAAATCATCCACATCCCAATCTTCAAGATAATGGGCAAACCACATTCTCTCATCGATGTTAAGTTGAGTTTTTCTTGGCTTTGGAAGTTCATGCCAAGGCTTTAAACCTTGCCTATGACGGTACAGTCGAATGATCTCACCACTAACGATCTTTCCTCTCAACACTTCGATCTCTCTAGAAAGTTTAGCACAGCTGTTTTTCCGCTTACGCGTACCGCTTTCAATGATGTCCTTTGTTTTCTGAGAGAGTGGCAAATTTGGGCGCCCAGATTTGGTTGTATCCATTTCACATTCATCCAAAGTTTTATTCCAATTTCTTTTGACGAAGTCCTCACTTCTTCGCAACTTTTTGGCAACCCATGAATGTGTTATAAAGGTGGCTCCAGCATCAAGAGCTTCCCGAAATGTTATTGCTCGTATGCGATCTATCACACGTTGCCTTTCCGAATCACCAATTAATTGAGAAGCCATTATATTATCACTTTATCAGCTAGAGTAATTTTAATACCTGCAATAAATAAAGAATTTTATATATTTTTATAATCACTAAAAACTATTTCGATATCAGTAAACAAGTAAGCTGCAAATGGGGGGGGCAGCTAAGGTTTTTTGGAACACCTTATATATATATATATATATATATATATATATTATATATATATATATATATATCTTACTTTTGTTGCTACTTTTGTTGAGTTTGAACGACAGTTCAGGTTCGACCTGCGGTCGACCCCTCTGCAGCATCCCGCCTCATTTGCAGGACTTGGTGAAGGAGGGAATTGCTCTCTGATCTCCTCCTGCCCTCGTAGCCAGCCACGCATGACTGGTCAGGGACTTTGCACAAGAATCTGACCAGCTGGTTCTTGAAGTTATTCAGGTCGGTGTGCTGAAGATTCCTCAGTTCTTTTGGAAGGACATTGAAAAGCTTTGGGCCTCTTATTTTGAGAGTATTTTCCATCCTCGTTTTCATGGCTCCATGTCCCACCGCAGCTGGAACCGTACAAAATCTGCCTCTTCTCTCATTCCAGTTTGTTTCTATTTCATTTCTGAGGTTAGAAACACAGCCCTCAAGTATTTTCCATATGTATATTATTGTGTACCTCTCGCGCCTTCTTTCGAGAGAGTAGAGTTCCAGGGATTGTAGTCAATTACTCCAAGATCCCTGACTTGTGGATTTGGTGTTATCTGTTTCGCTTGCGGAGTTTTGTACCCTTTTTTCTGTAGCTCTTTGTTATTACTATATCTTCGAAGTTGGAATTTTTCTTCGTTGAACTTCATATTGTTGTCTTCTGCCCACTGGAATAATGTTTCAATGTCGTTTTGTAGTTTTCTTATGTCATCTTCATTCAATATTTCCTTACATATACTGTCCTTACATATACTGTCCTTAATATCTGCATCAATATCTGCAATCATTATTATGAACAGCAAGGGAGCTAATACTGTCCCTTGTGGGACAGAGCTCACGACTTCCGAGACTTCCGATTTAACTCCGTTTACCACCACTCTTTGCGTTCTTTGTGTCAAGAAATTAAATATCTACTTTCCTATCTTTCCAGTAATTCCTGTATCCTTAAGTTTATGTACTATGATTCCATGGTCACATTTATCGAAGGCTTTAGAAAAGTCAGTATATATTACATCAATGTTTTGTCCTCGGCACAATGTTCCTAATATTTTCTCCTGGTGGTCTAGTAGCTGTAACAGGCATGATCTACCCGCCCTGAAGCCATGTTGATTTGGGTTGTTAAGTCTTTTTCTTGTAGGTAGTAGGTAATTTTGCCTCTAATTATGCGTTCAAAACACTTTATAAGGTGTGAGGTGAGAGCCACTGGCCAATAATTTTTGGGCATTGCTCTGTTACCACCTTTAAATATGGGGCAATGTTCGCGTTCTTTAAGGGGAGTGGAATTTGTCCTGTGTCGAGTGATTTCCTCCATAGTAAGTATAGCGGTTTTGCAATACTCTCTTTCCATTTCTTCCGAAATGTGGCACTCCATGTGTCTGGCCTTGGCGCTGAATTGTCTCGCATCTGTGATAAGGCCGTAATTACATCTACTTCCGTGAACTCGAAGTCCATTAATAGGTTTGTGCCGGGATTTGTTCTTGGTTGATCTGTATCAATGTCGAAAAACTCGTTTGGGTTTCCCACTTCCATCTCGGACTTAGGGGTGCTAAACACAGATTTAAATTGTTCCCTAAGCAGTTCACTTATTTCTTTCGGGTCATTTGTGTATTCGGCCTCCCCGTCTATCAACGGTACAATACTCTCCTTACACTGCATTTTCCTTTTCGCAAAAGTGTAGAAGAATTTGGGTTATTTTTTAAGTTTTCTGCTACCTTGTTTTCCTCCCCGTTTGTCTTATGTATGAATGTTTGCTTTTGGTCCAATTCTGTTTCGCCAAGTTTCCCCTCTAGTTTGAGTCTCTTTGCATCAGTTCTGCATCTGTGGAGATATTTTACGGTTTGTCTTCGTTGCCTGAATAGAGTCCTGATTTTCCTCTCGAGCTTGCTACGTTTTCTTTTCTGTCTCTCTGGAATATATTTCAGTATTATAGGTTTGGTTTCCCTCTCTATTATACATAGTATTTCTTGTTGAGTTTTCTCGTGTAGTAACAATTCCCAATTTACCTCCTTTAAATCTTTATATATATATATATTATATTATATATATATACACACACTGTTTCTGTATATATATATATATATATATATATATATATATATATATATATATATATATGCATATACACAGTAATATATATATATATGATGATGAATAAAACCAAGAAGGAAAGGAAACACAGAGTGGTGCTCAAGCGCTTTCGTCTAATGACATCCTCACGAACACTGAAGTAAATAAAGAGTCCAAGACTATATATAGGTTACAAAAAAAAAAAATATATATATATATATATATATATATAGTAAAGATAGAAATAAAAATTGTGGGAGAAACATACAAATTTTTAAGAAACTGCAAATTTTAGCACTTTGCCCGAATTCAATAGAAGATCAAGTGGATTGTTTACAACCAATTTTATAGATAATGCCTGAATGATATATAGGTCACAAAAAAAATAAATAAATAAAAAATAAAATGTGTGTTAAATTCGGGCAAAGTGCTAAAATTGGTAGTTTCCTTACAAATTTGTATGCTCCTCCCACAAATTTTATTTCTATATTTACTATATATATATATATATATTTTTTTTTTGTAACCTATATATAGTCTTGAACTCTTTATTTACTTCAGTGTTCCTGAGGATGTCATTAGACGAAAGCGCTTGAGCACCACTCTGTGTTTCCTTTCCTTCGTGGTTTTATTCATCTTAAATATTTTTCACGTGTTACTTTCCTGAAATAATTTTCATATATATATATATATGTATATATACACACAGTAAATATATATACCTTACCTTACCTTACAACCTTACAAAGGTTTCGCGCGATGATTCCTCATTTCGCGAAGGTCAAGCTTGTCGCCCTTCCTCTCGAGTTGGCCAGGTGAAGTAGTGAGTTGGTTTCTTGTGTTCTCCACCTCACATATCCAGGAACGCCAGGCTCATCGGGGATTGTTCTGAGTCAGGCGTCTCGTCTTCTTTTGAAGATGTCCACTGCAACTCCCTTCGTGTTTCTTAGGTCTTTCAATGGCAAATGATTAAACAGTTTTGGTCCTCTCACTACAAAACTGTTTTCTTTCAGAGTTAAGGATGTTTCCTCTCTCGCCTTCAATTTGGGAATACGACACAGTCTACCGTTTCTACCTTCTACCGTTGTTTGGGCAGTTATAAGGTTCAGAGTAAGATTAGGGACTAGTTTCTCCATTATTTTCCAAGTGTAAATAATGGTGTATCTCTCTTTTCTCCTTTCCAGTGAATATAGGTTTACTTCGCGTAACCTTTCCCAGTAATTTAGTTCTTTGCACCCAATGATCTTGGCTGTGAAGCTTTGAAGCTTCTCTGGATCCCTTCCAGCTGTCTAATGTGTTCTTTTTTACATGGGGATGTTAGGACCGAGCAGTATTCCAATTATGGTACGATCAGGGTTTTCAGTAGAGGAATCATTACATTCCTATCCCTTCGTTTAAAGGTTCTCAATATCTGTCCCGTTATTCTCTTTGCTCTGTTTACTGCTATCTTATTTTGTGTTTCAAATTGTGCATCATCTGTCATTACAATCGCTAAATCTTTTGCTCTGGAATTTCTCTGAATTTCCTGTCCATTTGGGGTATAATATTCCATGGATTTTAGGTCTTCTCTTTTTCCGTACCGTAATAGCTGAAATTTCTCAGTGTTAAACTTCATATTGTTGTCTTCCGTCCACTTGTAGATTCTGGTTATGTCGGTATGTAGAGATCCTATATCTTCTGGGTTTCTTATTTTTTTACTGATCTTTGTGTCATCCGCAAAGGATGTTACTGTGCTGTCTCTGGTAACGTCCTCATCTATGTCAGTTAGCATGATTATGAAGAGTAGTGGAGCTAATACTGTTCCTTGTGGTACTGAGCTGAGGACCTCTGATTCTGATGAAGATACGCCTTGTACTGTAACGACTTGCCGCCGCTCACTAAGGAAATTATATATCCATTTCCCTACTTTTCTTCTTATTCCCATATATTTCAGTTTATGTATTATGATTCCATGGTCACACATGTCGAACGCTTTAGCAAAGCCTCTTGTATAGTACATCATAGTTTTCATTACTTTCAAGTGCATCAATAATGTTGTTGTAGTGTTCCATTAGTTGTGATAGGCATGATCTGCCTGGCCGAAATCCGTGCTGGTTATCAGTGAATTTTTTCTGAGTTTCCAAAAAGTCATAGATTTTCTGTCTAACTATTCTTTCAAATATTTTAGTGAGAGGTGATGTAAGCAACACTGGCCTATAGTTTTTGGCCTCGGATCGATCTCCTCCTTTATATATTGAGACTACGTTTGCGCTCTTCAGGATGTCCGGTATTTCTTCCGTGTCTAGTGATCGTCTCCATATCCAGTATAGGGGCTGAGTGATTGCATTCTTGCAGTTTTTGATCAGTGTGGCATTCCATTTATCCGGTACTGCCGCTGAGTGTGTTTTTAGTTTCCCTATGGCTTGTGTAATATCATCCGTCGTAAAGTCGAAATCCGTTATACTTTCCCTTTGTAGTTCTTCTTCAAAGAACGCGTTTCTATCGCATATCAATTTGTCAGTTTTTGGGATACTCAAAGATGATTCGCACTGAGCTCTTAATATTTCAGATACTTCTGTTAGATCATCAGATAAAGCACTGTTCTCGTTTTTAAAAGGTCCGATAGTCGCATGGTTTTTCGACTTTCTTTTTGTGAAATTATAGAAGTACTTTGTGTTAGCCTTTATCGCTTCTATAGCGTCGTCTTCTTTTTCTGTATGCTTCTCGATTAGTTCCTGTATGACGACATCGATACTTTGCAGTTTATCATTTCACCGTTTCATACCTGATTTTCGTTTACTTTTCATGCCACAAAAAACACTTGTGTTATATCTCCAGAATGACTAAAATCTCATATAATTTGATGGTCTCATTTGCACCCATACGGCATGAAATGGTTAATATTTTTCTGATGTTATCTTTACAGTTACTTAATTTTGCAGTCACTCTTTTTCCCTTTCGAAACAATGCCCTCTTTTGTCTCTCGAACCTGCTTCTCTTTCCTCTTTGTTGTATCTTTGGAACATGTTTTTCTACAATTTCTAACGTCTTCTCCTCTAACGTCATTGGCATCTCCTCCGTTGTCTTGGCCTCGAAAAAGGTTTTCCAATCTATTACTTCCATGCTGGATGTCACATCTTCCCAGTTTATAGCTTTGGAGTGAAAATTAAAAATTTTGAATTTGCTTCTTTCTGTTGTGCGTGTTCTTTCCTTTCCTGTTGCCTTTTTATTGGTTGTTATTTCAATGGTGTTGTGGTCCGCTATCATAGTTGGGGATATTTCTACATTATCAATTAGAGTACTGTTGTTTGTGAATACCAAATCTAGGCAGTTGTTTTTTCTTGTGTTTTCTGTTATTTCTTGCGTTAGCATAAATTCACCAGCTAGAGCTCGTGCATTTTTACCTGCTCCTGGTCTTCTCGTATGCCCACCTTGTCCTGGTATATACATATATTTTTTCCTATCCTTTTATATTTCATGAATGGGAAAATATTTGGGGCTGGAGAGTGTAGATCATTTACCCAGTTTCTTAATTCTGTAATGGAATCTGAAAATTTTGAGGTTGGCGTGTTTGGGGGTCTGTACATTACAATTAGTACCAGATTTAATTTTTCACTTTTTGCTGCTACACATTCTACGTAGCTGTTTGAGGTACTTATAGCCATTTTTGCTATGTGCCTTTCGCGTGTGTAAATAGCACATCCTCCTTTACGTCTCACTGTTCTGTTGGCTCGGAGGATGTTATAGTAGGGTGTACCATTTTTGGGTCATTTTCAAAAAGTCAAGATCCAGGAGTCTAATGTTGTGCCAAATGATGTCCTAAACACGAATTTAACAAGCATTTTCTAATCCAACAAATTTTGAATCCCCCCTACCCCCCTTGAAATTTTGCCCATCCCCTTTTCCTAAAAACCCCATATATCTAAAAAACTATCAACTTTATCGAAAACTGTTATAGAATAAAAATGATTTAGAATCAAACGTTCTATTAGAAAAGTTCATTAAGATAGAAATTTACGTAATTTTGAAAATTTTCATTTTCTTTTGTCCAAGAGCACCTTATTGTATTAATATAAAATAAGGTGCTTAAGTTACATTATTTATGAGTATATTGTGAGTATAATCCAAATTTAAAAATCCTTTTTTACATTGAATTTTAATAAACAAGCATTGTTTTTACTCTTATTGTTTCTTTTCAGACTGCTTTATTTGAAAAATAAATAAAAAATGAGTGAAACAGCTACAAAACAGCATGACTTTATTCTTGGTCGCTTGCAGGCTGATATTATGAGTTCATCTAAAATTGTTTTACCATCCAATAAAGATGTTCTAAGCCATTTTATTTATTTACGGAGAATGCAGTATAAGGGTCCAAAAGTTACAAAAGATTCTACTGTTAATGAAGTTCTACAGAAGCTACTAATAATATGGCAAAAAGCATGCATTCCTAATATAGATATTAGTAAAAACCCTAAAGGCAGGAAGATGCTGTTAAATCTAGAAGAAATGCATAATAATTTAATCAAGCACAAAAAAAGAGCAAGCTTTGAAAATGAACTCTCTAATTTCATGAAAATTATGGATTCCCTTTTTGACATCTCTTCTCAAAATGCCGTTGAATTAATCCAAAAAGACCGCATGAGAACTGAGCCTCAGAAAGCATATGATATTTCATTCTTAGAAGATCAAAGAACAAAACGAGAAACATGTTTAGGTTTGCTAGATGCAGATTATGCATCAAAAGTACAGCGCAAGTACATTAGATTAGAGAAAGAGAAGAAACGCAAAGAGAAACATAAATCAGTGAAGCAAGTGAGTGCTACAGCCAGAACATCAGAGACCCTTCTTTCTAGCACGACTAGTTCTGAGACAGACAGCTATGAAGAGTTTCCGACAGAACCTACAGCAAGACCTTCAAATGCTTCCAGCCCCAAAAATATTCTTGCCTCGCCATTGGTTTCCTCCACTGCAGACAGACTTAATCTCTCTATTGACAACGGACTGTTTTTGCTGCTGCAGTAGCCATTAGGTGTGGCAAGGATATTGAAAAACTGTCTCTCTCCAGGACCACATCTGCAAGAGCCGCTCGAAAGACAAGAAAACGAAAATATGAAACTTGCATCAAGGATTTTACTCCTCCTGATCACTGCCTAGTACATTGGGATAGCAAGCTGCTTACTAAATCATGTTCAGAACAAGAAGACCGCCTTGCAATACTTGTTACTGGATACCCAAATGTAGAAAAACTTTTATCAGTTTCTATAATAGATGATTCCACTGGATTGTCTCAAGCCACTTCTGTATTTCAAAGTATTGAAAAATGGAACTTGAAGCAAAATGTCTTTGGAGTATCATTTGATACCACTGCATCCAATTCAGGATGGATGAAAGGTTCCTGTAAGTTACTTGAAGAACTTTTGCAAAAGAAATTGATTTGGTTAGCATGCCGCCATCATGTGGCTGAAAGAGTTTTGTGTGCTGTGTATGAAACCATTTTTGGCCGAAGTAAATCTCCTGAGTTTGAGTTATTCAAAGAATTTCGCGAGTCTAAATGGAAGAAATTAATACGAAATCTACATACAATGTTCTTGATGTTAAATCAAGGTATCAAAGAGGCCTAAAGGAAGAATGTGTAGAATTTATGACCCAATGTTTAAGAAAATCTGACTGCTTTCCACGTGATGACTATAAGGAAGTTGCTGAAACAACTTTAATGCTTTTAGGAGAGGTTTCCAGAGAAAACAGTCATTGGCGGAAACCTGGTGCAATGCACCGTGCCAGGTGGATGGCAATGATTTTGTATACAAATAAAATGTATGCTTTTGCCCACCAAGCATCATATGATGAACCATTGATTAAAAAATTAAAGAGAATGTGTCTATTTAATGCATTAATTTATGGAAAATACTGGCTTTTATGTTCTAATCCACTAGATAGTCCAGCTAATGATCTGAAGTTTTATCATGATTTGGTGAATTACAAGAAGGAAGATAGGGAAGTTGCAAATGCTGCTTTGAAATCTTTTGCCAATCATTACTGGTATTTGACGGAGGAAGTGGTCCCTTTGAGTTTCTTTTGATCGCTAAGTAATGATGAAAAAGATAAGATCGCAAAATCCTTAAACAAATATCGAGTTCCAGAAAATTATGTATGTGGGCAACCTGTTTTCCCCACTTTAAAGGAAGACAAAGCTTCATCAGCTAGTAGGTCCAATTTCATGGCATTTATTTCAATGCTGTGGGTCAAAACCAGACTCATGGATAAAGAAACTAGCATCAACATGGGAAGAGGTCGATGACTACAACAAACTAAAAAACATTCTTTCATCTATTAGAGTAGTCAATGATACCGCTGAAAGAGGAATCAAGCTGGTTCAAGACTTTCATGACAAATGTCAAAATGAAGAAGAATTTCAAGGTCTTTTGCAAATTGTGGAAGAGAATAGAAGATTAATTCCTGATCCTAGTAAAGAGACTCTTAAAAGAATGAAACTCAGTAAAGAATAGTTCATTAACAGATAGATTAGGTATTTTTATTTGCAGAGATTGTTTTAATTTAGAAGAGGCTGATTTTTTTTTGTTATTAAATATACCATAAATTGTCTTTTCTTATTTTTATGTTTAAAAAGCTCTTATATCAATGATTTCTAATTAGGAAACTTGTTTCTTTTTATTTTTTTGAGGAAAGTGTTGAATAAAGGAAAAAAAAAAACGATGGGACCTCACAACTATAGATAAAGTGTTAATTTTTAGCTTTATTTTATATATATATAGTTTTGAGGTTGTCCTCACTTTGTATAGGCTAGTTATAATAAAAACTAATTATGATTTGCATTATAACTAGCAAATACAAAGCCCATCGCCGCGAAGCTGCATTGGGGTGATGCTTCAAAGGTGGCGGTAACACCTTATTTAAGAAGAAGGCACTGCAAGCAAAAAATTTTTTTAATTTAAATTTTTAAAAAATAACTGAAAATTTTCAAAATTAAGTAAATTTCTATTTTGATGAACTTTCCTAATAGAACTTTTGATTCTAAATCATTTTTATTCTATAACATCTTTCGATAAAGTTGATAGTGTTTGAGATATATGGGTTTTTAGGAAAAGGGGATGCGCAAAATTTCAAGGGGGGGTGGGGGGGGATTCAAAATTTGTCGGATTAGAAAATGCCTGTAAAATTCGTGTTTAGGACATCATTTGGCACAACATTAGACTCCTGGACTTTGACTTTTTGAAAATGACCCAAAAAATGGTGCACCCTAATGTTATAGTTGTCAATTTTATTTCCTTTTTGTCAATACAGGACTCACAATTTTCACAGTTCGCCTGGCAGTCCTCTAGATGAGTTTATATATATATATATATATATATATATGCACTAGAATCACAAAATAACACGTGACCTTATTAATAAGCAAACAACCACAAGGAAAAGGAAACACAAAGTCCGAGCGCTTTCGTGATATATTCACATTATCAAGGAGGAACAGAAAATATTTTCTGTTCCTCCTTGATAATGTGAATATATCACGAAAGCGCTCGGACTTTGTGTTTCCTTTTCCTTGTGGTTGTTTGCTTATATATATATATATATACTGTGTATATATATATATATATATATATATATATATATATATATAATATATATATATATACACTGTGTGTATATATAAATATATATATATATATATATATATATATATACACACACACATATATATATATATATATAAGGGGTCGCGCGTCTTAAGCTACCTAAGCTCCACCACAAGCGAAAACGTGTTTTTGATGGATATCACTATTTTCACCCTTCTTCTATCGCGTGGTTTGGGTTATAATGACCTTACGACACTAGAAGTATGGTTGAAAACCTTATGAAGTGAACTACTTTTTTCACCTCTATCGCCAGCCAAAAGTTCACCCAAAGTTCGGCGTAATAAGAAAATCAAAAAATTAAAAAAAGATATATATATAAAATATAAAATATGAAAATCTATTCCAAAAACTCATCAACATCTTCATTAGCATACTTAGAACTCTAATTTAGCCAAAAATGAACGTTTTAGCTCAATTAATAACAGATACTATTGCCAGAATTCTGACGAATTTTGATTTTGGCGCTTAGGTACCTTAAGACGCGGGACCCCTCAATTATATATATATATATATATGGGATGAATTTCACAATTAAACACATGAAACGAATGAATGCTGCAAACCCACAAGGAAAAAGAAAAACGATTCCAAGGCCTTTCGTGTATTCAGAGCTACACCTCGTCAAAATTTGCAGCATATATATACATATATATACATATATATATACAGGGGTTAGACAAAATAATATGAACACCCGCCGATTTCACCGGTTATCTTTACGGACTGCTCAGACACAAAGTAAACGGTCAAATGACTGGCAAACCTATTTAAATGCGTAACAGATCTGAGTGAATTATGAATTAGCAGTTATGAAAGACCTGTCAGACTTCCAAAGAGGGCAAATTGTCGGAGCGCGGATGGCTGGTGCATCGGTGACGAAAACCGCTCAGATGTTCAATGTATCCAGAGGAACTGTCTCTATGGTCATGTCTGCATACCAAAACCATGGAAAGACAAGCACCGACAAATGCAATAGTGGACGCAAGAAGAAGCTGTGTGATCGAGACCGCCGGGTGCTAAAGCGCATTGTGACAAAGAACCATAAGACCACAGCTCCAAAAGTGACTGCAGAGCTTAACCAGCATCTTGCAAGCCCGTATCGACCAGAACTGTACGTCGCGAGCTCCAAGGAGCTGGATACCATGGGAGGGCTGCAATTGCCAAACCCTTCCTTTCGCACATCAACATTGAGCGGCGCAGAAAATGGTGCAATGACCATAAGAATTGGTCAATGGACCGGTGGAAGAATGTATGTAGTCTACTCCGACGAATCCTCCTTTACGCTATTTCCATTTTCCGGTCGAGTTTACGTCTGGAGACAGCCTAAAGATGCTTATGACCCCGACTGCCTGACCCCAACCGTTAAGCATGGAGGCGGATCTGTGATGGTTTGGGCAGCAATATCGTGGAATACTCTTGGCCCAGCTGTAGTACAGCATGGTAGGGTTAACCAGGTCCATCCCATGGTCCAAACGCTGTTTCCCAATGGCGGCGCCGTCTTCCAGGATGATAATTCACCAATCCACACCGCTGGGGTCGTTAAAAACTGGTTTGAAGAGCATGTTAGTGAAGTAAGTAGAACGCTTGGATTGGCCTCCACAATCCCCGGATCTTAACATTATCGAGCATCTGTGGTGTCAGTTGGAGCAGCAGGTCAGAAGCCGATTCCCACCGCCGGCGTCTTTGGAGGAACTGGAGCAGGGTTTGCTCGAAGAATGGCTCAGGATTCCTCTAGCCACTGTCCAAAAGCTGTATGAATCAATTCCCCGACGCATTGCAGCTGTTATTGCCGCTAAAGGAGTACCAACTCCATATTAAGAATAAAAACCGCCATTTATCAAGGTGTTCATATTATTTTGTCCAACCCCTGTATATCAGGGCTGTGCGGGTCTATCACTTTCGGGTCGGGTCCGGGTCTGGGTCATTTTTCTAATTTACTTTCGGGTTTGGGTCCAGGTCCGGGTCATTTTTCTAATTTACTTTCGGGTCCGGGTCATTTTTCTAATTTACTTTCGGGTCCTGGTCCGCGTCCGGGTCGGACCCGAAAGTTCACTTTCAGGTCCTCTCGGGTCTTTCAGTATATGACCCGGATCTGAGTCGGGCCCATTATTAAAAATGCAATAATTATAATCTGGTATAGGATAGGTAATAAGACTGCTACCGTAGCTACATTAACATGTTTTCTGAAACATAGTAAAACATTATATGGCTCTACGGTAGTAGCCTAACCATATATATTAATTAATCCGATTTTGGAAATGTTTGAAAGTAGGTGTATTAATTGTATTAATATTTAATAGTAACTAGGTATAGTTATACACGCATTGCTGAGGGGCAAAGTACGATGTATGATTGCTCTCTTCAGCCCCCTTACTCTAAATTTTAATTAATTTTGTGTAAACAAATTTTTTATTTTTTTGAGTGAACTCAAATGGAAAGGCGACAGCACTTGATCATACCGGACCCGTTGTCTGTTGCAATGGATACAACTTGTGCAGATCCCAAGTCGTACTCGGTTAACACAGACTGAATGGTTTGTTTCAAAGCATCTCCTATGAAATTAATTATTTATTACTGATTTAGATTTAAAGTAACATTGTTTTACATATACTGTAAAGTTGTACGATATATATATAATATATATATATATATTTGTGTGAAATGTAAAATAATTTTTTGTGTGAAATGTAAATAATTTTTACCTGTATGCGAGCAGTGAAGTTCCTTGACATCCAATGTTTTCACTTCAGTTTTGTTTTCAAAGTCATATTGGGTTTGAATACCTAAAAGTCCTCTATCTAAGCGGCTGCAACAATCTACTTTTAAATGAAACATTTTTTTTTAAGAAGTATTTTTAACTTAATTTTTTCAGCTATTGTTCTATCCAGAATCAAAGTAGCAAGATTTTTTCTGTTCATGTTTATATTCATTGCAGATATAAATGGTTCAATCAAAATTTTAAATCCAATATCTTCTACAATGCTAAAAGGCCGCCCGTCTATTGTCACCCACAAAATAAGGCCATTTTCTAAAGTTTTCCTATGAAGTTGCGGGTGAACTCCAACTTTAATTTGTTTAAAAAAGTTTTTAACACTAGTTTGGCCTACATTCATTCCCTTGGTTTGTATTTGAGTTTTCGAAGTACTGCTAGTGCTAGGTAGGCTTTTATCATGATCCTCAACTTTACGATATATGTCTGGGTGACACGATTTTAGGTGTCGATTTAGGTTTGTCACATGATTGCCACTATACACTTTTCAACACTTTTCAAGTTGGCATGTAGACGTTTTATCAATATTATTATATTTAAAATATTAATTTGTAAGGCTAGTTTTTTGCTACCACTCTCCACCGAAAAAAGACCTTGTAAAGGCATTGCAAATTCAAATAAATAGCAAACGAAGCAGTGGAGACCAACCAATGTACACAGTACACAACTCACAAACAAACAATAAAATATATTAGGATTAGGCTATTCTTCCGTCACCGTTAACTCTCCACTTCCAGTGAGTAATTTGGAGGGTGGAGTGATAATTCAATACATTGTTGCCAAATCTAAAGGCGCACACATAAATTTTGTGAACTAAAACCCGGCTGTGCGGGTCCTTCACTTTCGGGTCGGGTCTGGGTCTGGGTCAATTTTAAAATTCACTTTCAGGTCCTCCTATTCAACACCACTCACCAATAATACAACAACAACAACAGTGGTATCACGGGCCGCAACCCCAATACTCCCAAATGCAGCGGCCCAACCAATAACACCAAACAGGAACCGACATCGACCAGGAAACGACGATCATTTAGGAAAATCGAACACGAAGATTAGAAACCCGGTAAATATATTATACACAAATATACAAGGCCTCTATACGGACCATGCAGACTGCAAATTACAATACCTGCAAAATTTAGCCACGGAAACCAGTATAGATATCATATGCCTAACGGAAACACACTTACATAAGTGCGAAAAAGGCTGTGCAAACTGCATCGAGAATACTGAAATAGCATTGCTGGACTACAACATATACAGAACAGATAGAGTGGCTAGACGAGGAGGAGGGTGTTGTATCTACGTGAAAAATACATACAAATGTGAAGTGAGGGTAAAGAAATCAAACAGCACAGTTGAAGTTATTATATTAGAAGTAAAAGAACTGACCCTAACCATTATGAACATCTACAGACCACAAAACACCACAAAAAGTGAATTCCAATTTGCTACAAATGAAATAGAAAACATATTAAAATTACTTGAAACTCCAGCAACAAATATTCTAATTTTCGGAGATTTTAATTTCCTTCATATCATGGAAGAAAAATGACGAAGTTATATATGTTGAGAAGTTTCATGGCAACATTACTAAAGATGACAGAACCCAAGCAACAATGCTATTAGATACTATGGAACATTACGCCCTTACCCAGGAAATCGGTGAAGCCACGAGAAAGGAGAACGTTTTGGATTTAATCTGGACAAATAACGAGATAATAATAAATAAAAAAGTAACGCCCACAAAGTTCTCCAACCATAACCTCATCGATATACAATTGAAGTTAGCACCCAGAGGTCCGAAAACGCATCCTAGAGAGGCAGACGGAATATCTGAAGGCTTAAACATAAATTCAAAGAAAGTAAATTGGGAAAAGGTAAATAAAGATATAAAGGCAGTAAATTGGGAATTGCTACTACACGAGAAAACCCAACAAGAAATACTATGTATAATAGAAACGGAAACCAAACCTATAATACTGAAACATATTCCAGAGAGACAGGAAAGAAAACGTAGCAAGCTCGAGAGGAAAATCAGGACTCTATTCAGGCAACGAAGACAAACCGTAAAACATCTCCACAGATGCAGAACTGATGCAAAGAGACTCAAACTAGAGAGGAAACTTGGCGAAACAGAAATGGACCTAAAGCAAACATTCATACATAAGACAAACGAGGAGGAAAACAAGGTAGCAGAAAACATAAAAAATAACCCAAAATACTTCTACACTTTTGCGAAAAGGAAAATGTAGTGTAAGGAGAGTATTGTACCGTTGATAGACGGGGAGGCCGAATACACAAATGACCCGAAAGAAATAAGTGAACTGCTTAGGGAACAATTTAAATCTATGTTTAGCACCCCTAAGTCCGAGATGGAAGTGGAAAACCCAAACGAGTTTTCCGACATTCATACAGATCAACCAAAGACAAATCTCGGCACAAACCTATTAATGGACTTCGAGTTCACGGAAGGAGATGTAATTACGGCCATATCACAGATGCGAGACAATTCAGCGCCAAGGCCAGATACATGGCGTGCCACATTTCGGAAGAAATGCAAAGAGAGTAATGCAAAACCGCTATATTTACTATGGAGGAAATCACTCGACACAGGACAAATTCCACTCCCCTTAAAGAACGCGAACATTGGCCCCCTATTTAAAGGTGGTAACAGAGCAATGCCCAAAAATTATCGGCCAGTGGCTCTCACCTCACACCTTATAAAGTGTTTTGAACGCATAATTAGAGGCAAAACTACCTACTACCTACAAGAATGACTTATACAACCCAAATCAACATGGCTTCAGGGCAGGTAGATCATGCCTGTCACAGCCACTAGACCACCAGGAGAAAATATTAGGAACATTTTGTCGAGGACAAAATATTGATGTAATATATATTGACTTTTCTAAAGCCTTCGATAAATGTGACCATGGAATCATAATACACAAACTTAAGGATACAGGAATTACTGGCAAGCTAGGAAGGTGGATATTTAATTTCTTGACGCAAAGAATGCAAAGAGTGGTGGTAAACGGAGTTAAATCGGAAGTCTCGGAAGTCGCGAGCTCTGTCCCACAAGGGACAGTATTAGCTCCCTTGTTGTTCATAATAATGATTGCACATATTGATGCAGATATTAAGGACAGTATTGTATAATGCTTCGCAGATGACACAAATATATGTAAGGAAATATTGAACGAAGATGACATAAGAAAACTACAAAACGACATTGAAACATTATTCCAGTGGGCAGAAGACAACAATATGAAGTTCAACGAAGAAAAATTCCAACCTCGAAGATATGGTAATAACAAAGAGCTACAAAAAAAGGGTACAAAACTCCGCAAGCCAAACAGATAACACCAAATCCACAAGTCAGGGATCTTGGAGTAATAATGTCGTCGGATGCAGAATTCAGAGAGTAGTATAAAATCAAAATCACAACGGCTAGAAAAATACTGGGAATCATCTGGAGAAAAGCAAACATCATGCTTAAATTATGGAAGAGTCTAGTTCTACCAATAATTGAGTATTGCTCAATACTCACAAGCCCACACAGAAATAGAGACATTGCGAGCATTGAAGCTATACAAAGGACTTTTACGTCTAAGATAGAGGAAACGAAAGGTGAAGACTACTGGTCTCGACTACAATCCCTGAACTCTACTCTCTCGAAAGAAGGTGCGAGCGGTACACAATAATATACATATGGAAAATACTTAGGGCTCTGTCCCTAACCCCAGAAATGAAATAAAAACAAATTGGAATGAGAGAAGAGGCAGATTTTGTACGGTCCCAGCTGCGGTGGGACAAGCGGCCATGAAAACGAGGATGGAAAATACCCTCAGAATGCGGGACCCAAAGCTTTTCAATGTCCTTCCAAAAGAAGTGAGGAATCTCCAGCACACCGACCTGAATTACTTCAAGAACCAGCTGGACAGATTCTTGTGCAAAGTCCCTGACCAGCCATGCGTGGCTGGCTACGAGGGCAGGAGGAGATCAGAGAGCAATTCCCTCCTTCACCAAGTCCCGCAAATGAAGTGGGATGCTGCAGAGGGGTTCGACCGCTGGCCGATCCTGAACCGTCGTTCAAACTCAACAAAAGTAAAGTAAGTATATATATATATATATATATATATAATTTAGTGGTGGACCGGACATCCGCATCCGCATTTGCGGATATCCGCATCATTTTTAACATCCGCGTCCGCACTTCTGACTGCGGATGTTATGCGGATATTACCTCTAATAAACCATGCAATTTACAATTAAATTAGCTTATAAAGTAGCTTATAAGGCCCAGTCATGCACATTTCATGTAACGTATTAATTAATTATTAATGAACAAACAAATATATAAACCTCAAAATATAAATACCTGATAACAGAAAATTGAATGAAACTTGTTTCATTGAATTTTTTGTGGTTGAAACTCTTGAGAAAGTTATTATTTTTATCATTAATATTAATTTTAATTCTTATGCATTGCCTGCCATATTAGTAATACCACGAAATTTGAAAAATTATGTCATATATTCATAATTCTATATTATATTGATAGATTAACTAAATATCCGCATCCACGGATATTGAAATTAAAGATCCGCATCCGCATCCGCAGATGTTGAAAAACTGATATCCTGTCCACCACTAAATATATATATGAAAATAAAAATGAAAATGAAAAGGTTTATTGACAGACTATAGTCCATATGACAAATATTATTAATACAATGACAGTTCATATACTAAGGATAGAAATATATACAATTGATTAGAAATAATACTGTAATGTCGAAGTTAAGTACAGCCACAGACAGACGTTTTCGTACCAAGAAGTCCATAGCTTAGAGGATAAATGGCAGGACTCATGGATAGCTTGGATGATCGGGTTGGTTGATTTTTTAATTCTTTCCATTAGACTGTGTTGAGCACGTCTTGTTACCTCCGGGAAGATCGGGACATTGCGGGTAGCAAACATTTGCGAAGCTGAGCATCTCGGGGTTAATTTATGTAATAGTCTAAAAGACCTGTTTTACAGCAAATTTAGAGTTCTGCCAGAACCTTTCAAGGAGCTGGTAATAGTTTGACCCAAATACTTAAACTCTTGTAATTCCTCAATTACTTCACCATTCATTTTAAACCTTATATCAGCTGGCTGATTACAGCTTTTAGGATGAAACTGCATAACCTTAGTTTTTGTAACATTAAAAAGAATATCATGTTTCTCCGATTACACTTCGCAGACTTTTAGTAGCCGATCCAGACCTTTAACAGAGGGACTTATTAACACCATATCATCGGCATAAACTAAGTTATTTATCCTTGTGTTATCTATACAACATCCCACTGTTGCCTCATTAAGTGAAGCAATTAATCCGTCGATATACACATCAAACAGCATAGACGAGAGCAAGGAGCCTTGTCTCACTCCGCAAGAGGAGCCAAAACACTCGGATAGTAAATTGCCCGACCTAACAGTGAAAGATTGGTGGGAATACCAAAATTTCAATAAATTTAATATGTACATGGGAACCTTCCTGTCTTCTAGTTTTGCAAATAAAATATTGGGGTTCACCCTATCATATGCCTTACTTATATCTAGGAAACAGCTATAAATGGTTGAATTACTGTCAATGTATTTAGATATTGTTTCCTTAAGTACATAGATACAGAGATCAGTTGAGTGGGACCTTTTAAAGCCAAAAACACACAGTATATATATATGTATGTATATATATATATATATATATATATATATATATATATAAATTTAAGCAGAAAGCCACAGACAAGAAGGAAAGAAACATCCATCATGTTGGAAAGGGACTATATTTTGTACATTGCAACGTTTCAAGCACAAACTATGCTCATCTTCAGGCAAAAATTCTAAAAAGTTAAAAACAGAATATTAAAAACCGTAATGACAATATAAACAAAATAAAGTAGGGAAAAAATTCACAAGCTTTAAAAACAATGAAAGTCACTAGAAAATTCTAAAAAGTTAAAAATTAAACATCAAATGACAATTATAAAACAGAAAAAAAATTCAACAAGCTTTAAAAACAATAAAATTGACACTAAAAAAGAACAATGAATAACAGCTATAAAATACAAAATGTAAAACCCAAAACACTAAAAATTCACAAGCTTTTTTTAAAAACACTAAAAAATGAAAAACCCACACTAAAAGGAACACACCTTAAGTCTAAGCAGCACAGATTCCGAGGCAAAACTAATAAAAACAGAAGCATCTAAAAACAAGTAAAGGTTGGTCACAAAATGACCTTAATTCTATGTTAGAGCTAACTCTTAAAGGTAGTACTTTTACATTTAATGGAGATATATACCAGCAGACTGATGGCGTGGGCATGGGATCTCCGATCGGCCCTTTGGCTGCAGATTTTTTCATGACTTTTTTAGAAACCAAAATGTTTACCCAGCCTCCTACCCCTATAAGGCCTATTTTTTATAGACGATATGTTGATGATATTTTTGCAGTTTTTACTGATGCTAACAGTGCTCATCAATTTTTTACGTTTTTAAATAACTTACATCCAAACATAAAGTTTACTCTGGAGGAAGAATCAGATTCCAAGCTGCCTTTCTTGGATTTACTGATTAGCAGAGAGAGCGACTCTATTGCTACTTCAGTTTTTCGTAAGAAGACGTTCACCAGTCTTGGTCTCAATTTTTTAAGTTATTGTGATTTTAAATACAAGCTGGCATCTGTTAACACCCTACTTAACCGAGCGTATAATTTATGTTCTAACTATCAGTCCCTACATAATGAATTTGTTTTTTTAAGAAAATATTTTGTGAATAATGGGTATCCTTTGCAAATTGTAGAAAATACTATCACTAGATTTTTAGCCAACATTTACAAACCAAAAATGTCTAATTTTAACGTTCCTAAAGATGTATACTATCTTGTGCTCCCAGAAATGGGATATCTGAATTCCTATTGCCGTAATAACCTTACTAAATTTTATTGTCAAATAGATTTTAAACTAGTATTTGTTAATCGTCGTTCTATTGGCTCATATTTTAATGTTAAAGACCGTGTATCGGATGCTCTGCGCAGTGCTGTTGTTTATGAATTTAAGTGTCCCCGATGTGATCGGAGCTATATTGGTAGCACTGTGCGGAGCCTCGAGTCGCGTTTCTGTGCCCATATGGGCATAAGCCATAGAACTGACAAACCTTTGAGAACTAAAGAAGCTTCAGCTATACGCAGCCATGTTATTCTATGCAAAGTGGATATACCTTTAGCTAATTTTAACATTTTAGATTCCGCTCCGTGTGAGCAAACTTTAAGACTTTTAGAATCGCTGTATATTAAAACTCTCTCCCCTTCGCTTAACTCTGATATTTCATCCGTTCCCCTCCGTCTAAACTGAACATCGTTAACAACCAACCTTTACTTGTTTTTAGATGCTTCTATTTTTATTAGTTTTTCCTCGGAATCTGTGCTGCTTAGACTTAAGGTGTGTTCCTTTTAGTGTGGGTTTTTCATTTTTTAGTGTTTTTAAAAAAAGCTTGTGAATTTTTAGTGTTTTGGGTTTTACATTTTGTATTTTATAGCTGTTATTCATTGTTCTTTTTTAGTGTCAATTTTATTGTTTTTAAAACTTGTTGAATTTTTTTTCTGTTTTATAATTGTCATTTGATGTTTAATTTTTACCTTAGAATTTTCTAGTGACTTTCATTGTTTTTAAAGCTTGTGAATTTTTTCCCTACTTTATTTTGTTTATATTGTCATTATGGTTTTTAATATTCTGTTTATAACTTTTTAGAATTTTTGCCTGAAGATGAGCATAGTTTGTGCTTGAAACGTTGCAA